>JAVRXN010000012.1:27569690-28169690 GCA_033556935.1 Timema podura
CTATTACCCCTTCATACAGAGATTCATTCAACCTCACCAGCGAGGTGAGTTTGTAATACTTTGTCAACAAATTATGATATTTTTAGGTTTGTGCAAAGCCTTGAGACTTTGACTTTGCTTCGAAAAATATCAGCTTCAACTTCGCTTCGAAAAAAATTCCAGCTTTGACGATAATGAATCTTTATCAATAAAAATATTGACTGCTTATAATATGTTTAATTATTATCATTCTGAGTTTTTGTAAATTGAAAAAAATCATGCATGTTGTGATACTAATTTGATTTATCATATTAGAATTAAATAATAAAACATTTGTTCAATAAAATATTTTCTAGGTGATTTTAGTGCATAAGGTTATATAACCAAGCACTATAAATTATTTTTTCAAGCATTGAATCATTAACAAAAAATATTCAAACATCGATTCAGCTTTGAGAATATTTCATAAATTATACTGATTCAAGTTTGCTTTGAATTGAAAGGGTGGACTTCATACAACCCTAGGTATTTTAAACTTTTGTGTGTGTACATTTTGTTTTACTATATTCCCAAGTTATTCGCATATTCACACATTAATATGATATAACTTAGTATGAACATTGAACATAGCTTCATTTACATAAAGAGAGAATGGAAAACTATTTTGGAAAAAGACGCTCTCAATTATATGCCTTAAGACTTAAAAATTACTGTGTGTCTTCATAACTATTAAGTAGGCCTTATACAAAATAAAATTTAATGTTGAATTTGATTATTTGTTTTAAGTTTCTGCGTTGTCTCTTAAGCATTTATAAACATAAAATTTACAATATAATCACTCATTATATCAGTGTTCATACAAATGATTATTATTGAGGATTCCTAAAGAGGAAAAATGTCGAATTCTGGATGACCATTTGTTTCAAGCTAATTTACTTCTAACTCATTCCCAGGTGCAAGCATTGAACAACTTCTTTGTACGCTTGAACGTTCTCAGGCGCGGGTGTGAATCGACATTTCCTTTCAATAAGATATTGTAATGCCATCTCTCAATGAAATTCTGTACTTTTAGCCAGTCTGAATACTTCATGTTGGAGCTAATAGATGAGGCTACCAGTTCAATGCTATACTTTGACCATGTATAAAGCAATAAATGAGAAAATATATGATTATTGAAAGTATGTGTCGAATAAGCATATATGAGTAGAAAAATTGTTGTTAGTCACTCGCAGATTGTTTTGCCACACACACGCCAGGGAATCGATTAAGTTTCTTATAGACTTCTCTAGTTACATAAAAACTATATTATATTGAACATACAAGTCAGGATGATTGATTGTCTGTCTGAGTACCTACATGGCATATATAGTATGATGTTGATTATAGTTAGGGCATCTTTTCTTATTACGTAAATCACTCATCTGTTTCCAAAGGCAATCATGCCGTCATGTATGCAATGCTGTACCTGCCATGTCTTGGTAGTGGGTATTTTTCTCTCATACATATTATTACAAGGGGTATGCGAAGTCTACATTTTCAATTTGAAGCAAAGTCGGATTGAATAATATGAAATATTCCCGAAGTCAAACCAAAGTCCGAATATTAAAAAAAAAAGTGTAATGCTGGATAGAAATATTATAATCTTAAGTAATAAATATAATCTACAAAGGCTATATTTCAAAGATTTATATATATATATATATATATATATATATATATATATTATATACATACAACGTGTATCTAAAACATTGCATCAAACTTTGGCAGGCTATTCCTTGGGTGAAAATATAATAATTCACATTAGCAACCTAGGGTCCATCTTGAATAATAAGGGTGGTATACATCCCTAAAGATAGAGCTAAAAACGACTGTTGTGTGAAATATTATGAAAACTGCTTAGGGTATTACAACGAGTATTTGTATACTACTTATTCAAACCTTGATCATTAATAAACTAAATGTGCTGTTACCGTTACCCACCCACATCATGTAAAAAAGACGGGGTTGTAACACTTTTTTCTGCAATAAAATATGTAAGAGTAAGTATTACCGATTTTGACTTAAGATTACAAAACATGGAGTAAAAATTAACAAAAAAAGGTGTCTTGGAGAAACTGTATAGCTTTCCCCGTTTCCGAGATAATCATGCATGTGTGATTTCAAAGACAAGTGTTAATACCTGCCAGGTACGGAGCCAGTATAGCTTTGTTGCTAGCTGTGTTAGATACATTTGTCTCTGATTTGATTTCAAGTTTATTACAGTAAACTACTAGGTATTATTTGTTCTGCTATCTAGGCTAGTAAGAGATGGCTGGAAGAGAGGTTGATGAAAAGAGAAAGACCGTGTTTATTGAGAATTGAATATGGAAGTATGTACTACTGTAATGTAGCTTAAAGTTTTAACTAAACCAATTAATCTTTTACATAACTCTTTATTTCTAAAAATGGATACTTTAAAGTTAAAAACATTTTCAAAACAGTTTTGATAAAGTTTATATATTTATGAAAACATTTAGGATATAATAGTTATACAAGTTGTGGTGATGTATAATATTGTGTGTCTGGTCTACATCATTCATAGCGCAATTTGTAGAGATATTAGATTGTACTAATAAATGTACCATTACCGAGGGGATGTCTGGATGTACTAATCTTATATCCTTTCATTGGAGGATCTTTCCATGTCCCAATGAGATGAGGTAATGGGGATGGTGGTAGTGATAGCGAGTATGAGGGTGTGGAACCAGTGGAAACACTTAAACCTAATTTACCAAACCCTAGTGACCTTTCAGGAAAAATACCCCAAGTACCAGCGGTAAATCGAACCCGGGACTCCTAGGCTCATAGCTAGATGTACTGACCACTACACTAAGGAGCTGGTTAGTTGTCATAAGCAGTCCATTATGTTACATTTAAGAACCATAAAAATTGACATAATTTTATTTGTGTGGGGTCTTATGTTACTAAGAAGGATGGGCCTAATAATCTTTATTTAGTAGTATGTTCTAATTTATATTACCAAAAAATATTTAACTATTTGTTGTTGTTTTTTAGCTATATTACCAATCACCACTATCTTTTTATTCAATGTCATTGTCATCATTTGAAAACTTAAATTGTTATTTTCAGAGGTAACAAAGATCTTGCAGTGTCTAGCTCAGGCCTCACACGACCTTGTTCCGCCAGATGTAAGTTATGTATGCTTTTATAATCATGCGATAAGACTTATAATTGTAGCATTTCAGCAAGAATTCCTAAACTTGTTTAGAATTTTATTTGATGTATGTAATATTTGGCAAATGGTTTCAAACCAGGAATAGGACCTTCGAATCCTTCCAATCTTTCAAATCCTTAAATATATCAAGTATTTGAGAAAAATTTTGATTCGAGACTCATATCCTTAAAAAAATTAATTTTAAGATTCTAAGTGAAATATGTTTTAGAGCTCTAATATTGCTCAGAACCAATTATAGTTATGTATTGAATTTAACAAATCAGGCCCCAAACCAGTGATTTGACTCTTACCTGAATGTTTGACTGTAATTAGTTATTATTTGTATTTTATTTTGGTTTATTATATTTATATTTCTTATTTCATAAATTTTTCCGAGAATTGGATACGGATTTTAGATTTGAAAGTAAAGTAGAGATTCGAATTCACAAAATAGTGGATTTGATCTAAGTCTATTTAAAACTGTTACACATCAAAAGTGTGGTTAAGTCATGTATGTTATTTATATGTAAATTAATCTGGATTGCCGATTACGAGGAGATCAGAGTTTTAATCCTGGATGAGTTTTTCCTAAATGATTTCCAGCTCTCCCTCCTCACAAATTTCCTTTGAATTCTAACTTCCTTATTCCTACCCAGTTAGTGTAAATATATATATATATATATATATATATATATATATATATATATATATATAACCTTAATGAGGTAATAAAATGTGCTGGATGAAAAAACAATCTATAATAATGTTCTAAAGATGAAATGTACAATTAAGGGGGAATGGACTAACATTTAACGAAGAGATGATGTAAAACAACTTTTAGTAGGAAAACTGCCCTCTCCACCCCTTCTTTACACTCAATCAGGATTCGAACTCAACTCGTTTTATTCAGGTACTCCAATCATAAAAACTTATTCTAAGCTATGTAGTTCTTTTGGTAATTTTACAAGCTTAAATATCAAAATGTTAACAATGAAATGTTGTTGTCAGGCTCTGGAACCAGTTTTGGCCGCTTTGGTGAACAATTTTGTCACAGAAAGAAATTCTTCTGATGTTATTGCCATTGGGTATGTACAACTGCAAATTATGAGCGAGATTTCTAATAAGTATAATGTGAATGTGGTTACTACCATTTCACATATTTTTATGATCAGCTAAAATAAGCGAAATAATAGAGATTCTGATTTTTCACAACTTTAAATTTCCTGGGAGTCTGGAATAACTTTAGAGTATTTACCAGGTTCCAGGAATTTTTGAAAAGAAATATCTTAATATTTGATATCTTATTATTAAGGACCTTAAGATTTAAGATTAAAAAATTGTAGAAAGATTAGATTTAAAAGTTAATGTGATTTATTTAATTATCCCACAATGTACTAGAATTATCAAAACAATGGTTTATTTTTATCTATAATTTTTTTTTTACTCTAGACTATTGGATAAATTTGTATTCTTGAACATTTATTTTTTATAAAATAACTATTCAGGAAGACTAAGGCATTGATAGGTTGTTGAAATTGAGATGTCACAGTGCTAAAAAGTCATGAAATAGGTTAGTTTTGTTTATTTAAAATCGAATTAACAACATCAAAACTTAAACATATTTAATTATCAAAAACAAAAGTCATCATTCTTTGTTGTTTCTTTGTTACCTGCTATTATGAGGGTGTTGAGAAATTAGGATTAACACTGTTACAATTTTCTTCTTAACATTCCATTAATAAATAATTAAGCTACCATAATCCAACCAAAAATAAATTATTGTAAAAAAAAAATGTTTAAACTGGCTATTATAATGGCCGAAATTGTGAGCAAAGGTGAATATTTAAAGATTAAAATGAATTTTGGACATAATTTTTACATTCATAGCACTCTACACTACATAAATTTAAGTTACTTTGTTTTCATTTTTAACCAGAAAGGTGTTTTATTTACAGATTTTTTTCTTACCAGAAATCACTTAACTACAGTCTTTTGTCTTGATAATTTTGACCTACAATTTTAGTCACCTAAAACTTATGTGAACTTACAATAAATAAAGTTATATTAATAATAATAATATATTTAGCACCGCGTCTTACTACCCTTCGGTTATACGCCTAAGTACTAATACCTAGTGTATTAGGAATTGGCAGGGTTGAATTTAGAGAAGTGAACCCGCATTTGCGTGGAGGAGAGTGGAAACATTAGAAAAACCACACCAGTTCACCGACCGAGATTCGAACCTCGATCTCCCCGCTCGGCGGTCAAGCTCAACGACTAGCGCAAAGTTATATTAAAATCAATATTTTATACTTGTGTTATATTAATCCTAATTTCTATTTAGTTTTGGTAAAGTATATTATGTGTTCCTGATTATTTGAGCTAGTGTTTGTTAACGTCTTGTCATTCATTTTTTGTCAGGTTGAATGCAGTACGCGAGATGTGCAGCCGCTGTCCCTTGGTTATGAATCAAGATCTCTTGAGAGACTTGACACAGTACAAGAAGTATAAGGACCGAAGTGTAATGATGGCTGCACGCTCTCTCATACACTTGTTCCAAATTTCAATGCCTGAAATGCTTCACAAGAAGGAGAGGGTGAGACTGATTCATTATTAGGTGCTTGTATTAGTAACAAACTATTAGTGAAGAATGGACCTGAGCAAAGAACAATAACTTGGATAGATCAGTGGTAAAAACATTGGCACACTAAGCTAAAAATCTTGGGTCCAGTTCCCGTCTTTAATTTGTCATTTAGCGACTTATTTACTTAAACTGAGATAAAGAAAATTGGGACAATATTCCACAATTGAAAGAGTTGTTAATTTTATGTTTAAACCTAGGGTTTCAGTATGTTTTTCAGAAATAAAATTATTCTTTGAAAATTAAATGATTTGCATAATGTTATAAGCTTTTCTATTTATTTCAAGGGTCGACCCACTGAAGCAAGTGTAGAACTCAAACAAATGAAATTTGGAGAAGTTGATGCCAAGGAATATGTTCAAGGAGCTGAAGTACTGCTCAATAAAGATAAGGTAAACTCAAATATATATAAGCATATAAAAAATCTATTTATTATAGCTCAGTGTTATGTTTGTTGAATTACTTATAGCCTACTTGAGAAATTATTTTAACTAATTCATTTACTTTTTTTTTTTTTTGCATAGTCTATATGGCTATGGGGATGATATAATTCAGAGTAAAAAATGACACATTATCAATACAACATTAGTTTTATACAACTTGGGACAAACTATACAAACATTAACTTTGTAATCTGATAGATAAATTTTTTTCACTTATTTCACCAATCTAAACGTATTTGCTAGCCTTGAGGTACAGAAAAGAAGAATACAAATAGAAAATGTTCCTCTATCTCTTTCTTGCTCCTTCAATAAGTGATATATGAGAGCAATTTACTAATACTGCAATAATTTCTTTGCATATTTTTACAGACTATAATACAAATACTTTTGTTCTTTCTTCCAGAATGAAAGTGATAATAATATTGATGAAGATGAGAGTGATAGTGACGGAGAATGGGTGGATGTAGATCACTCTGAGGAGGAGAATGCTAAAGATATTAGTAAAGAGGAAATTAGTGAGAAATCAATTAAAACAAAACCACTAACAAAGGTAATATTAAAAACTACTAAACTAATAATTGAAAATTATTTTTATCAAGATAATCCTAAAAATATTTATCTAAGAAATATTTTGTAATGTTTTAATATTGTATCTGTATATTATGAGTTAAATTTCTCAATAAAATGATTCTGCGTAATATTTACAAGTGGGTCACATGGTTATGAGTGAACTAGTATTGTGATGGTTTGCAGGCTCCAGGAGCTAGTTCAGATGACCAAGAAGGAGCTGAGGTAGCAGCACAAGGAAAGTCAGACAGTGGAAACGTTACGAACACATCGCTAGGAGATTCAGAAAGTCAGAAAGAGCAAGCAAAGATGATAAGTACTATGCGTATATTGAGCGATGAAGATTTTCGCAAAATTGAGGCATCTCAGATGCTTAAAGAGGTTACTTCTGCTCGCAAAGGAAAGAAGAGGCCAGCACCAGAGGACCAACAAAACAAGTACTGTATACAATCTCATTTTTTGACCTTTATTTTTTAAAGTGTTTATAATTTTTTTAAATATTCTAACATGATTAATCTATTCTGTTTCATTTTATTTAAGTGTTTTATTTTTCTAATTACTCTCCTTGTTTATGTTTAAGGGGTGAGTTGGTAAAACTGGGAGATATTGAAAATATCTACAAGAAACGCAAACATGACAGAGAAACCAGGATGGCAACAGTCAGGGTAAGATTTTTTTTTATTTTTCTCTTATTACTTGGAAATTGTATTAATGCTGGATAAGCTAATCAGTGTTAATTTTTATTTAAACCAGCTATTATGCTGGTTGAAATTAGCGAATATTTAGGTTGGGTGGTTTTCTAGACTTTGTGATCCTATTCGCTAATTTCAACCAAGAGGCTACACCAGCACCACCTACCATTCATAGAGTAATAGAGAAACATTCAGAGTATTTCAACTCCACCAGAGAAGTTTTCATCCTTACCAATCAAGTTGGCATCACGAAGACATCCTCTTTAGTCAAATTACTACTACTTCCTGAGGAAAATGCTATAATAGCATCAAAATATCGAAGTGTGTGTAAATATGTGTTAGTATTTTTACTTTTATTTGTGCTCTACCATTTTCCTAATATTCTATCATTTTATTTATTACAAATTGTTTTTTCTCAATGCACTTTATCTCATACATATCATAGTTTAATTTGTGATATTTTTATTTAAGAATTTTATTTTGAAATTGTGCATAGAATATCATGAAGAATATATTAATTTTGGAATAAAAACAGAAAAAAAATACAGCTCATTAAATTTCTTGGAATTTATAAAGCATAATTCTTTTTAAAATAATTGTATAAGTATCAACTAATGAATACATTTATTTAACTATTTATTTAACTATTGAAATAAAGATAAGTTCTGAATCCATGATGTAGTTTTGAAACCTCCAATAATTTTTTAGTTTTAACTTGAATCTCCCCCATTTTTGGCTTCTCTTGAATCTTCCCGAGTTCTATTTTCCTGGACTCTTCCTCAATTTTGGCTTCCCTTAAATCGTCCCCAATTTTAACTTCCCTCAACCCTTTCACCAGTATAGATTCCCTTAACCCTTTCAGACCCTCTGTCCATTGAGATGGACACTGAATACAATATTTTTTATAATTATTTTAAATAATCTTACTTTAATTCCTATTTTATGTCGATCTATATTGAGGTTCTACATACACTGTGAATTAAATGTTCCATCGTGTAAGCATATTGCACTTTTTTTTATTGTATTGTAAAAGGTCATTGTGGTCAAAGAAAATTCTTTTGGCTCTAATGGCTAGGATAATATATTAATTAGGTATTTTATATATATATATATATATAAATAAACTTATAATAAATTAGTAACTAAATAATTAATAAAAATTCAATATGACATCTAAGTAAGAACCTTCAATTCCCTTCCCATTTTGGGGCTGACCTTAACATTATCCCAAAGAGACATCTCTCTACTATCAAAGAAAAAAAACTAGAGCCGGCCTTAAAAAAAAAAGATATAATGATTTTCATCGTCATGAACAGTCTCCAGCTTGTGGCCGAGTCAGTTTTGTTAAATGCCTCTACCTTCTTTTGTCCTTCTACCATTCTCTTCTTACATGCACCTGCTATTATTTGCTCCTCCCATATCTTTCTTGGCATTCCTTGCAATCTTTTTACCTAAATGCTTAAGAAGATGCACACTTCGTTTGCTCTCAAACGGAGCAAGCTTACCTTGTTTGTTTCCACAATGGCGCAGCTTAGATGATAGGGCCTTAACATAGCCTATTAAGGAAAGACGGTAAGCTTTCACAGTACACTTTGTCGTGCGGCAATCTTGTGACCGTTCCGAAACCGAGTGAACCACCGAGAGCCCCCAGTGCGCCCGTAATTAGTGTCCAGAATTCTCGAGAGACAGCGCCAGGCTGAGAAGGGTTATTAAGCCCCACACTTAACGATAAAAGGGACCAAAAGACGATCCAGTGGCAGTAGCGGGACGGGAATGTATATAGGTTAATTAAGACTAATTCTAAGAGTGTATATATGTATGTGTTTAATATAAGTTATAGTGTAAGACTAGGGAGGAGGGTTGGGCCCAACCTCCTCCCCACGGATAAAAACCGTTGATGTATGGATGGCAGAAAAATAATAAAACAGAATGTTAGGACAAAAAAAAAGACAACCAGAAATCATGTAGTTTCTCTCTGCGTACACTCTTTTTTACAACAACCCTACCAACCTACCTATAGCGCTCAGAAACATTCGGGCAGCCACATTCCCTCTTTTCCAGCGCTCATGAAATATTCGGGCAGCCACATAAAGACCACTCCCGACATCCTTTCCTCTCCTACCTTTATGCCCCCTCCTCCACCTTACCGTCATCTCCACAGAAGGAAGAACAACAAGATGGCGCCCAACGCGGGGCCACTTCTCCTGAACCGAAGAAGAGAAGAGTGATCGGCTGAAGCCGTCAGAGAACACCACGCCTAAGAACTCACCAATTTTCCGAGTTAAGAAAAACTCGGTGGCGCCCAAACACTAAAAAAAAAATGCCTAGACGTACCCGACATCAGTGCGGCAGTCCCACCTGCCCCGGAAGAGGAGAAAGAACAATCTACTGTGATAAGTGCGAGGACTGGTATCACTTCCTCTGCTTAAACTGGGAAGAAAAAGACAGGGATACCACCGGGCTCCAATTCATATGCCAACCCTGCAATGAAAAGACGGCCGCCGAGCACGACGAACTTGAGGAACTCCGCCGAAAGGCAAGCCAATCCCCCGCCATACTAGCCACCAATCCCCCGCAGCCCACCTTCCAGCCTATTCTCCCAGGATTCTCAGGCTTGGACCACGAAGATCCGACAGCATTCCTGCGGACGTGTGAAGCAATCCTCCAGGACAGCAACACACCCAAGGAGCTATGGATAACGCTAGTGAAGGAAAGATTGAACCAAGACGCCGCGCAGTGGTGGAAATATTACGAGGGATATTCCAACACTTGGGAAGAACTTCAAAAAAGGCTCCAAGAACGATTCGACTCTCCACCACTGAGAGTCAAACTTCAAGCGAAGCTATATGGAGAAGCCCAGACCACCGGGGAATCTACCGACCACTTCATCCTAAGAAAGATGAGGCTGTACAAGCGGTTCTTCCCCACCGCTCCCGACGAACAAATTCTACCCCTCATAAGTGAACTCCTCCACCCCACCATCCGGCCATTTATCACCTCCGTCCCACCCACTTCAATAGACCAATTACTGGAAAGAGCTCAGGCAGTTCAACGAGATATACTCCCATCAGCCTCTCACGAACAACCCAAACCTCTTCCTCTAGGATCATTCCGAAATCCCAGACCCCTCCTCAATGCCATTTCTGTCCTGCCCAGCATTTCCACAGAGAGTGCCCCGTACTCCTCGCCAGAAGAACCACGGACAGACCACGTGACGCCCAAACTACACAGCCAAGCACGGGAAACGGAACCAGGGGATGAAAACATGGCCGAACTCATCTCCGGCACAGCAGGCCATACTCAGCAGTGGACCGCCAGCCAATTTACCCCGAATCCCAGTTCGCACGCCATCAAGAGAACTTCGAGCCGTCCTAGACTCCGGAGCATCGCAGAACTTCGTCAGGACCTCAGCCCTCGACTCTCACACACGGGAACAGATGGTCACGGCACCCACCTCGGTGTCCCTAGCCAAGGAAGGAACAGAACTGAATATTCGAGGCCACTGCCAGCTCCCTATAGAGATAGGGCATAACAAAATGGTCATTAAGTGTCTAGTCGCAGATGATCTCGTGGAAGAAATCCTTCTGGGTCATACGTGGCTCACCGAACAAGAGGTAATAGTGGATTACCAGCGCGCCTGCGTACTATTCGGAAAAGAGCAAAGAGAACAACTATATTGGGTCGCAAAAGGACCAGAGAAGGTCAGCAACTTCAGCACCGAAGAAGTGAGACACAGCTTTCCCCCAACACTACAGACCCACCTCTTTCAAGTCATCAAGCAGCACCAGAAGGCATTCGACATCTTCAATCCCCAAAACCAAACCAACTGCACACAACATCAGATCCGCCTGAAGAACGACCGCCCCATCCGCGGACCTACCTACAAATATTCGCTTCAGAAGAAACAGATAATTCAGAACCAAGTCGAAGAAATGCTCAGAGACAATATAATAGAATCCAGCACGTCCCAGTACCAAGCACCTATAGTCATTGTCGAGAGAAAAGAAAAAGCTCCTAGGTTCTGCATTGATTACCGGCTACTCAACGCGGCTACAGAAGAAGAGAATAGTCCACGAATTCACATCCCACAGTTGCTTCAAGAGATAGGTCCAGCCAAAATCTTCAGTACCTTAGACCTCAAATCCGGGTACTGGCAGATCCCATTAGACCCGGCAAGCAGGCACCTCACTGCGTTCAGCACACCCAATGGAGAAACTTATCAATTCAAAGTCATGCCCTTCGGATTAAAAGGAGCGCCGGGGACGTTCCAAAAAATGATGAGCCAGCAGGTCTTGGCAGGATACCAGGGAAAATTCTGTTTCGCATACATGGATGATATTATCATATTTTCCAACTCTTACGAAGAACATCTCGAACATCTAAAAAGGGTCTTAGAACGGTTAGAAATATACCGACTCACATGTGCCATGAAGAAGTGTGAGTTCGGGAAAACCACACTCAGCTACTTGGGACATATCATCTCTTCAGAAGGAAATAGCCCAAACCCCGAACAGCTCAAAGTGATCCAAGAATACCCCACCCCCAAAACAAGGCGGCAACTCCAACAATTCCTCGGGACGTGTAACTGGCTACGAGAATTTGTCCCAAACATGGCCGATATCACCAGCCTACTCACCACCAGAGCAGGAGCAACTCAAAAATGGAAATGGGGCACTCCAGAGCAAAAAGCCTTTGAACAGACAAAAGAAGCATTTAAACACATCCAAGCCCTGCACCGACCCGACCCTGAGAGAACCTTCTGTCTTCAAACAGATGCCAGTGGAACAGGACTAGGTGCGGTCCTGTACCAAGAAGTAGAAGGACACCGGAAGATTATTTCCTATGGTAGCGCTAAGCTATCACCCGCGGAACGCCGATACCACAACAATGAGCAAGAATGCCTCGCCATAATATGGGCAATCAAAAGGTATCAGATATACCTCGACAAACCATTCACATTAAGAACGGACGCGAAATGCCTGACATGGCTAAACAAAATGAAGGACGGCAGATCAAAGCTAACCCGTTGGTCTATGCTACTGCAAGAGTACAGCTTCACGGTCCAACACAGACCAGGGAAGGAGAACGAGCTCCCAGACGCTCTATCAAGGAACCCGGGAGAAGAGTCCACGGAAGAGAACACCCGAGAGTGGAGCCGGATGATGCCCCCAGAAACTCCCATCCCACCGCCAGAATCACTCCGCCTCCTCACCCTACCTTCCACCCCGACACTACCAGAGAAGGTCATCAAGGCCCAACACACAGACCCCTACATCCAGAAACAAATAAGACGGTTGGAAGACATCGCAAGAATCCCCGTCGACGAACGGTCCAGAGACGAAAGGCTCCATGCAGCCAGATTCACTCAGCGAGACGGTGCATTGTTGTATAGAGACTATCCAGAGCAAGCGATGAAGATTGTAGCCCCACCAGCAGTGAGAAAGGAGATTCTGACATACTTCCACGACCACGCAGAGGCGGGCCATCCAGGAGAAAAGAATACTCTACAGAATCTCAGAAAACAATACTCCTGGAAGGGAGTAACCAGAGACGTACGGAAGCACGTCCGAGCTTGCCATACATGTGCCACGATGAAGACTTCCGGGAGAACAAAGAAGACACCATGGAAGGCCAGAAAGCCTACTTCACCATGGGAAGAGGTCGCCCTAGACCTCATGGGGCCATACCCCAGATCGACCAAAGGGAAGCGATTCCTCTTAGTCATTAATGATCTTTTCTCTCGGTGGACGGAAGCCTTTCCCCTCTCGAAATCAAACGTTCCCCAAATACAACGGATCTTGGAACAAGAAATCTTCCCCAGATGGGGCTACCCCACCGCACTTCTTACAGACAACGGCCCGCAATTCCGCTCGTCCGCCTGGAAGAAGATCTGCCAAACCTGGAAAACCAAAAGATGGACAACCGCGGCGTACCACCCAAGGGAAAATCCTGTAGAACGGAGAAATCAAGAACTAAAGGTGGGAATTCGCACGAGTCTCCAAGGAAAAGATCATCGCCAATGGGACAAGGCCCTACCCCAAATCCTTTTCAATCTTCGAAACCGAAGTAATGAGGCCACCGGGTTCGCCCCCAGCGAACTTCTCTTCGGGCAACTGCTCAGACGGCCCGAAGACTGGGCTCCAGAAGAACTCGAGCCTGCGCCTACCCCAGACACGGCCGAGCTACGTCAACAAAGACTGCTGTCCCAACACATGGAAGCGAGACTACATCAAGAGAAGTATCAAAAACAGTACTTAGGGAGGAGAGCAGCAGCTGAAGGAGATCCCCTGCCCATAGGAGCCAGCGTCCTTATGAAGAACCACCCCCTGTCAAACGCGGCCGAAGGGATACACGCCGGATTTTGCCCCAAATGGACGGGGCCATACACCGTGCAGAGGCAGTGTGGACAAAACATGTACCAACTACTACTAAACTCAAATCCGAAGGCGGACGGGATCAAAGCACACCGAGACCAGCTCCAGCTGAGGCCTTCGCACGAGCCAACGAACGAAGAAGAGCAAGCTCAGAGTGAAACAAGTGATCACGGGAAGTGCCGAGGTAGGGAAGAGGGTTCAGATGGTCGCGATGTGAACGAATGTTTCGGAACGGGTCAACTTTACAAGGGGGAATTGTCGTGCGGCAATCTTGTGACCGTTCCGAAACCGAGTGAACCACCGAGAGCCCCAGTGCGCCCGTAATTAGTGTCCAGAATTCTCGAGAGACAGCGCCAGGCTGAGAAGGGTTATTAAGCCCCACACTTAACGATAAAAGGGACCAAAAGACGATCCAGTGGCAGTAGCGGGACGGGAATGTATATAGGTTAATTAAGACTAATTCTAAGAGTGTATATATGTATGTGTTTAATATAAGTTATAGTGTAAGACTAGGGAGGAGGGTTGGGCCCAACCTCCTCCCCACGGATAAAAACCGTTGATGTATGGATGGCAGAAAAATAATAAAACAGAATGTTAGGACGAAAAAAAAAGACAACCAGAAATCATGTAGTTTCTCTCTGCGTACACTCTTTTTTACAACAACCCTACCAACCTACCTATAGCGCTCAGAAACATTCGGGCAGCCATATTCCCTCTTTTCCAGCGCTCATGAAATATTCGGGCAGCCACATAAAGACCACTCCCGACATCCTTTCCTCTCCTACCTTTATGCCCCCTTCTCCACCTTACCGTCATCTCCACAGAAGGAAGAACAACAACTTTAGCACTAAGCCATACTTGATACATTCTTTTACGGATCTGTTTTTATTATATTAGCCCTACAAAGATATCCCTTTCGATACCTTCTTTATCTCTCTGTCTCATACATAAAAATCACTTTGCTCAGCTGCCCACCTTAACATTTTAATGGTCTGATGATCATTTATTGGGTTCCTTCACCTTCCCCCTCTCTGTTTCCTCACTCCATTTGCTTGTTTAACAAATAACTACCAGACTAGTAGTATAGAGAAAAGTAAACAATGAATCATCACCAGAAAATTATAGATAACCTTACTCAACAATCTTGAAATTATTATTAAGCGCTTGGCTCAGGTTCGAAAATTTTAGTACTTGCTTATTCTCAGTTATTATTACTAAACTTTTTTATTTAGTGTAGTGGTACCTACCTTTTTTGTACTTAAAGCTTTTCTTTTTCTTTTTTTTTTCAGAAGGGACAAGAAGATCGAATTAAATATGGTGGATACCAAGATCGTAGACAGAATCCTTTCTCTAGTAAAACAAATCGAGAGAAAAGTAAAAAGAAAAACTTTATGATGATTCGACACAAAGTTCGTGGCAAAATAAAGCGGTCTTTTAAGGACAAACAGGTAAGCTTTATTAATACTTGCTCCTATTTACACTATGATTTTCATAGGAATTTCTTTATTTGAAAACTGTAAATTCAAGTTGCCACAACGACGTGAAATTTTTTTACAATTTCATGTACATTCTTAGCCTGTTTAATAAATAATGTAAAGATAAATTATACAGTGATCCATAAGCGATTATTATTGGAGGCTTTAAATAACTTTTTGATGAACTTTTTTTTTATTAATAAATCAAATACCTGCTTCGGTAGCCATGTGGTCTAACACGCTACTCTCACAGTAGACTGACCTGCCAATGACAAGGAAGATGAGGTTTGAATCTTAGTCAGGTGTACTGAAGTTTTTTTTTCAAAATGGCTTTCCACTCTTGCTCCATGCAAATGCAGATACACTACTTCTAAATATAACCTTCCTAATCCCGAAAACCATTAGCTTAACTAGTACATAAGCGTACAGCCCGAACAAGTAGTAAGACGCAGTGCTAAATAAAAAGTCAAATAAGATATATTTATAGAATGCACAATTGTAGTGACTTTCAATCAAAGTTGTTGGCTGAAAGTGGCCTTCCTATAAAAATCAGGGCCTAGCTGGTAATTTAAAACTGTTGCAGTACAATAATAATAAAAATTTGGCCTGGTGAAAATAATTAATATTCAAGTGCAATTAATTTCTGTCATAATGACTTTCATTTTGTTTGGTGACTATCTAAAATTCAGTGTAATTTTTATTGCTTATTTTATTGTATAATTAATATACTACCATTGTATGCATTGGGTTGGTGACGAGCAGAACAAATAATCAATTTTAAATGTTTGTTTAGCACTGCGTAAAACTACCTGCTGGGGTTATACGGTTAAGTACTAATTACACTAATGGGTTAAAAATTGGGAAGGTTGAAAATAGAGGAAGTGAACCCGCATTTGCATGTAAGGAGAGTGGAAAACCATTTATGAATAATCCCCCCCAGTTCACCCGAGCAAGATTCAAACCTCGATCTCCTCGTCCTTGGCAGTCTAGCTCAACACGAAACTAGCGCGTTAGCTAACCACGCCACCAAGGCGGGTAATTTTAAATAAATGACTTACAAAAAATAATGAAATTATTTATGTCAATGACTGTGTTTAAATTCAAATAATATTTAATGTATTTTTCCTTTCATAGATTGCGCTAAGGAATCATCTTCAGAAGATGCGGAAAATGAAGTAAAATTGGAATGTAAATTTATACTGCAAATAAAAGTTTTGTAAAATTAAAAGGTTAGTTTTGTTTTACCTTAATACTTATTTCACTAAAAATAAAAAGCAAAACCTCTGAAGTTAACAGCAAAACATAAGAAGCCATAGGAAAGGGAGATAGAAAACTATATAAGTTAACTAACATAATATTATGGCTTTTATAATAAAAAAAAATAATAATGTTCACACTAACATTGCTGACACCAAACAAAGATGTAATGGCTGCCTTTTGAAGAAAATTGATTGCTAGCACCTAATTCCTTGACGTGGCTTCATTCTACCGGAACTCATCTTCAATGACCTTATTGTATTAACACACATTAAACTCAAATAATAATAAAAGTTATGATAAACTTTCTATAGGAGGGGAGAAAAGGAGATAAATAAAATTGGTAAATAATGATAAGACACTTAGATATAAACATGTAAAAGGAACAAATAACACAGGACAAACACAGATAATGTACACGGAATATGAATACTTAATATATCTCTTTTAAGGAAAATTTATTTTAAATTTTAGAGGTACAGGAAAGAACTGGCTAAAATGTACCAACACTGGTCGGTAGAGTATCTTTACCGTAAGCAACAAATACTGTCATGGGTACGGGTACAATCAAGGCTAGTAACCAGGTCTACTCTATTTAAAATTACAACAAGAAACTGTGAAATAATATCCTGGGATTCTATGACAAGAGGACAGGGTGCATTGACGGTCAAAGTTCATTGACAAACGTAATGGACCTGTCTTAAGACAGAACACATAATAATAATGGTAGTTGTGGTAGTAATATTCAAGATGATTTATGGGAAAATATTATCTTATGTTTAACTATGTAGTCAGAATCTATTTACAGTTTGAAGATAGTGCCACAAAATTTGTGGTTGGTCTATAGAGTGAATAACTTTGTCATGTTTGCAAACATGATTAATTTGTCACCCCCACTCCATTCCACCGCTCAGGAGGGACTGAGAAGGTTTTCTTGAAGCCCCTATATGGCAAAGTTAAAAAAATTGAACATAAAAAAAATACTTGAGTACATTTTTTAAACACATGTTGAACTTTGGAGTGAGGACCAGCTTATATCTTATTAACGAGAAGGCTCCGACTCAAATGAAATTTTGGTGACCAATGCAGATATATTTCATTTTTTAGTAGGAGAAGGGGTTCTTGGAGGGGGTCATTTTATCATATTTACCCGTTTGGAAATCAATTCGGCCCATGACAAATTAAATCATGCGCGGTTCCCCTTAAAGTTTAAAACTTATATCTAAGAGCATTGCTCTCCCTTATTTTATTAAAATTACGATTCATATTTAGTCTTATGCCCCTTTTTCTTCCTTATTTAAAAATCTAATGGGAGAATGTGGAGACCATGGAATGTGTTATTCAGGAAATCTCAGACATCATAACTCCAATGGGATGAAACACCGGCCTACTGAACATTTTTTGTTGACTGTATGGCTTCTGTGGTGTAACAATAATCTTAAGCAAATCCAGTTATACCACATCATTGATGGTGTTTTCAGCAAAGACAAATGGTTCAACAGTCAGATTGTGTATGAGATCATATCAACTTCATGCATGTGTTCTTCGACTATATGCGAATTTTTCGATCCCGAAATTCACACATTTTTGTCGATTCACTTTCCCCAAAATGTGAAAGGTTCCCTTGTCTGAAAACATTACATACAATAAAAAGTTTCTATTATCATCGATGCGATCCAGCATAGCAATTGCAAATTATAGTAGTCAGGTTTGATTTTCTGCAAAATCTCTATCATATAGGTGTGAAAGCGTAATCAACGGTGAAAAACTTTATGAACCGTAAAATGTTTAATTCCAAGTTCTCTTGCTCCTTGTGTGACTACTTCCGGGGGTTTCTTTCGAATTACCTCCACACATTTTCTACAGCTTCTTTCAAGAAGCCAGGATTTCTGCCACCTTGTCCTTTCAACACACTATCTGTCGTCTAAAACTAATCAAACCACATCTTGATAGTCTTAAATGTCAGAGGATCCTTATTGAAAACACAACGGAAGTTTTGTCGCTACTGAGTGACTGATTTTGTTTCTGCCTATGACCACATGACCTGTGCTCACTCTCTCGGAGTCACCCTGTTATAAAATAATTGACTGCAACACTACTGTGGATTTGACGTGTGTTATAAAATTTTCACAGGAACTCTCTCTGCTTTTGTTCCTTCAAGAATCATAGCTGTACATCCATAAATGAGAAAATAATAAACTTTTTATATGTTGGAGTTTCATGGTAGTGGTTTAGTAACTTATTTCAAACCCGCTTTACATGGCCTAAGGCCCTACTCTCGCAATAGACTAGACTGCCGATGACGGGGAACCCAAGGTTCGAATCTCAGTCTGATTTACTAAGGGTGGTTTTCTAAAATCATTTTCCACTCTCCTTCCATGCAAATGTAGGTACACTTACTATAAATATAACCTTCCTCATTTTTAAAAACATTAGCGTAATTAGCACCTGAACGGGTAGCAAGACGCAGTGGAAAAGAAATCTTAGCCTTCGCTCTAGAACAGTGTACTAGGCACTTCAATCAATAACAGAGATGCCAAATCTCTAGTCTCAAGTGATAGTGCACAAACACTTGTTTTCTAATGTTAATTTTTTTTTAAATGGAGCTTAATATAGGCCTACAAAAGGCGATACTAGCATGTAGGTCCACAATTATATTTTTATTCATTATCAGTCGCATCACACAATTTCCATCCCTTCAATTCAAACCAAAGTATTTAGTGTGTTTGAGGGGTTTGGGGTAATACAATGTTACATGTATTTTCAAAAGCCTTAATAATATTGATCAAACGGTCAATTTTTATAAGAAACTAACAATGAATGTGTAGCAATGAAACACTACCTTTCCCCCTACTGCATAAAAAAAAAACCTCAGCATTTAAACAATACATTAAAGGCGGGTTCCCATGAGGTTAATTGTACCGCTATGTATTTGCCTGCATTTATTGACCTATTGTAGTCTTGGACTAGTCCATGATTTTGGATGTTCCCACTAAGAATTTTCTCAGCTGGGGTTCTACTTTGTCTCAACAAACACACTTGGACTTCATCTACGCTCAAGTCAATGACTGAAGGAGTTGTAAGTTTTCCGACCCATCGGTAGAAGTCGTGATTGATCAAGGTTTTCTTGACCACTAACTAGTACGCACCTTAATTATAGAATAGGACCAAGGATTGAACCTTGGTGGAACCTCCCTACATTATTTGCATATAGCCACTAAAAATGTTAAGCCTTGCCCATTCTTAATCGCAACTCTTGGATATCTATAAATATTTTTTTAACCATGCTGATGTCACCTTTTCTATATGAAAAAGTTTTAGTTTACTAATTAAAACTTTGCTGATGAGTGATGATAAAGTGTATCAACTTGGTAACGCAAGTTAAGTTCTTCCTGTAATTGTATTGTGAAACAGCACCATCAGCCAAATAATATGGTTTAGTTATGTTTCCACTAGAAATAGTTTTAAAGAATTCAACTAGCTTCTTTTGAAACAAGTGAAAGACCGCAGTATCATGCCGTAAACATTTAGAAATAATGACAAAGCTAGCATGTTTGACAATTGAACTCTCACAAAAGTATGCAACAAAAGGAAGAATTGTAGCTTGGGAATTGTTCCAATGAAATTCCTGTGCTTCATCTTGAAGAACAAATGAATAGTTCTCAGAAAAATCTCATATTATTAGAAACTCTCCACTTTGTAGTTTAGATTTAATATGATTTTGAAAAGCTGTTTGCTGAGAGGCATTAAATGAATGATGCAAACGTTTTTCAAGTCTTTTTACTAAATTGTCAATAAAATCATCTGTTGGCTTTGCAATAGTTTCAAGTGTTGACCTATAGACAGAAATTCATTGTTTGAAAATAATAGTCAATCATATTGACTGTCATTACTTGGCTCAGTTGCTCCCTTATTTTGCCTGAAACGGGGCAACTATCGCAATCTCCAAAGTAACAATGAGGGTGTGGAGAGTTACAAATCATAAATGCAAGCCATGAACCCACTCCAGACTTAAACCATGGAGATGAAACACTAATGCCTAAGAAAACAAGAAAAGTCTAAGATAAATCTGTTGCTGGAAAAGGGATATGTGATACAATTTGGTTTCAAGCACAGGAATTTTTCAGATTTGCCAAGCATTTAGCTGCAGCAAAAATATGTCATTCTGAGTATTTCCATTAAAACTACAGTTTATCATTTCCCTCAGAGCTACTAGATGAAACTATGGTAGCTTATTTGTTTCTCAATAAAAGACCACTGTGAAAAGAACTATCTCTAATTTACACCAGAGCAGAGTTTCACCACGTTTCTGGTGCTCTTAAAATACACCAATTATTGTTGAACGGTGATATTGAAGATTCCTTTACAGAAATATTTACCCTAATGAAAATTATTTTAACCCAGAACCCAAGAGTTGTTTTTCCACACTAGAAAGAATCAAGACCTATCTGAGAAGTACAATGCCAGAGGAACTTCTGACAGCTCTAGGTATGTTAAGTTAGGAGAGAACTATGATTGACGATATGGCAGACTTCAATGAACAAGTTATTGCCAAGTTTGAACTTCGAAAGGACTGAAGACTGAACTTCACATACAAATAATTATATCATTCTTAGTGTAAAATAACACAGTTAAAACTTAAAAGTGATTTAACTCTGGTGTTTGTCTTATGTCAGCTAATGATTGTATATACTGAATTTAATAATTCATTTTCATTCAATAATTTATAATAAGTTACAGCATGTACACATTGAGTGTAACATATAGATAGTGAATCCTCTTTCCGGACACATTTAAGTGAAGTTGAAGGACATATCCAGTTGGCAGTGACTGCTATCTGGTATACTAACACAATATTGTGTTTTTCAAAATGTTCAGTTTTTATGACTCTGTGTTTGTTTCATTGTGGTGGGGGGGGGGGGGGGGTAGATTTCTTACTTTATACCTTATTTTTAAAAGTTCAGGATGAGCTTAAAAAGGTATTTCTAAAGCTTGAATTTTAAAATTCCATACCTAACAGACACCTCAATCTATTTGAAAAGAAAGTCTGTTTCCAAATGAGCATTTTTACAAACAGTGGATGATGTATTGTGGTTATAAGTTCTGAAAAGACAAATATCAAGAACTGGCTATTTTCAAAATGGTATTTTTTTAAAATTTGATATGTATTATTTTATGAACATCATTTGTTTGATTTTGAATTGAAGTTTTTGATTTATTGAAAATGCACTTCAGATACAGTTCCTTAATTTATTTAAAAAAATAAATTAGAAACACCTTGTTTTATTGATTAAAAAAATCTATATTTTAAAAATCATCGATGTTTTTCTCTTGCTGTCCAACCCTGCTGCATCCCTCGTATTAAATTGACTGTCTTGATCTGTGCTGCTGATCATATCTGGCTGGCCAAGTGTTGCCAGCTATAGTCTCGAGAGATAGTATACGGACCTGAAATGGATTGTATTTAAACCAGTGGGATACTACTTTCTGCCATTATATTGATAAATCCACCGATTTTAATAAACAATAATAATTTATATAAAATTTGTTACTTTATAGCAGGGTCACAAGATATTACTTTTAGTAAATATCCTAAAATTGGATTGTACAGGTGGTGAAATTGTATCAAAAGTAGTATCCAGATCCATTGATCTCTATAGTATAACTGGATGGACATACACATGCACATTCCAAGGACAAAAGCGTGACGCTCAAGTGTATCGTCTGCTACACTGAGGGGGGGAAAGTTTTAACGGTTTCTTTAAATGTTCTTATGCGAAAACATGTTTCTGATGAATAAAAGTGTTATTGTTTGAAAATAGTGAAGTATTATACCATACTTTCCTGAAGAAACATTTACATTAAAGGATATACAATCCAGTTTTACAGGTAATACTGTACAAATACGAATAAAACCTTAGATATTTCAATTTTTATGTAGTTATCATCAATGTTGTTTACAGTCTGCCACGACAACACTTATATTTAAAGTTGGTTATTAGCGTGTATATTGGTTTCAGAAACCATATTTTATTGAAAATTCGATAAATATAATGAACAAGGTATCTTAAAAATTGATTACATTTGTTTGAATGACAAACTTTGAATAGTTGCCATGCATTCAAACTATCACTTAGGTTATAGGCTTGTGGAAAGTATTATTGTAATAATACCTGTTTTTTTAAGTTGGCTCATATCTTTCAGAAATCATATTATGTTGAAATTTCGATAACTATAATGAAACAAGTTAGCTAAAAACTGTATTACATTTGTTTGAATGACACACTTTGTGTAGAAGTCTTACGTTCAAATGATAATTTAGGTTATTGGCTTGTAGGAAGTACACTATCTTATAAACCCTGATTTTAGTAATAATTCCAATCTGTAAGGCTTTATTTCGTACCAGAATACTATCATATATATAATATTTTTGTAGGATGAACGGCAATTTAGAACAGAAGTAGAAATTTCCTTCTGGAAGGTCTTTTATCCTAACTAGACACAAATATAGGGTAGGATTCTGGTACGAGATAAAGCCTTAAAAGTAAGCTTCCTTCAAAAATCATCGTACATATTAGGCTACATCAACTTATTTAAAGAAAAAACTAACCTGTTTTGAACTTTTATATGCTCTTCAAAGCTTTAACTAACATATTTATTTAATTTAACCACTCTCACATTGATGTATCTCATATAATCAATCAAATTAATGAACGATGTCAAAATGCCACATTGCCTTGTATGGGTGAAAGAGAGAAAGAGATACCCGAAAGTTTGTTTCTCTCTTACCCAATGGTATGCAGACGACAGCTCGAAAATTTCAGCCACAGATGTCCATCCAGTTATAGTATAGAGATCAATGTCCAGATCGTATAGTTGGCAACACTGGGCTGAGCTGAATCAACTGAAAATTGTGCCAACACTGCTCTAAAAAAATTCCCTTAAGATATAATGAAATTTAGAAGACAATGACTTCAAACCCGAATTAATGAATCAAAAGAGATGATGAGGCAAGAAGGCCCTAGGTAGCCTTAACCCCTTTACCACAAACTCCTCAATTATTATTAGGTCCAGTAGCAACTTGTATCTTTGTGAAACTATTTTTTTCTGGTCATAAAAATTGTGGTTTCTGTTCAAGTATCCCAAAAGTTTAGTTTTGACGTTCCTTTATTAAATTTATGGTTCTAGTTGTTTTGTGAATCACCCAGTTTAAATGTTCATCCAGAGCATCCAAAAACCATTTAATTGACAAACCAAATGCTAATTTTAATAATTTCTACAATAATCAAGGTCTACCCTTTTATACCGCTTGTTACTAGATCCTAATAAATTTCTTGTTATTTCAAATATTTTACCTCGTAACGTAGTCTGTAGTCACGTGTTTAAACGATAGGTGAAAATTATAATAAAATGAACCTTGACACTAATAGTCTCTGCTTTACAGTTTACACAGTTCTATCTGTGGTTCTATCCTATCGTCCATGGTGGTAGTAGTCTATAATAAACTACTTAATTCGTTGTTATTCTATTTTCTATATCTGTTATGATATTTAATTAAATGAGAAATGTTCCAATCAAAAGAAACATACTTGTCATGTTCTTGTCTTATATTTTTGATTCTATTTAGTTTTGTGAAATCTGACTTGGACATTGAAAGTTCAGATGATAGGTACACAATTGACGGAAAAGTATTTCCACCTGATACATATGTCTCAAATTCGAATTGGCAGTCTCTGACTCGTGTGTTAGTAAATGGAGGGGAATATTTAGGGTTTTTGAAGTAAGTATCCAATATTTTACTAAGTTACTATCTTAAATATGAATAAATAGTAGTTGGGCCTATTCAGTAATATATTCAGGAATTTTACACTAAATTCACTTAATTAGAAATTTGTTTATAGTAGGCCTACGATTTATCCGACCTATTCTCGGCCTTTTAATTCTTAAAATTACTAAAATGTTGAGATCAGCCGTTCATTTTTCCAAACATAAAAACACTTAGAATAGATTTGAACCAAAAAAAGTAATATGTAAACCCAAAGTGGCGGGGGTATTTTTCGGCCGTTCTAGATTATTTTGGACACATTACTTATGACATTCTACTTAATGAAGGCGTAAAAACCATCTACAACGACCATAATCAACTTTTTCATAGTAAATTTAACTATATAGGCCTACTGTAAACGGTAAACTACTGTCCTCTGATCTTGGCGAAACATGTCTTTAATATCTTCAACGATTTTATTCGATTTAGGATCACAAGTATCCATAATTACTCAATTCTAGAAGAAGTTTAAAACTTCTTAAACATAATATTGATGTCATGAAAATAACAAGACAGCTAGTTTATTTTAATTATAATGAAACTTATCCAACCCAGCTTAACCTAACCTTTCATGTGTTAATAAATTAAATTAATAATTATAAATAAAATAAACTATTCAATGTAGGCCTAATTATTACTTTTGGGGTGTACATATCCTACACTGATGTCATATCCATTTTAGTGCACAGGATCACAGTTGTAATACAGAGCATCATGGGATGACATCATCTGTCCAGTGCGCAGGATCACGGGAAAGTTACATGTCATTGACAGTATCTACATTTTGAAAGTGATTTGGGCAATTGAGTTCTGTTTTCTTTTATACAGCATGTTTTTTGTTAAAAGACTTTCAGTTTGCCACAGAAACTGTAAAAAGTTAAATTGTATTTTCAGAGTTTTTATTTCTCTGTTATAGGGCATGTTTTTTGGACAATACATTTTTAGTTTGCCACATAAACTGTAAAAAAATTAAGTGTTTTTCCTTGTTTTTTTTATTCTATAAGTAAATGTTAGGTATAATCGGTTTGTAAAATAAATTCTGGTGACAAAGAAACAGTAAAACAACTAAATTATATTTTTAGATTATGTTTGTTTTGTTTCATGCACCTATTATTTTCTTAATTAATTTTGCAAGGAGTTAAAAAATAAATGTAAACTTTATTTTATTTTTTGTTTTAAATGACTTTTTTAAAGGGCATGATTTTAGTTTTTTTTGTCATAAATGCATCTTATATAAAGCATTTTCTAGAAATTTTAGGGCATAAAAATCCTAGCCCTAGTAATAAATTTAACGCAGTAAAATTATCCAATACAGATGACTTAATGAGAAGCTTCTTTGGCATCGTGAATTTATATTTGAAATACATTTGTCAATCAAAATAAAAATATCGGTCCTAAAGAATAAAAAAAAAATTAAAATTACATAGCCTAGTTACCATATTGTTATAATATTATAAGTTTTTATCTTGAAGTCAGAGTTGGTACATTTTTACTGATTCCAACTCTACTCAAAATTGCTTTTGACTCTGACTCACAGCCCTGCCTTTTGCATTCCTCGCCTTATATCCAAACACATCTTCCATCTTTCAGGCTATTATTGTATAATAGCTTGACTTCATTCCCACCTACTTTGGTGATTTCAAGGTCAAAGGCATCCCTTTTGCAATAAACTGGATTGCCGATGATAAGTTTGTAGTTTTATCCCAGTCAAGAGTACTTACTGTTTTTTTCCCTGAATGTTTTAACACTATACCTTCCTTATCCTTAACCTGACACCCAATCTCCTACACATCCATTCCTCAGAATTAATATGCATATAGCCTGACTGGGTGGTAAGATGTGATCTACACACAAAATAAACTACCTTCCACGTCCTTCATTAGCTAATTGCACAGTGTGTCAAATTTGACAGCTCTTTAAAACACTTTACTTGGTATGAATACATGCAAGTTAATTTAATAGTACCATACTTTGAACTGTCAGCTAAGGTTCTTTCGATGGTGATCCAACTATAGGCATTTTGTTTATCCATCTCTATCTTACTTGTTATAGATTTTTCTTTTACCACTATTTTGAAGCCTCAGTTCTCTGTTAATCTTGTATTTTATAACGATTATTTTGTCATTTTAATTGAGTTAGAACTTAAAGATGATATATTAAAAAAAATATAATTTCACAGTTTTATCATAGAAAGGTAGACCATTTAAAACAAATAGTTTTTACCAATTAGTGGCACATATAGTGTTGTGTTAAACTAGGTTATTTAGTCACATGACCAACAACTGATCAATGTTTTTATATTGCAAATATATAATACAATTTTTCTTTTTTATTCTAGGGAAGATGGCACGTTTACAGTTAATAATGTCCCATCAGGTTCTTATGTTGTTGAAATTTCAAATCCTAACTACGCTTATGAACCAGTGAGGGTGGAAATAAATTCAAAAGGCAAATACCGAGCAAGGAAAGTGAATTACATCCAACCTTCACAAGTGACACATGTCACTTACCCACTCAAGTTTAAACCTTTGACTCGTTTTCGATATTTTCAAGTACGTGAGCAATGGCGAGTGACGGATTTCCTGTTCAGTCCCATGGTATGTTGAATTTATATACATAGGCTAGTAGGGGTGTGTGAAGTCCACTTTTTCAATCCAATCTGAAGTCAATTGGAATAATAAAAGTGATCCTGTTGTCTAATCGAAGTTAGAATATAAAATAAATCAATTTTAGAAATAAATTATTAAATGTTGTCCTATGAAACTTAAGTGAAAAAATTTAACTACTATCACAAAATGCGAGTTAATCTAACTGGGTATTTTAGATTTGTAATCTGAACATTATTTTTTGATGTAGCCTACATAACAGAACAAAATGACAAAAACAACATATATGTGTAAAGTATTTTTAACTTTAAATATTTTTATTGGCGAAGCTTTGTAATTGTTGAATCCAATATTCTCATTTCGAATCAAAGCTGACGAAGTTTTAAAGATTCATACACCCCGATGGCCAAATATTTATTTTAATATGATTTCCTAGTTCCCTTAGTAGTTTTGTTTTACGTGTAAATGTGTTATTTTAACATAGATATTGGGAATAAGGTGACCAATCATCCCCAAAATAAAATTTATGTCCAGAACTGTTACTGTCCTCAATTTGTTAAATATATTGACCATATATTTTTCTTCCCCTGTTTTTTTTATTTTGTGATTAAAACTATTTAACTCTCCACTACAGTCAAGCACGTTTTCAGAGAAGTGAAAATTAAACTTCATTGGCTTTTGAAAGTTTAATGTCCCGTTATACTGCTGGCTAATGAAGATACTACTCTAGTGCCATGTATAGTTTGATAAAATTCCTTATGATCGTGAGCTGTGGGAGAACAAGTTGATAAAATATCATCAAGCGAAACATGACCATGGGGTGTATTATATACCTTCTCTGGCTCTCACTAATGATTTTAGGGTGGCTATTCACAAAAATAATTAGCTTAAAATAAAATAACAGTGGCTGGTTAGAGAGAAACAGCCTGCTAACATGAAGCCAGAAAAATAACTTTTTGTGCGGAAGTATACTTAGATTATAAATGGTTTTGTTTTAGGTGCTGATGATGGTGTTACCTTTGTTATTAATTATGGTCCTCCCCAAGATGATGAGCGATCCAGAAACAAGGAAGGTAAGTTGTCTTAAAAATAGGATGTACCATTAATATTTGATTTAATAGAACCAAGGATGTTAACAAATTCAGCAAAATACTGCTGCCAAGTTTTTTTCATCAAACATCAAGGGGTGTTTGCTATGGGCTAATATTTTGTTCAAATATTTTTTGAAAGTGAAATACATACAGAACATATAAACATGAACATATTTTTTCTCGTAAAATTAAAATTGTATTTTCTTTGTTTAGGAAATGGAGCAGTTGAACACTAACTTTAACTATCAAGTTCCAGAAATCTCTGAAGTATTGACCTCTCTCTTTGCGGGGGGAGACAAACAGAAAACTAAAGCCATCAAGCCCAGCAAGAAGAGACAATAGCCCTGCTTGTGTGTATTCACTTTTACAAATAGAAAAATGCTTCCATATTTGTGTTTTATGGACTCGCTACTTAGATGATGATTTAATTCGATCAATACACTTGTATGGTGTAAGGCTATAATTATTTTACACACATTTCTTTTAAAGTGAACCGCCAAACTGACAAACTTTTGTGTTATCACAGAAACACAATTCATACATGTGTATAAGTGTCAGGTTGAGCTCTAGAAATGGATTATACATTTTCATTGATCTACAACCCACAGTACAGAAAAGTATTTTAATTCTATTTGAGCAATAATTTGAAAGCACTAGTCATATATATTGATTACTTTGTTCTATGTGAATGTAATAAAAACCCAATTGCTTTAGTTAAATTTGCAAATGTGGAGTAGGTTTGTAAAAACTATAAAGTATAAATGATACAACAAAAATGTGCTTTATAATAATTATGTGAAAACTAGTATGATTCTTAGTTATTTTTCACATATATGGGTGGGCCTAATTTAAAATGATAGATACATTAACACATTTTATGTAAATTTGTAAAACACATGAAAGTAAAAATATGTAGCCTAAAACTTATTTGAACATTGAATTTCCAAAGTTTTTTTTATACCATTTATAACCTAATGTTTTCATAAAAATTCTTGAGATGAAAATTGCACACAGGAAATCCAATCATGTCATGAGTAATATTGGAGTAAAAATTGATAAGAATAATTACTAAAATTAAATTCACATTAAAACTAACGTCCACTGCCACAAGCAGCTTCTTCAGATTCAAAGTATAAACTAATAGCTGTCCCTCTTACTTTAAGCCTTAATTATGACACATAATTGTCACAAGCATGACTTATATCATACGAGAATGATGACCTTCATATTATCCATATATAAGAGCATATTTCTATTTATCACTGATGAAAATATAGGTTTACCCCTTAACCCTTTGAGTGCCAACGTCGCTCAGAGCGATGCACGAAATATCTGCTAAACTTGCCAGCGTCGCTCACAGCGATCCCATGTTTTCGAGCTCTTAGTTCAGTATTAAGTCAACAGATAGGGTAGATTTTATTTCCATTGCATTCTCATATGTTCAAGCTACTTTTATTTGTCTTTGCGATATATCGAACCTGAAAATTATTTAATAACTTTTTACTTTATGAGTTTTATCGTTGGCCTTGTTTGTAAACATGGCTACTAAGAGGAAAGCTGTGATTCAAGACACAGAAATATTTGCAATATTTATTGACAGCTCAACCCAGAGTGATCAATTTGTTTGTGATTCTGAAAGCAGTGATTCTGAATTTGTAAATAATGAAACTGAACAGGAATTTTATTATAGTTAAAGTGAAAAATCGGAACAAGTAGGAGTGACAGCTGTCATTGATAACACGAGTATGAATACTAGTTATTCCTAAAGGGATGAAATAAATCTTGAAGATCAGGATAATCCACCCCAACCTCTTCATATCTATTCAAAAGTACCAGGTTTGAAGTCCCCTCACAGTCCCCTTCTGATTCCAACCCAATTATTTATTTTAGACTATTTTACTATAACCCTGCTAAAGTTGATCCTCACTGAAACAGCTTCTATGCATAACTAAATTTTAGTGTAAAATCTAAAGTTAGTTTTTTTTGTAAATCTTGTCATTTACTCAGTTTTTTATGTTCTTTTCAGTGATGTATTCTATTTCAAGCTATTTAAATTTTCAATGCTTAAAAATTAATGTTAATTAAAACAATAAAAAATTATTTTTTTAATATCTTGGCTAGTGATTTTTTTATTATATTTAAAAATTAAAAAAGTATATGTATAATTATATCATCGGATTGGCAAGAAAGTTAGCTAGTTTATGTAAAAATTTGAGTGCAATAAGTTCAAAGACTAATGAGTTATTAAAATTTAGACAAACTCCTGCATTTTTCAGGAAAATAGCTTGGCACTTTTAGCACATTTTTTGGTCATTTCTCTTGGCACTCAAAGGGTTAACATTGATCAATTAATGGTCGGGGACTGGACGTTGTGCCTGTCGTAGTCTTAAGTTAGATTATAAGGTATATGAAGCTACGACTGGCCTAGCAGCCGGTAGTGAAAAATATGTGGCTTGCATAAAAAAAGAACCAGGCCTTAGGCTGGAAACACTAATGGATGTAAAAAAGAGCGTATATGTCTGGTTAAAGACAAGTTTTTGAACTTAATTTTGTCTTTTATGATTTAGGACGGATACTATTTATAATCCAAATGTATCATTAACTAATATAGAATGTTATAATCAGGAACAATCCTGATTAGAGAATCATATTAATTTAAGTGAAAAATGAAAACTCTAACTATTGGCAAATCATGTTAAGACTGGTCCTTGATATAATAAGAACCAGGATGTTCATTGGTTGAGCATTGGCACTCAAGTCCCAAGTTCAATTCCTTTGTCCTTGTTGTCATTTTTCACTCAAATGAATGAGCACTATAGTTTTAATTGTGGTAAAGAAAGTTTAATCAAAGTAAAATCTTTTTTAGAAAATTGCAAACCATTTTAATTTGGGGTGTGCCAAGTCCACTTTTTCAATTCACATTGAGCTCGAATCAAATATATGAAATATTCTTTAAGCCGAATTGAAGTTTGAATATTTGTTTTTTTTATGTTTGAAAAATAGTATATTTTAGTTATGTATATAACTTTATGTACTAAAATTACTTGTAATATTTAGTAGATTCGTAACAGCTGAGGCCGGAATTTTTTTCCGAAGTGAAGTCAAAGCCGATATTTGATTCAAAGCCTAGTGGAAGGTTTTAAGCTTCACACCCCCCAAATTTTTACTGTGATATTTATATTGCTGGTCTGTAACTATAAATTATTAAAAATCCCAAAGAAAAAGAAACTTTGCAAAATTGTTCCATTACTATTTTTAAATGAACATGATGATGGCCGTATGCACACAAACATTACTTTAAAATCTCATGGTTGTAACTCTACAGTAATGAGATACTTTTCTGTCTGATTGAAAAAAAAAATCAGCTTGAGCAAATAAGCCTACAAAGCGTGCCATAAAAAATATTAACAGCTAAAATGATCATTTATGTTTAATTTTTATTTTGTACTGAAATGTACACCCGGTTTACCTTGAAATGAAGCCGTTTTACATTGACACTAGGATCCTAACTTATAATGTTCGCCTTAGTGGAACTAGTCAAGGTAAGCTTGAAGCCCTTCAGTGCAAGCGAAGGGTACATTACACATTAATGTTTACATGGCTGATTTATCAGTTCAGGCCAATGTTTAATATTTTAGTGATAAAACATTCTGTATGTTAAATATAGTATAAAATATAATTTTTTCTGTAACAAAATCCTTAGCTTCCCAAATGAGTGTGTATGGCCAGTTCTACTGATATAAATCGGTTATTTTTGTTACTGCTAAAGAAAAACAGCAGAATTAAACTTTTCGTTACTTGCATGCTCAAATTTGTTTCATTTTATAAACCAAGCTTTTTTTGTGTGCGTTTTCTTTTATATACAATACAGAAACTTTTACAAAAGATGTTTTGTAGGAAGTTTGATGATAAATAGTAAACATGTGCACGCACACACACACACACACACACTAATATCTTAAATTCTGGTGGCATACTATTTGAAGCAAACTCGTAATTTAGTACTTACGTAAATTAATTGATTATTATGGTAGAAAAGTCTGTGTAGTGAGACCACTTAGGAAGGTAGGCTTAGAATTTACACATAAGTGTGTTCGCTGGCAACTAGCATTTAGACAAGTTCTTCGCGTGGGTAAGCAACATCCAACTACCAGCTTTTTATTTAAAATAGTTTCTTGTACAATCCTGAGCTAACTATGGCAAAAAAGTAAATTAAATTGTTGAAACAAAATATTACCTAGTCAATAAACTATTGAGTGCACAAATGCAACACCTGCAGGAGGGTATGGGGTAGTTGGTTCTCTTTCTACCAGACCTTAAATTAATTTTCAATTTTTTTTTGTCTGATTAGGACCATACCAAATAGATTATAGAGCATCCAATTGGTGGGTGAAGATTACATATTTAAATAGTTCCTAGAGGAAACTGATTTTTTTTAAATTTCAAGACAAGGATTACTTTAAAAAGCTTTTAAGCTCATCTAAATTAAAAAATAAATTTTAAGGAAAAACCCCTCCTAAGTGCATTAATTTTTTTGGTAACATTGTCTTGGAGTGGGTCCTTGGTTCTCTTATTCTCTGCAAAGGACGGAGGATTATAGTGCTAAAAAAAACAGGGGTAGGTATATGGTTAGAGGGCGGTTTTCAAGGTAAACATCTTGTTAGCAACAATGTCTAAAAGAGAGAGAGAGGGTGACAATACTTAATTATGAATACTGTATTATTTAAATATTTATTCACCATAATTATTCTTAGTAATATTTTAATCATTAGGTCATCGATCCTTTGATTGGTTTGCTGCAAATATTTATAAAATGACTAATATAAAGTTTGTCAACTAATACAATATTGTTTTATTTAGTACATTATTTAAAATTAAAATAATAAAATTACTAACTAGTCTTGATTAAAATAAAATAGGAATATTAGCTCTCTGAATAACTTAGTGCTAGTTTTTGTGTTAACATTTTGCATAATTATTATATATCTATATTAACTGTTAAAACATTTTGTTGTAGCAAGGAATTTACAAAACTTATCTTCTTTAATAAGGCCTAAAAAAGTTATAAAGTTGGAAGGAGTAGATTGAATGTAAAAGAGACAAGGAAAGTGGAGGCCATGGGAATAAAGTCGCAAGGAGAAACCGGATTAGGAATGAAGTTGTCCGGGTACAGGGAATACTTGAGATGGTAGAGGAAGCAAGGCTGAGATGGTATGGTCATGTAATGACGATTCAAAAGGAATTAATACAGAGGAGAATGATGGAAATGAAGTGTGTAAGAAAAAACTGCAGGGGGAGATCAAGAAAGAGTTGGGAGGAGCAGATAACAGTAAGTGTGCAAGTGAGAGGAGAAGAATGAAAGTAATTAAAGGCAGAATAATGGGGGACAGAGAAAGGAAGATGTAGATATTTTTACTAAAATAATCCAACCACACGCTGGAAACAGTTATTGATGGAAGTATGGGTCTTGGTTTGATCGTAATCAGCTTGAGTGGCAAAAGGTGATCGGTCCATCTCTACTTAAGACAATAATTAACAGTGATTTTTGTGTGTTTAAATGTTTAGTCATAGATGTTATATTTACAATTGATTAAATATAAGAGGCTGTTCATTCTCTTAGGGGTTGGATCCAATTCCTCTATATTTGTGTAACCTTTTACTGAGGACTCCTAGAAGCATATTTTTAGTATAAATAAAAAGGTTTTATATGTAAACGAGTTATAACAATTTCTCAATTGGCTAAGATAGACTCGGAAACATTTGTGTGTTAAACTGGTCAGTTCATAAGCTTGCTCTTTAGTATTTGGGAAATGTAAATATCCCTGGTACAAAGAACCCTACCAATAGGATTTTTCATCCATCTCCTGCTCCAACCATTTGTACTAAGCTGGTTCTTTATCGATTAACTAGTTGAAAGAAAGGGTGTAGAAATATGTCAGAAATTCCAGAAAAGGAGTGTTAGCTCTATCAACAAACATGCGCAATAATCCTGTATACCAGTGTCTATAACAAGGGTGTCCAAACTTTAGAGCAAAGGAGCCATTACACAATTGAACATTCAATAATGAGTTAAATTTTTAAACCATAAACAATATAAAACAAGTAAAAAAATCACACATTCTGGCTGTGCCTTTGACAAATGCCCTTTATTCAAGTTTGAAAAAAAATTGACTACTAATTATAACTGATGCTATTTTATAGTGTGAAAAACAAAGAATATTCTAACATTTCTCACGGAGCCTGAGATAACTATCGCAAGTCCAAGGGTTTCATGGTGCACAGTTTGAAAAACGCTGATCAAGACAATATATACTCCTATAGCTAACAGTGAAACCGGCCTAGAGGAGACACGTAGAGTACCAGGTCCGCAATTGAGTGAGGGGTTAGGAATGAAAGGTGGTTTTATGTTAAAACAAGTACTGGTATTTATTTTATATTTGAAAAATAATCTTGATGAATCTCAATTGGGGCATTTATAGATTTCATTTTATTTAAAGACATGGACACTCTTCATTTCAAAGACAGTTTTCAGCTTGTCTCACTTGAAAAAAAAAACCCTTAACTTGATGACCCCTAATAAACAATGTCAACTTCTATACAATAATTTACTATCCAATTCATTACTACATTAACCTTCATTGTCCATGCATAGTTCTATGAATTGGTAGTATTAAAAAATAAATTATTGCATGTACATGTAACAATTACTGCGTCATTTCTTGGTTATGGAAGTCAACTAATCCATATTACTTTAATCATTTCACAACAGTCTGCGAGTTTGTAAGTATCAATCCTTCTAGTGTGAGAACACATTCTTTCCACAGTACATAATGATCACAACACTCTATATTTGTAGAAGTCCATTAGTGTGTGAGTGATATTCCATCCGATGACCAAACTTACAATGTATACTATCGCCAAAACTGTCAAGGGGTACAGAAGTAGTTGTGTCTTATGAAGAATTGATAGACCTGAAAATATAAACATTTGCTTAAAATAAAAATAAATAGGAGAAATGAGTTTCTGAAAGTATGAGTAGCAGGAAATATTAAGCTAAATTTATTGTAATTTGTTATCAGGTATCTAAGTTGATTTTGATTTAATAAATATATCAAAAAGAATAATGAAACCTAATTCATAATTAATTTAGGATAACAAAGAGGACAAAGGCAAGGCGTTGAGTTTGAATTAGTAATACTGTACATTACACAATAACAGATCAAATCACTATATTTGACCCGCCTCAGTGGCGTAGCTAGCTAATGCACTAGTTTCGTGTTGGGCTAAACTACCGAGAACAGGGAGATTGAGGTTCGAATCTTACTCTGGTGAATTGGGTTTTTTCCCTAAATGGTTTTCCACTCTCCCTCCACACAAATTTGGGTTCACTTCTTCTATATTCAACTTTCCCAATTCCTAACCTGTTAGAGTAATTAGTACTTGGGTGTATAGCCCGAACGTGTAGTAAGACGCGGTGCTAAATATAATAATAATTTATTATTTGAACCTAATTTGCCATACTATAATTATTATTTGAAAAAAAAAAAACATTTTTTAGAATCCTGTCTTATTACCAGTTCGGGTTACACCCATATGTACTAATTAAGCTAATGTGGTAAGCATGAGGAAGGTTGAATTTGGAGAAAGTGTAATTGCATTTGCATTGAGGGAAAATGGAAAACCTTTTAGGAAAAAATAACCATCAGTACACCAGATCGGGATTCAAACCCCTATTTCCCTGTCATTGGCAGTCCTGTCTATCTTAGACCATGTGGCCACCGAAGCGGGTATCCTTCTATTGATCTAAGCTTGGGGAAGTTTTTAAACAAGGTAACATTTATACTTAAAAAAAATTTTTGTGTATACTTACAGCTATATCCTAGAAATGTGATATAGATATAATAACCAAGAGCAAGCAGCCACAACGAGTTGCCAAATAACTTTGACACAAACCAATCTTGACTGATTAACACTGCAAAGTAAAACAAAAAGATGATCATTTTTACAAATTATTGTTTTTCAATGGTGTAGGAGGTTAGGCGAGTGAGTATATGCAGGATTAATGGATCTATGGATATAATTAAAATTTAATGGCTCAGGAAAATTCCTGCACAGTTACCAAAATATATTAAGGCTCTCCGGATAGTAAAAAATACATTTTATCAGCACATTGGACTCAATCGGTCTAAGCATATTGAAAATGATCAACCATACCAGCCAGTGTTCAAATTTCTTATCGTGAAGGGGTCTTATGTGCAGCAAAAATTAGTACTTATTCAGTGTAATTTTGTGGACCTGTTGGTTTTCTGCCTGAATTCTGTACATAAAATGATATGTATGAAAAAGTGCATTGAGCAAAAACATTTAGTAATAAATAAAATGATAGAATATTAGGAAATGGTAGAGCACAAATAAAAGTAAAAACACTGATACATATTTACACACACTTCAATATTTGATGCTATTATAGCATCTTCCTCAGGAAGTAGTAGTAATTAGACCCTGAGGTGGATGCTATAATAGCATTGAAATATTGAAGTGTGTGTAAATATGTGTCAGTGTTTTTACTTTTTATTTGTGCTCTACCATTTTCCTAATATTCTATCATTTTATTTCTTACTAAATCTACATAAAATGAGAATCTTAATATTTTATTTCCAATAAATATAGCTCATCTGTTTTTCTGATTTAATACATCTAGTTTCTCTTGGCAACAAAATGACTGATCAGTGATCACCAAAACAATTTCTAAACTTAGCGAAAACAAGGGTTGGACGGGCAATAATGACAAAAGCCGCTGGATTACACAAAGAGGAAATTATTAGACAACTTCACTTTTATCACTGCCAATCACAGCCCTCAAACCTTTAAAAATCTAGAACCAAATAAATATTTAAAATAATTAGTTTGTAAGGTTTAATATGCTTTTTTATTAACTTTACACTATAAAACTGTGCCACTAGTGTACACATGAAATAACTAATGTAGGTAAAATTAGTTATCTGCCCAATAATATAAATGAATGGCTGCACTATTTTGACTGTGCAAAAGTAGCATAGTAAATTGTCTTAAATGGAGGCTAGAATGAAAGACTTGACAAGGTATGAGCTGTCTTTAGATAATTTAATTTAATGTTGAAGATAAAAATAGTTGACCGAGTTGGAGAATGAGATGACCCTATAGAGGTTTATAGATTTTATGAGTTATATTCATCATTATTTAAATTTTATAATTAGATTTATTAGGTTGGGGATTTGCAAACAAGTGCCACAATTTATTTACATACATTCTGTGATGTTTCAATTAAACATAAGTATCCAAATTTAATGTAGAAACATATTTGTAGGTTTTGATCACTGAGCAAAAATCTTAAAATGTTTAAAAAGATTAGTATCAGTAAAAATTATTCTAGCTAAATATTGTTTTTTTTTATAATGGTACCGTAATCAAATTTAGATTAAAATAGTAGGTTGGTTTTCTAGTGAGTTGAGCTCAATTTAAATAATCTGGTGAAACTTAATTTAATATAAATTGTCAGAAGTTTAGTACTATTTGTAATAGTAATGAAAATGACCAAGAACAAAACGGAAAGAAAACTCAGGAGAAGAAAGACTGTAGAATGGGCCAAGTGTGAAGTGATGGTAATGACAGGGAAGAGGATGATAAGGCCAAATAAAGCCATAAAGTGGAATAGAGTAGAGCTGAAAGAGGTACAGAATGTAAACTATCTGAGAAGTGTGATTGAGGCGAAGGGTAGCAGTGGAGAGGGCAGAAGGGGGATTTGTTCAATTGATTAAGAGACCTGCTATGGAGAAGAGAAGTGCCCTCGAAGTGTAAGGAAGTGCTGTATATGGCATACTTTTTACCCATAGTCACATTAGTAACATAAACATGGACATTGAATGTTAGAGAAACTAGGAAAGTGGAGGCTATGGAAATTAATTTGTGAGGAACATGTTAGCTGGCACAAGGAGAAACAGGATAAGAAATATAGTTACTTGAGAAAGAGCGAGTAAAGGGAGTAGATGAGATAGTAGAGGAAACAAGAGTGAGATGATATAGGCAAGTAATGAGGATGGAAAAGGATAAAATAACAAAGAGAATGATTAATATGAAGTAGGTAATAAAAAGACCGCTATGGGAGGAGCAGACAACAAAAAGTGTGCAAGTGGGGGTAGAAGAATGTAAGTGATTAAATGAGGAAGGATGATGGAAGGAAGATGGAAGCATTTTACTAGACAGACCCAGCTGGAGGCTGGAAACAGTTGATAATGATTAGTTTTGAAAGCCTCCTAAATTATTGAAAACCCACTCCACTTCTGATTGTTGATGTAATTTAATTCTCCTAAATAGGTCATTGTAAAGCCACTCAACTCATAAACCCATAACTTGAAATGCAGGGTTGAGAAAATGGCAACTAGTAGTCAGATAGCTAGAATATTAGACTCATATTACTGATATTCATGGTTGCATTTAGAAATTCTAATCCAAATCTCATTAAAACTATGTACTTACCATTATAAAAAAAGAGTTGGACCACATGGAGAATTATAAGAAGTGGAAAGAAAGCATTGAGATGAACATCAAATGCATATCCCCACTCTACGTCTTGATCCTGGCAAGCAGGTTTGATTAAATACTTGTTACTTACAAACCTACACAACAAGAATCAAAAAAATTATTTGAAGTGAATTGAACAAGCTAATAATGAAATACTGTATTCTTTTTATCACAGCGTCTTACTACCTGTTCAGATTATACGCATATGTACTAATTACGCTAATAAGGTGAGGACGGTTGAATTTAGAGAAAGTATAAACGCATTTGCATGGAGGGGGGTAGTGGAAAACCATTTTGGGAAAAAATCCTCAGAGATTTGAATCCCGATCTTCTTGTCATCAACAGTCTTGGGTACCTCTATTATTTGTTTTGTGTTAAGAGTGTGTTTGAGGGCTTGCAATGTTTTCGAGTTATTGAATCGACTGTGTGTTCCTACTATCATTACGATTATTTTATGTTTTCAAGTTTGTAAATTACAACTTAAATAAGATTAATAAAATTACAAATGACTTACCAAAGCAATGTTGCAATGAGAATACCTACTCCCAAGCAATCCACAAATACCACATACAAAAGAAATTTGATGAACCCCAAAAAGCCAAGCCTGAGGACAAAGGCAAATACTATTGAAGACACTGAAACACAAAAATAGAACTCATATTAAACAATAGTTGAATGTATAATGCCACATTTCAGAAATATATTGGGGCTGATATTTTACTTCTTTTTAGTATAAACTGCTATAAAATAAAAGGTATGAGAATTATTAAAGTAGGGGGTGGTCCTCTGGGCCATTGCCAAGGCAAGCAAGGCTTGACAGGACTGTATCGGGGTGTGTACCGAATTATGTAAACTCTAATTCATAACTTTTTCATGACCTATACATAAAACATTCATGGAAAAAAAAGAAAAAAGAATACCAACCCACATCCTTGACACTGCTAGTAAAAAAATTAATAGTAATATTATATTTATACAAAAATCAATTTGCCTTCAAATACAAAAACATTTAATATCAAATTATTTATGTTTTCCGTAACTATATTTAACTATTTATGTTTTCCAAAAATATATTTAAATATTTAAACCACACACAAAAACACTTTACATTTTACTTTATTAAATATCTAAAATTATTACTTAAAGTGGTTTTGAGTTAATTTTAAATATGAACATTCTCTTTATATTAAATTAGGATATATCAACGGTTCAATTTTCATAATAAGACATCTAGAAAAGCTACTAGATTTTCTTTCATATATTCATATGTCAAGTCTGAAGTAATATGACCTGAAAATGTTACTTTTTATTAATATTATTCTTATCTTTAAGATAACACTAATAATATGTTAAAATGTTAAAATTTTGACTTTAAAAATATGTTGTATTCTAAAAAGCCTTTTATATGAAAATTCAACTGTATAACCCTATATCTATGTAATGTGCAGACAGTCATAGCTATAAATAAATGGTAAAGATTAACGATTAATTACTTACCACAAAGCCAAAAACTAAGCAGCACAAGAAATGCTGGATCATCTCTTGCGAATTGTGATTTTGTTTCTAGAAAATAAATAAATAACAATGAACTACAAGTTTATTTTGTCTTTTGTTTCAACTCATATGTTTGATAAAATTATTTGACTTTGTAAGGAAAATCTCTTTTCACTTGATGTGTATAATTTTATACAAGATATAAATAAGGAAAGAAGAAAGACAGGAACAAATAAAGGGACTAACACAATATGGCCCCTCAAGAGTAGTTAAGTTGATATAGTAACAAGAACTAAGATCAGTTACTGCATCTATATTTCTGTTGAGTACTTTTATACAAATCTCAACAAGAATGACACTTTGGAAAGTTGAACAATATTACATTTTCCATATGTAAAGACTTGTTTTGCAAGACATCATGTCCAGGGTTGTGTAGTACCAAAGAAGTCTATTGTGTGCTAGTAAATATCTATTCGGTTTGATAAATGCATCGATGCACACCTCCTCCACATGTGCTACGCTCAAGTTATTATTATTAGCACCGCGTCTTACTACCCGTTCGGGTTATACGCACTTACGCTAATGTGCAATGGTAGGGTGATTGTGAGATGAAATGGAGGACCTACAGTTTAACGTGGAATCCGAACCATGGTGGAGGCCTGGCATTCCTCACATTCACAAGTTGTGATTAATACACGTCTTGTCAGAGGTGAAGGAAGGGTTTGGCAATCAGATAAATCTGTGCCGGGACCGAGGATTGAACCCTGGACCTTCAGCACAGAAGTCTGACACCCTACCCCTAGACCACCAGGTCACCGACTTACGCTCAAGTTCACCCCCAGTCAGATTATGAGTGAGTGGTGCACAGTATAGTAAAACTTGCGATCAGTGCGTAAAGTTGGAGACAAAGAATTTCACGGACTTAGACGAGAAGCTGATAGAGCTAGTGATAAGCCATCCAATTCTTTAAGAGTTCAAAAACAACTGTTTTTGTTTATATCGTTGACTCTCACAAAACCCTGTATGCACTTTGCTACAGTTGTATTTTAAATTTAAAAAAATATTAAAAAGTTATATTTTCTTATATTATCATAAAGACAAAATAATAATTTAAATATTTACTAAGTGTCAGGAAAAAAATATTTGGAAGAATTTGAAATCAATAAACGATTAAAACTGTGTGTTTATATCAGCATGCACATTGTGACAAGCTGGTGGCATAGAGGTAAGGGTTTGAATCCTGGCTAAGTGTAGGGCCTACCAGTGGTAAATTTTCTAAATGGTTTCACACTTTTTATGTAAACAAATGAATATATTTCTTCTAAAACCCATTATCTTTTTCATCCCTAGCCTATTGGCATAATTAAACGAATATAGCCCAGACAGGTAGCAAGACGTGATGAAAAACCACCAACATAAAACAAAATTACACTAAACCAACTATATGAAACTCTGAAAAAAGTATAAAATTTGACTTTACTTGTCCTTTTATTAAGTTACTTGTTTTTCCCCTTAGGTAAATATGTCATTAGTATTCTCCTCGAATTCTTGAGATAACAATAATAAAGTTTAATTCTCTTCAACATCATCATCATCTTCTGTTAGACAGTAGGATAATAGAATGATATTGTTTTGAAAGAAAACCCAGCAGAGTAAAATCACAATTCGATGTAATGTGTTGGAAAACCCTCAGTCTTCTATGTTCTGCAAGCGCAACATCAGGGTTATGCATCAAACATCCCTAGATTGTCTTGCAAACCAAGTCTTAATAGCTATCAACCTACGTTCTCAGTTTCAGCAAGATGGCGACTACGGTGTTATGCCTTGCCAAGCTTCTTTGAGAGACTTAAGTGGTTCAAATTTTGGTGGTGACAGGAGAGGTTCACTAGTTTTTATTGTGAGAGAGAGTATGTATGATGCAAGTGATTCGAATATCGCTACCATCCTACTTGTGTTAAGTGCCTGAAAACATAATTTTGGACACACTTTCTTGTAACTCATTAGAGATGGGATATATTCAACAATTAATTACTTACGTTTTCTGTAATGGAAATTTCTGTAAACCTTCTGAGGTGCTGTAAATAGATACCACATTTGCCAAAATGCAAATTCAAAGTCCATTTGGTCGAATTTTATAAGCCGGCGGAGATATTTGTAACGTTTTGCGGCAGCCGACATGCAATCCAATCTGCCTCACAAACACAAAAAGGCAACCAAATATTACTAGTTGTTTTCAAAGTACTGTCTCAGCCTACTTGGTCAATTAAGATTATTAATTACATAGTTAAATTCAAGCCAAGTAGTAGGCCTACACATGATTGATGTTGGTTGGTTTGTTTGATTGCAGTTAGTGACATGAAGTAGAAATCAGAAAAGTATAAGAGTCCATCATGATAAGTTTACAGGTTAGTAACTCATTCATTCCAAGGGACCTTAGGGCTAAGAGAGGCTTATGAAGAAAACTAAATAAGTGAACAAATAGAACATACACACCCCTTCAACACTTAGTAAACATCTTAATCAAAAACTTCCTCCTATGTTTCAGTTTCAGGGTATTAAGGGACATTTACCTTCTCCCACATAGGATAAGGGTGAAAATCTTCTAATTTCCATTTCAATATTAGTTTAACACAGACCAAACCAAGGGCCAGAAGAAGGGAGGAGGAGGATGAAGATAGAGGAAGAGACAAAGAAAGAGAGGGTAAGATAGGGGTATGCATTAAAATTTACTTAGAACCTCCTAGAGCATAGAGCATACACTCAAAAACACTTGATCATAAGAATAATACAATGGTGAACTAGAATAGGCTAATAGCTCACAAATAGTAGGCTATAACTTATATTAGCAAGTTTAAACACACATAGGTTTTTAACATCTTAATCTAAGAGCAGGACAAGGGTGGTCTAAGAGGCCAGATTAGCATGGAGCGAGGTTGGCAACAACACAGTAAGAAATCACAGGTGGAGAACTAGTACCTCGAATTCACTCAGTCATAATTTGAGCCCCAACCTCTCCATCGAGGCAACCGTGTGAAACTTGAGTTTACTATCATAACCATAAAATCAATGGCATGATATGAAATGAAATAATTACAATACTGTAATCGACACGGCATAAATTGAGGTGTTTTAACATTTGTTGTGTTGTGGATTGTGAGTGACAAAACGAGTATTGCAAGGTGTTTTGATTAGTTAGTAAACAATAGAACATAATTATGTGCCGACAACTTAAACAAAGTGTCAACATTCCTCACAGTAAATCAGGTTAGGAGGCAGGAAAAATAGTAATATTTTTGGGCTAACTGGGTTGACAACTCACCATTGAACCTAGGAGGGTCATGCTGCCCATTTTGGGAGCTACATGGGTTAGGATGCGATTGCCGAGTATGAGTGCTGGGGACTAACCGTCGTGCTCAATGTACTGGGTTCATACTATCGAGGGCCACCTAAAGGTCAGTCAGGCCATTGGTTAAGCATTCCTTGCAATACTTTGTTCTGTCACGAGCTCCAAAGTAATTACATTAAATTCTTTCATGTCTTTTAATATTTCTTATCAACATCACATTTTGTAATAGAGCAAAGTAATACAATAAAACCATAAAAAAAACCAAAGCCTTACATCAATTGAGGGCCCACACAGTCATATATCCAGTCACCACCCTTATCTTTGGCCGAAACACATCCTGACAAAGTAGGTCCACAAAAATGTGAGGAAGGGCCTGGGGGGTGACTACTGTAAATAAATAATGTAGGCTAATGTACCGTACCTGTAAGCTATTGGTATTGGTAAAGGAGAACCCGCTCGAAAGCTACTGCTTACTGATGGGCTTCGACTAGGAATCGGAGATGTTGAATATGTAGTGCTCATTATTCACTAAAACACATTTTAATATTTTTTATCAGAAGAAATCAAATACAAAATACCAAAATAATCACTAAACTACATAAACAATAATAAAACTATGTCTTCCATTATAAAACTTAATCTTATAAATTTCAGTATTAAAGTTTGGCTCTATATTCAGTGGGGACTATGTTGTAATAATCAATGCTAAAATGATATACTTTTATTAATCCTACAGCATAGGCTAGTTTAACATTTTATTTTCATGTGTTTTAACTGCAATGTGCTGTGTCAATATAATAAGCTACTATCACAATTTTATTATTTTTGACACAGATAAGTCTGTATGCTTTGTGGCATTTGAAGTGTTTGGATGGCATTTAATCAATTTTCAACAATATACAAAAATAACACTCCGACATTGTGGGTATATATTTAAGAAGAAATACAAGTCAAACTATCTTTATTTCAACAGTCTATGTCAAATTTCAACCACTACTAATCAACATATTGGAATGATATACAAATGTTTAGCTTTGACTTGAGTCTGAACTATTTATTATAATCCTAGATAAACATAATATAATTTACATACATACCTAATCAGACTGTTCCCTTACTGGGTAGGCAAGAAACTGTGCATATAGTTCAAATCAACTTCATACTTAAGTTATTATTATCATTAGCACCGCACCGCGTCTTACTACCCGTTCGGGTTATACGTACTTACGCTAATGTGTAATGGTAGGGTGATTGTGAGATGAAATGGAGGACCTACAGTTTAACGTGGGATCCGAACCACAGTGGAGGCCTAGCACTACTCACATTCAATTCATACTTAAGCCATTCTCACTAACTTTCTCCACACTTCCCTATCCTTGTATACTCCCTTCACTTCAACAATATCCATACACAGAGTCATACATGCTCTTTTATTCTTAAAACTCTTAATGTTTCTCTTTTTCACACATTCATCTACAATATTTAAGCCAAGTCTTATGTGGCCTGCCCCTTGCTTTAGATTCACACATTCTACCTTTATATATTATTTACTTCGTCACTCGATCCACAGTCATCCTCTTAACATGCACAACCAAATGAAAGACGCTTTTTTTCACATTGGCCAATTGGATTCCCTTTCAAACCACACTCCTTCAGCACCCATTCATTACTTACTCTGTCCATACAAGTTTTTCCACATACATTTTTTAAATATCTCATTCCAACTACATTCACCGCTTACTAACCGTTTGGGTTATACATTCAAATACTGATTATGGTATGGCGGGCGAGTGACCAAAAAAATAAAATAGAACACATTGGCTGTAATGAGAGGTGGCCAGACTTGAATGCGTGAGCCGGAACAGTCTAGTTTACAGGGCAAGGCAATATTGTTGTATGTTGGTTCATTGAGTGCTAGGAAAACTTCTCAATTTGACATGATATTTGACTTTTTATAATTATCAATAGGTTTAGCACATTTGATACTAACGACCTAATTTAATTGTTAAGATCATAAACCATATATGTATAGATACATATGTAAAACTGATATATTAAAATCAAAGTAGGTCCTTGCAAATAAGAATCACAATTAGCGCGGATAGAGGATGGGAAAACCACAACAATAAATCACTTGTCAAAAGCCACCCTCAGTTCACTGTGACAAGATTCGAACCTTTGCCTTCTCATCAACAACTATCGAGAGCTATCTGCTAATCACAAGCTTTCTCCCTTCGCCCTTATGCTAATGGATTAGGAATTGGGAAGGTTGAATATATAGGAAGTGAACCCGCATTTGTGTGGAGGGTGAGTGGAAAACTACCCCCGGTTCACCTGACTGAGATTCAAACTGCAATCTCCCCATCCTCAGCAGTCTAGCTCAACATGAAACTAGTGTGTTAGCCAACTACACCACCGAGGTGGGTGAATCACAAAAATAAAACTTAACATAAAACTATGACTACACTATACAATGAGAGTAAATAAACCACTGATATCATTCATGAGAATGACCTGTTTTACTCCTGTTTCCTCCTGCGTTACTGACCTGTTTAAAAAAGGGGGGCAAAGAAATTTCCAGGACAACCTAAAAACATTCCAGGAAACAAATGGAAAAATGAAAAAATTTCATAACATTTCTAGACAGGGAAGAAATATTTTTCCAGGTATTCCATGACATGTAGGAACCCTGGTTTATACTAAGCTGACAATCATTCTCTGATCTTTCCCTATCAAAAATTATCACCCTTAGTTTTTGGAGACATCTATACAAAGATCCATTCAGCCTGTGCCAGCTTCAAATAATTTAATGCATTCTGCATGTCACCTTTACTCTCAGACATTAATACGGCATCAACTGCATATAGCAGCACTCTCACATTCACACTGTTCATTTGTAGCCTACACCAACCAAGTCCTCAAGTAATTTCCCTCATACACTTATTCATGAATACACTGAACAACCATGGAGACATAATACAACATTGTCTAACACTCTGTCTAATGTTGAACTATTTGCTCAAAGCTCCATCCACCCTAATACATCTTTTACTTCTATCATACACCACAATAATTTTGATTTACTAACGATGCATTCTTCAGAACATTCCATAACATACTCCTATTCACACGATCGTACAATATCTCCAGATCAACTTTGAGTCAGGATTAAGAATGCTAAGAAAATAAACTTAAGGTGTGGTCATGTACTTTGGATCCCTCACAATTGAATCCAAGTCCGTAGCGCCTTAATTGTCTGATTTTCAGCGTTTTCTTTTTAAAAAATATGGAAAATATCTACATCAGCATCACATCCTCCCGAACACAAAGAGTCGTAGAATCGATTTAAAAAATGAAAAAAAAAGTTTTATAATATCCATAAGCCCTAAATTTTATAAAGAAAAGTAAAACTGTATGAACAAATATTGATGACGTCGGAGCAAGCATGATGGGAAAGTGAAGTAAAACCTCTGAAAATAAATAATTGATAATGACATGGAAATAAAACCACTAGGGGACCTATTTAAATTTTTTATCATGACATAATACCAACCAAGCTCAACCTAACCTTTCATTATTATGACAAAATATCTCCCAAGCCTTACCTAACCTTCCATGTGTTAATAAATTAAACACTTAATTATCTAAAATGAAGGATTAGATTTACTAAATAAACGTTGTTGGAAAACATGATTCAGTAACTATAACACTAAGAATCATGGGAAGACGTCATGGTGCGCAGGATGACAGAAACATGAGAGTAAAGTGTGTAGGATCACAGAAACATGAGTGGAAAGTAACACTTCATATCAATATCATATTACATAAATATGGAGTATATATCATAAATGCAAAAAGGTTACTCTCTTTGTGTCACACAATTCTACAGACTCTTGTAAGTGCATCTAAGTCAATAAAATAATCACACTGTGCACCATATAAGTGTAGAGCAGCCAAATGTGGGACCGTTAATGTGAATCGAGATAAATACCTTGGTTAGCAGCTTGCCCAAGCTCATTGACCAAACACAAGATAGGCTTAATACCTTCCAACCAATAAATGAAACAAAATACATTTGATATTTCAAAGAGGTATAATGCATAAATAATAATCTAATGATGATTTATAAAAATGGGCACTTCAAAATTGCCTCTCATTTAAAGGTTATGATCAATTGGCCTACACTCAGTGACAGATTTGTTTAGTGGTGTATGATGGCTTCAGTTACATGTTGGAAGATTGCTTTGATTTTATCTCAGACTCTCCACATATTAAAGGATAAATGGAAGATTTGGTCTCTTAAGGATCAATTTGCTAAGTGAATGAGCAACTCTAGCTTTTGTTTGATACTGTAAAAAATCTCACACCTCTAGACATAACCTAAAACAAATTTTAGATATCAGAAGAATGGTTATGCTACACAAATGACAAATAAAATTACATTTTAAACAGAGAATTTAGTTAATTTCTCCATTCAGTATACAGAAAATATTACAGCAATCAACACTTCTAAACTTATTGTGTTGTTAACACACTATTAAATAATAATTATAACAAATCACAGATAAGTTTCACACACTATTTATTTAACATGACATGACTGACATGACATTATATATTTACCTATTTCATGATGAGCACACTATGAAAATCATAAAACCACTATGAAACACAATAATATACCTAATAGCTATAGACTAGTTTGTCAACAATTTTGAGGCAAAATATTAAGTGGCTTATATAAATAATAAGTGCTTGTTTGAATTAATAAAACAAAAATAACATTGACTTAATTTTTTTAACTATCAAAAATAATCAATATAACACAATTAATAAATTAATATTTAATATAAACTGCTATAAAAATAACATTTATTGAGCATGAAGCAAAAAACAAAAGTTGTGATCGGTAGAGTATTAAATATGGGGATATTCAGGTGTGTGTGTTGTATATATATATATATTATATATATATATTATTATATATATTATTATATAATATTATATTATATATTATATATATATATATATATATTATTTAAATATATATATATATATATATATAAAAATCACGCCATGCTTAATCTATCATCACTAACTTTCTACAGATTTTCCCATTATTATAATTATATTCCCTTCATTTTAACAACACCCAAACACCGAGGCATACACATGCTCTTTTATTCTTAAAACGCTTGATGTTTCTCTCTTTCACACATTCATCTACAATATTTATTTAGATGGCTAACCCCTTTCTTTTGATCCACATACTCTAATTTAATTTATTTGCTTCGTCACTCGATCTACACTTATCTTCTCAACATGGCCAAACCATTATCGCTATTAGTACACCGACATGTCTAAAGAAGCACCAAAACCTTCCACACCAGACGAGGTGGTTCTGAACAGACTGTGCCACTTAGAAATGATCAGAAGCCAACAGGAACAAATCTTTAGAGCTGCGGATGATGTCCTAGAAGCGCGACACCCAAGACAGACTCATTACCAGACCAGCCCTCCAATCAAGCAACGCCCAGAAAAATATTACAACGAGACAACTCCACACCCTACAGATTATCCGGAACTATCAGCCCAAAACAAGTAATTGCTGAAGATCGCCTAGCAACACTACTCAACTACGTCGAAGAACCAACGGCGTCTCAATAACAAAGATTTAGGGTGCTCGAGCAGCGTCTGGGAGTCACAGCTGACTTGAATCCTCAACAGGAAAACGCGCAAGTGGCCGCGGCCTCCCCAGCTCCTCAACCGCTACCAACTCCAAACACCTGGGAGTCATTTCGTCCACTGAGCACGATGTACTTACCGATAGACGAGACAACAGTGCTTCGCATGATGCTCACTATCAAGGCGAAAGAAACGGAGCCTCCACCAGGACGGGAGAAACACCACATACAATTCATCCTGTTCTTAGCTTCATACTACCCAAAGCTTCCAACGCCAGCCCAGCAGATTGTCAGTCATCGTGCCAACCTGCTGCGCATCAATCTGGCACGCGGTTGGCCTATGGCAGTAGGCGTAGGAGGCGATGCAAATGTGGGGATCTAACAACCAGGATATTGCGCCAATACTACTTCAGGTACAAGTGGTGTACAGAGACAAACTGGACTACCAGACACGAGGAAGAGGTGAAGGAAACCAAAAGAGCCGCAAGACAAGACGATGAAGATCCTAGACAAGATATATCCACATTTGTTTTACTGATATCTTGTATTCTATTGTAATTAGTTTAATAAAGAATTGGGCTTCAGCTCGAGCCTCCTTTCTCCTGTTCAACTGTCCCCCTCGGACCTTCCCCTTCTTTCCACACGAACCCCGTAGAGACGAGGGTATAAAAGTGGAGAAGGGTAAGGCCTCGGGACCCAGTCGGCCAGGGGAGAGGAGCTCAACAAAAAGTGGTGACTGATTTAATAAATGAAGTAGTGGTGGATATGACGTCTCTGAAGTACGATGTATGTCGATGAAGAGAGTATGAAGTAGTAAGTAAAATCGTTCGTATTCACTTGTGTTGAGGTCTCGTAGGTCGGATGTGGTAAGTAGCTGATAAAGAAATTGAATGTATTCATATCTTAGTAGAAACTGTCCTCCAATCCTCTTGTTGTCTTCGTAGTAGTGGTTGTCGTCATCTTAAATAGGTTTTCGGCACTAGTTAGTTTACATCGTGGAAAAACTTATGAAACTCTGGAGCCAAATCTCATACGTCCATTCTTCCTGAAAATCCTTGGCATCAACCTCCTTTTCTCATCTCTTGCTGCCAGACCAGTATCCTTTTCGGACCTAAACTTGTCCCCGTAATCAGCACAAAATAATAATTTTGGGAAAAACGTAGAATTTGATAATATAGGAAGCCCGGAATGAAAATAAATAAATAAAGTTCAATGTAAAATGTTGAGGTAAATACAAATACATTAGTTAAAGTTGTTGTCCCTCACTGTTGAGTCAGCCCCTTGTCTCTTTCCTCCGCACTTGCACAGGCCGCGCCATCCAACCTCTCTACTGCCTGGACCGCTCCACAGTCCATGTCTTCGAAGACGTCCGTGACGAGTGCACCTCTATACACAGCGCCAAAGAGAACTCTGCCTCTATTGGCTCGCGTGATGGGCACTATCCCTCCAATTTTGCATGCACCAATGGGAAGCCCCTGTTTCTCCCATTGGTCAAGGCCAGGCAGCAGTGGAGGGTATTTAACACGGTAATTCCTTGGTCTCAATACCAGTCCGCCAGTCAGACTCGGTCAGTTAACCTCGGTCAACCAGTGGTGAGCCAACCTTGGGGAACCACACTTATACGAAAGAGCAAATAAATCGTCGTTTGCAGCAAGTGTCATCACTCTTCTCATTCCACCGGGACTCTATCCTACCTCCCACCGCGACTTTACGTTGCCGGGACTCTACCCTACCTCCCACCGCGACTTTACGTTGCCGGGACTCTACTCTACCTCCCACCGCGACTTTATGTTGCCGGGACTCTATCCTGCCTCCCACCGCGACTTTACGTTGCCGGGACTCTATCCTACCTCCCACCGCGACTTTACGTTGCCGGGACGCTATCCTACCTCCCACCGCGACTTTACGTTGCCGGGACTCTATCCTCATGTTCCACCGCGACTAAAGTTGCCGGAACACACTCGCCTACCTCTTTCCTACTCACGCGTGTCTGACCACGACGTCACCGCCGTCGGGACATCAACTACATCAACCAGTATCCCCCAAGTTGAAGGGATGGATAACAAAGTTTCTTCTTTAAGTGGTCCAATGGTCCAAAACTCCGACAGTTATTGGGTTGACTTGAAAGATCTGCTTTTAGACTAAAATATTCACTAATCTCTTTAAACGCTTCTGGCGTGAGCTCGTACCCCCCTGTACACCTCAGAAACAAGTTTACAGTTTCCAATTGTCCCACTAGAGGGTGGTATGGTCACATTGTCTTTCTCAGTGCTCAATAACTTTTTGATTGGTCAAATTAATGAATTCCTTCCACCACAGTGGCCAACTTCAATTTTATTCTCAAACTAGCAATACTTGTGAGTTATAATTTAGTCTTGCTGATTAAACGTTATAAAAAGAATAGAAAGAATTCTGTCCTTCTAGAAAAATCTGGGCACGGGCGGATTGTAGGCACGGCCTGGGATACTCTTCTCACCAATGCGGCTATGATGTTCTGACGTGGTACGGGATAACGTTCCATGTGTGGGTAGATTGATGTAATTGTTTTAAGAGATGTTGGGCCCTGTAGGCAGCTTTGAAAGAGTCAATTCCTGGTGCTGTTTCAACAGTAACCCACTTTTATGAATAGGATTGTTTAAAATACAGCACAATAGTTTTTTTGTTATCTAGGTGACAACTCATATCTAGTTCTAATCTAATTAAATCTAATCTAATTAAATTAAATATAGATCTAATTAAATCTCTAATATTTTTCGTAAACTACCCACGCTCCCAAAGATATGCGTAAAAACATTTATCTAGAAACGGAGCATGCATCCTGCATGACATTATTCCAGGATTTTACCCTCACTTCTCTTATTTACACTCATTGGGGTGGCTCCGGCATTCTTTCTTCTTCAGTCTGTTTGGAGCTTCCCCACTCTACTAGAGTCGTATCATTATTTCAAACTTTCACGCATTGTCAAGTTCGTGGGCTTAACTTGACGCACACCCATAGAACCCATCGCTAGATTAGCTTGGTAGCACATATGTAGAGTATGATGACTAGGCTTTCACACGTGACAATATGGGCTTCAGGGGCCTGTCACTTTTCCTCCTTTTTTTTGTCATCTATAATCCTTCCACCCCCTTTTTAAATCTATGCAGCCAATAAGGCAAGACACAAGCCACTCTTTTCCCTTTAAAGACGCAACAGCATCTATTATTTCAACCATATCATATTTCATAAATAAAAAGTTGATAAATGTTATTGAATTCAATTTTATAAAAATTGAATTTTCCGAAAAGTTTTAGCTATTCTTAGATAGTATATAAGTGATAAATAAATTTGTAATACTAAATATAGGCCTATTTAAAATCATTCTACTGCATTAAAAAAATGACAATGAAAACAATTTGTTTCAGGCTTAGGCAAAGGTCGGGCTATTTGTAACAAACTAATTGAAGTAACTTCCTTCATTATTAATTTTTGAATATTAAGGCCAACCAGTACTAAATTCAAGAAATATTAGATCTCAACGTTTTTAAATTACTTAAAAATAATTTGAATGAATGGTAAAAATGGAATAATTATAAGAGAATAGACAGTAGACACAATAAAAAGTTATTCCTATTTCCTCTATTCAATCTATCGGATTTTTTTACTCTACCTATAATCTAATTTAGAACTCTTTGTTTTGTTAGGGTAATGATATTTTCTTCTGTTATTCTGTTGTAGATGTGGCCAACATCAGACTACTTGAATTTGACAGCTCTAAATTACGTCTTGTTGAAGTTATTTTTGTTATATATAATCAATTTTCAGGTGTTGAGCTTTGTTTCAATTCGAACGATAAGATCCTCTGATCATCTAATTATTAATCAGGTAAGTTATAAATTAATAAATCACATTTATAATCCGTCTTATTTCGTATTTAGCGAAAATCGAAAGTTAAGAAGAAAGAAAACATGTTGGATTCATCATTGGCCCAACCTTATGTGACTCAATGTACAACTATTTATTTTGTGCTGCATTGCATAAATAAAAGTTTATAAGTGTTCATGGAACTTTACTTTCATATAAACTCTTTGTTTTTTTGAAACTAATTTGTATTTTATTAAATTTGTAAGGTTTATAATTTTCATTTTATAGGAACATTTGTTATGTGAGCATAGTAAAAGTATCTCTTCAAAATTAGGCATAAATATTTATTGTTTAGTTGTATACGATTGTAATTTGACTGTGGGTCAATAGCATGGCAGTTATTATTACAATATAACTTTAAATTCAAAGGCCAATGAAGATCTAGAAAAAATTGAAATATCTAAAATTCGAATTAACCATCTTTGAATATTTATGAAGAATATATTACATATAAACACCTACATTTAATATATGCTATATAATACACACAATTTAGGGCCTAGTACATAAAAAAAAACCAAGACAAATTTAAACATAAAAACTTGGAAAAATTAACATACCCTATCGTATGAAAACTGAAAAATCATATGTGTTTGCATTAAAATGACTTTATGTTTAAAAAATTAGGGATTTTGGCTTGTTATAGTTTGCTTATCTTGATGCAGGGCTGAAACAAAATACTAAAGTTCACTGATTGCAAAGGTGCCAGCTTAACAATGTGCAACATGAAAATTAACACCTTATATGCTAGGGCTCACATGATTACACTCTCACACAGAAGCTATAAAAGCTGAGCCAACACATCCCCTCCAAGAACTCTTGACTACCAATATTAAGATTTTATTTTCAGTTAATTAACTGGATGGCACACTATAATACCCTTTTAGCCCTCACACCATCTTCCAGATACTAGTGTAGCCTATTTTATTGTTTACATTCAATTCTATTCCTATTGTAATTAAAAAACATACTTGAAGGAGAAATTTAACTCTGGTTACAGATATTACTGATATAGGCCTACATTCCTTGATACATTGCCAAAAGAGTTTTCCATTCTCCTTCCATTTAAATGTGGGTTAACTTCCTCTAAATATAACCTTCCTAATCTTTATTACCATTAGCATAGTTAGTACTACATTTAAGCGAATAACCTGAATGGGTAGTAAGGCTAAAAATTATTAACACTAACTTAACTAGGCCTTTCTTTAAAGAATTTTAAAATTATCTATACATCATGGCATATTTTTGTACTTTAAGTTGCCACTTCTGTGTATCAAGAAATGTTTAAGCTACCCTACGGATTTCAAACACTTGCAACTCTATCCTACCATATAGAAAAGTTACTTTACCACGGGAACAGTCTAATATGTACAAGAAAATCTACAACCAATCTTAATATTGGTATGTCCTAGTTATTAATGTATTGAAATTGTGAATAATAATGCATTTTGTTAACTTGTTACTTTACAAAAATAATCTTACTAAAATTCAATAAAGGGAATGGAGATTAAAAAAAACCACTGGATTTCTCCTCTTGGACATCATAAGTTATTCAAGGAACAAACATACTTTTTGTCTAAATTATTCTTACCAGTAGGCCCTATAAATTGTATTTTACCTATCATTGCCTAGTGAACAGCCCCAAAAGATACAAAGATGGAAGGGACTTGAATAAGTCTCAATAAATATTATTTACAAGAACAAAGCTATCATGAACAGAAGCTATCAGCTCCAGATTATTAATAAGAAGGAAATTTAAGGAGTGTGAATAATCTTGCTAACTGTAGCAACAAAGAATGAGAGATGATTGAAGCAGTGTATAATATTGCTAACCCTGACTCCAAGAATAAAAGAGTCCAGTGTCAAAGTAGGGCGAGTAATTTATTCAATTTTTGGCCTATTATTGCAAACACTGGACTATGATCCTGGGGACGAGTGGGACTGGGGTATTCAATAAATAACCATGCTTAGAAATTTGTATTGTGTTGGCAACTTTTAGATTAAATCTATAAAGAAATATCTTAAAACGTAACCTATACCAGTTTTAATATTCTAACAGGCAGTTAAACAAGCTTTTTCTAACATAGACCTACTCTACTTGATAACAAGTTATTATAATTATTAGATGTATTGAAGCATTTGGAGAGCTATGAAGCTTACATCCTACACATTTATATTTCCTCTTTTATCATATATATTATACATACCTAATCACACCGTTACTTTATGTGGTAGGCAAGAAACTGTGCATATACCTCAAACAAACTTCAGAATTGATCCATTCTCACTAACTTTTCTCCACACTTCCCTATCCTTGCTTCAACAACATCCATACACCGAGTCATACATGCTCTTTTATTCTTAAAATTCTTAATGTTTCTCTTTTTTCACACATTCATCTACAACATTTAGCCACATCTTATATGGACTACCATTCCCTTTTGATTCACACACTTTACCTTCATATATTTGCTTCGTCATTTGAGCCATACTCATCCTTTCAACATGCCCAAGTCGATGTAAAACACTTATTTCACATTGACTGGATTCCCTTTCAAACCACACTCCTTCAGCACCCATTCATTACTGACTCAGTCCATACGAGTTTTTCCACATACATTTCTTAGATATATCATAACTGCATTCACCTTGCTCTTGTGTCTCTCCTGACAAACCTACACGTCACATCTGCCAGACCTTCACCGTGGTTCGGTTGTCACGTTATACTGTAGGTCCTCTATTTCATCTCGCAATCACCTTTTCATTACACATTAGCGTAAGTTCGTATAAACCGAACCGGTAGTAAGACACGGTGCTATTATTATTATTAATAATAATGATATTGATAATGATAATGACGACGATAATGATAATACACGTCACATCCATAAAAAAATGTTGGCTTTAACACACTTTTATTTACTGCCATCTTTGCCTCTTTTTATACTAATTAATTTTTTGCAATAGTCCACATATATCCATCTACTTTTTGAGATGCATTCACCCGTATTTCGATTTCACCATTTATCTTTCTATTTTTACAAAACATTCTGCCCAAATACACAAACTTATTCACTTGTTCTAACAGTTTTACATTTATACTAAGTTGACAATAATTTCCTGATCCGTCCATAGGGAGCGTTCAAGTATTATGTAAGCACATTTTTGCCATTTTTACCCCTCCCCCCCTTGTAAGTAAAAATAAACAAATGTCTGACCTCTTGCCCCCTCCTGCTTATGTAAGATTTGTCAACTTTTTTTATTTGTTCACAGGAATAACCATTCTTTTTTTCATGCAATTTTGCCTAAAGCCTGAACAGGTAGTAAGATTCGTCAATAAAAAAAAATAAAAATTCATGCAATTTAGAAATTGCTGGTAATTATTAACATAAAGATGTAAATTATTATTGTGAAATAATTGGCAGTTAACACTGGTATACAATTAATTTAAATTTATCGAACAGGTAAAATTAAAACAAGTTAAACAATATAAAAGGTGAAAATTTTAATTTACTTTTAATTGAAGTTATAAAAAAGTATTAGTGAATACATGAATATTAAGTAAATTGTATAAAAAATACACCCTAAGGCCTAAACTCCATTTAATCCGATGACCAAGGTCCTTGAATCCATGTCTCAACACTTTCAATTATTATGTTTCCATTTGGGGATGGTGATGGGGGATAGGGTGGGGGCAAGGTCACTCAACCTTTGGCTTACTTCTACAGGCTTCTTGATTTCTTCCTCGTTTAGCCACTCAGCATCTTCATTGCTCCTCGAAGTCCAAACAACTTGCATTGCACCCTCCCACAATTTTTCCCATCTTTCTCTGTCTTATGTAAGCATTGTTCTGACCCCCTTCCCCCTTGTCAGCAAAAATAAGCAAAGCTCGAACCCCCTCCACCCCTAAGGTGCTTACATCATACTTGAACACCCCCTTATCAAAAACTATCACCTTAGTTTTGGAGACAAAGATCCATTCTGTGTGTCACCACATTCAAATGAATTAATGCATTCTGCAAGTAATTTTCATTCTCAGCCATTAATATGGCATCATCTGTGTATAACAGCACTCTCATATTCACATTGTTCATTTTTACACTAATCGCGCTCTCATAAGCATGCCTCATACATTTATCCATAAACAACCATGGGGACATAACACAACCTTGTATAACACCCTGTTTAATGTCAAACCATTCTCTTAACGATCCATCTGCCCTAACACACACTTTACTTCCATCATACACTGCCATAATTGCATTTACTAACCATGCAACCACACCATATTCTCTAAAAACATCCCATAACATACTCCTATTCACCCAATCGTACGCTTTCTCCAGATCAACGAATGCACAGTAAACTTTTTTCCTTACTGCCATACAATTCTCAATCACTTGTTGCAATGCATATATCTTGTCCATGCAACTTTACCTGGCAAGAAACCACATTGAACACCACAAATCTTTTCTGGAGTTTTTTCATGCACCCTTTCAATTAAAACTCTCCCAAACACTTTACCTGTTATACTCAACACTAATTTCCCTATAATTCTTACATTCACTCTTACTGCCATTACCTTTATACAAAGGAACAATGACAGCATTATTCTAGTCATTACTAATGTTTGAAATCCTGGCACACACATTGAACAACTCACACAATCTGGCAAGTAATACCATACACCTCCTCCCCCCAACTTAAGCATTTCACCTGTGATCCCATCTACGCCTACAGTCATTCTTAAACATTTTCATAGCTTTAAACACCTCAGCCTCGTTAATTCTTTAACTCATAACATTGTCCCTATTTTCTGCTACTTTCTCCACATTTTTGACATACAATTGCTCAAAATACTCTCTCCATCGCTCTCTTATAGCGTTTTAATCCCAGATCATCCCATCACATTCATTCTTAATGCCATAGGTCTTTCCTTGCACTCCTTGTTTCGTTCTCTTTACCCACTTTTAGAACAACTACTTATTTCCTTCAAAATCATTCTGAATTCTTTCACCTTTTAATCTCATTTGGTCCTTCCACTTTATTACTTTATTGGCATTCATCTTTTTCTCTTTGTATACATTCCACAAACTCCTATGTTCTGTTTCACTCTTCACAGCAATTATTCATTTGTCTATATCTTTCTTTTCTCTCACAGCTTCTTTCACCTGTTCATTCTCCCTGCCCCCATGCATCTCTTAAGTTTGCCACCATCGCAGATCCAAACACAACTTTCGCGCATTCAACTACAGCCTCTTTTATTCTGTTCCAAGCCCTTTCTACAACATTAGCATTTGTTTCATGATTCCATTTATACTCTAATAAGGTTAATTTTTCACCCAGCAATCTTTTATATTGCGCTCTCACACTTTTATCCTGCAATTTTTCCACATTTAATCTTAGTTGCTTAATACTCTTGCGCTGCTTTCTCATAAAATCCCTACCTAACTCAACTACTAAAATCACTGGGAAGTGATTTGTTCTAGATTAACCTTCACTAACAGCCCTAGTATTCATTACTAAAGTTCTCTCTCATCATACCCAGCAAATCAATCATAGTTCTCGAATTGCCCATTTGCGATGTATATAAGTGAATAACTTTTTGCTTAAACCATGTGTTCGACACAAATAATCCTTTTTCTAAATACAGACTCGCTAATTAATTACCATTCTTGTACACCCTGTTATCACCATACCTTCCTAACACTCTTTCTGAATTTTCTCTTTGGGTATTCACCCATCCATTCATATCTCCTAACAAGATAATTCTTTCACCAGTTTTACATGCATTCATGATTTAATCGAGCTCATTCCAAAACACCACTCTTATATGCTTGTCTTCACCCTCCACCGGAGCATAACCAACATCCAACATAATTCTACGAATACCTATTTTCACACTTACCCATAGAAGTTTAGATAACACCAACTCATAACTTCTCACAAACAGCTTAGCTGTTGGGCTTACGATTAAACCTACTCCCTGACTTCCCCTTACCCATTCATCCACACCTGACCACAATGTCAGGCTACCATCATGCGTTATCAAAACATCCTTCTATTTCTGTTTTGTTTTACATACACACAGAATATCAATGTTTCTTCTAACAGCTCATTCTCTTTACCACACACTCCTCTCACATTCCATGTCAATGTTCTAGCCAGTTTGTCAACAGATGGACCCTTCAGTTTTAACCTTAGCTACCCATCAAAGCTTTGGTCATCCGAGGCTATTTTTTCACAGTTTCTTGTAGTAATTTTAGATAGAGTAGACCAGATTACTATCCTTGATCGCATCCGCACCTATGAACGTATTTGCCGCTTACGGTAAGGATGTTGTACTGATCAGTATTGACACATTTTAGCTTGTACACCACAAGTACAACTGTTGCTCAGTCTTAACCTGAACACGCTTGCACTATTCATACAAACTAGTATCCCTACTATAGAGACTGCCTTGCAGGCCAGTATACCGTTGCCTGTGTCATTACCACTAGGAAGTAAGGTGATGTATGCACATTAGCGTAAGTGCGTATAACCTGAACGGGTAGTAAGCCGCGGTGCTAATAATAATAATGATAATGACGCCGATGCCGATGATAATACATGTCACATCCATAAAACAATGTTGGCTTTAACACACTTTTATTTACTGCCATCTTTGCCTCATTTTATACTAATTAATTTTTTACTTTACGAGATGCATTCACTTTTCCTCTTTTTTCATTTATCTAAATCATATTACAAAGTAAACAAGGAACTTTTTATATGATAGCCACTAAAATAAATTGTTGATCTAGCTTAAAAACCCATATTAAAAATTCAAAGTCTAAATTGAATAGGCTATTTATTCTAGTAGCTATGTAAACAGTAGAACTCGCTCCCTACATTCAAAAAATGCTAAATACATCATGTTAAGAATTATATAGGTCTACCGGTAATGTTCTTATCTTTACCACAATCTTAACATTTCTATTTGGATTTCAAGTTGAAATATCTCCTTTAATTTATCCTTGGATTTTAAGTTGATATTTTCCCTTGGTGATCAATTTAGACAGAAAACAAATAATACAATATTCAACAGGACATTATATTCATAGATAATACCATGTTTCATGTGGATTAAGACAGCTGGAATTAAAATCTTGGTTGGGTGTGCTGACTGTAGTTTGTTTCATTATGTGCTTTACTAATTCCTATTCAGACAAATCCAGGTTAATTTAATTTAACTCAACTATGGTAAATCCTGTTTCCTTAAGATATTTTAGAATTCTGGTAAGTAGGAACTTTTAGAAAATTCAAACATAATAATTTTTTTTGTGGTCAACATTGATAGATATTAATAATATTAGAAATTGGGCGCTCGAATCCACTGGTATTTGAGTGAGTCAAGATTAGTAAAAAACTTTAAAAAAAATTATGTCGAATAAACTATGAAGACCTAGACTTGATGAAATAATTTAAATCAATTGGAAAATGGAATTATACAAACTAGTGTAGTTGTGAGAGTAACAAAATCATAAAACAATAAATGGTACAGAATTCCGTATGGACTTTCTCACTCTATTGTTTAAAAATGAAGATATTTACTCAAAACTCGTAATATATGTGAAACGAAATAATATACACTAGCAAACACAAGCATAAATTGCACTATATTTACGTAAAACATTTTTTGAGCCCCAGCTTTAAATTATAAAATTTTATTTTTAAAGAATTAATGTCCTTATTTATATTTCTGGACCGATAAAAAAGATCAATATTGGGTCCACAAGGATCAACACTTGGTATTAAAATTTCGACTTCCGGTTAAAATTTTATACATTTTATTAGGTCTTGCACATCTTCATATCATTGCATTGCTATTAAATTCCTCATTTGTAATAATTTTGGCTAATAAAAAATGTAAATATTGACTATTGAGTCTAAAATTGAGATAGATCATTGTTGTACAAATATTTCTCCTAAGGAGTTTAAGGAAAAATAACAAACTTTTTGAGAGGCTTGTATGTCATTACTCTATACTTTTGGAGAATTATTGCATTAAAACTTAAGTAGTATCTCTTTACAACTTAAGCTCACAAAATTGTATTAATATATCTGCCAATATCTCAGAAACTGTTGGTTTTATAAAAATATATTTTCTATAAAAGTTTTTTATTTTTAATAGTACTACAATTTTGCAACATTAAGTTATTTAGTATCTCAAATAGTTTCAGAGATACAGAAATTTCAGCTTCTGTAAAGTACCCTAAAAGTCATTTTTGTGGGAAAATGAAAATAGCCAGTTTATTTATGATCTTAATCAACACCTAGATACAAATTTTAATCAAAATTGTTAGAGCAAATTTTGAGAAAATCGACTTTTTCTCTTTTTGCCCTTCAGTAAACTACCTTTAATTTTAGGGTTAGATATCCAATTCCAAAAAACCCTCGGGGCAACCCTATGAAAACCCTAGATATCAAGTTTTAGCCTGATCGGTAAAATAGTTTAGGCTCTAGTCGGAAGTACAGACAGAAGGAAAATTAAAAACCTCTTTTTAGGATTCGGAGGGGGGGGGGGTCATGAAACGTCGAGATTCATCAAAATCTCGAGTTCAATTTTTTTTTACGATCACAATGCTTTCTTTACCTGTAAGATAGCGAGAAAGTAAAAATGATAAAATTGTAATTAGTAATTTAATAAAAGAATGTTCTCTTGATTATCACACAGGCCTATAAGCAATTCAAACTAAATTTGATTTGTCAGTGGCACCAATCCTTAAACAACTTCTTTTTTTAAACTCAATTTTAAATATTTGTCACTTTAACTTACATTTTTTTAAGACTCTAGGATATGAATTTGGATTTGAGATTTGTAAGAAAATTCAATATTCGGTTTCTGGATTCAGATTTGAGAAATTAGGGATTCGATCCCTCTCTAGATAGTAGGCTATCTATCACAAGTAGCAGTTGTAGATCACATGACCTGACTTTTACATATCTTAAATTAGGCCTAGTTTTATGAACTTATTTAACTGTTAGATAGGGTTGTTCTTACCAGAATCCTACTATAGATAGCATACCTTGCTAATAGCCCACACACCATAGGCCTACTCAAGTATTCTAATTAAAGTAAGCTTTGGCTTACTCGACATTGGTTAATTTGAGAAATTGGATAGTTCAAATTCACCATGATTCCCCATGAAATTCATATTTAAATCAATGCTAAAAAATACAATTTAATTTGAATTTTAGAAGGAAATATTTGGATACTTCGAAGCCTATACATTGTTAATTTTTTAGAGTTTGTAATCATTTCAAACCAACTTAATGATTTTTATTAAACCACCCCATATGTCGAGAATGTCAAATAACATTGGAGTTAGCCTTTTGGCATATAGTAAATGAGAAAGCGAGGAATTATGCACCAGCGGATAGCGGGTTTCGTAATACAGGGATGTGTTGGCTTGGCTTTCATCAATTCTGATTTAGGTCTACAATGTTCATATGCTAATTTTTCCAAGTTTTTATATTTTGTGTTTGAATTTTTCTTGTTTTTTAATGTATTTATTTATTATTGTGTATGTGTGTTTTTTACATAGCATATATAAAACATGTGTATTTTTTTATAAATAGTATATTTTAAGGTTATTGATTTATTGTGTACCAGCTGCTTAGATACTCATAAATTTGAATTTGGGAAACTTTGAAATTTTTAAAATATCCCTTAGACTTCGAATTAAAAAAGTTCACTCTTTGGTATATTAATATGTATTGTGTGTATTGATTTAGTACGAATCATGGCCTCAAGCTCAGTTAGTCAGGAAGATCTAGAAAATGATTTTGAACTGTCTTCTCGTCGAACCCGTATTCGAACTGCAAGAGCTCGTACTGTCAATCCACCAACCAGGATTGGTAAGTAAAGCTATTTTTCTAGTGTTTTACAAAGGGCCAGTTTCATAATCAGACTTAGTATGCCTCAAGTGTGACGCTATACTAAATACAGGACAACGCCTACCTAGACCAGAATGGAATGGACCATTCTCATATATGCAAAACTGGCCCATTCCTTTCGATTTTAGGTAGTTGTTATCTTGTATTCAGTGTAATACCGCACTTAAGATGTACTAAGTCTTGACTATGAAACTGGTCCAAAATATGCATTAGGTAGTGAATTGGTAAAGCCATGCACTTCAAAATGTTAGAGAAAACTACACACAACGTGTCTATTTTCTGGCTGAGAAGCTTCAGAAAAGTGAGTATACTTTTTATAATAAACCTAATGATGAGATTGTATATTCTGAATTATTTTGAGTTAAGATTTCTTCCCTTAATCTAGATTTTTATCAACCAACTAAAATTGCAGTTTTAATTTCATAGCCATCACATAGATGCCACACTTCTTGAAAAGTTATGGATGTCCCAATTCATATCAGGAAAATTGGTATTAATCGGAAAATCCCAGTATAAAAAAATATATTGTATAGCTATAATACATTCACGACTTTAGTTTACTTAGATGACAGCTCAAAAAGTTACTAGAAATAATCCCTAATACATCCCTATGCCAACAGCTGACATCTGTCACTTTGGATAACTGTAAAAAAAAGTATGGTAATGGGTGAATTTGATAGTTAACCACATTAATTTTGGCCACTATTATTTATATATTTATTTGAGGTTGGGCACAAAGCTTATTTATCCTTTTATTCCACTTAAAAAAATTATGATTTACAAAAGGTCTAACTAACATAGCTTCAAAATGGTGACCGACAAATTTAAATCATATGATTGAACGTGACAGGAACAAGTCCTTTGCATTGATGCACCCACGCAGTGGATAAAAAATATTTTATTCAGTTAAATATTTTGAAATACAATAAAATAATCATAAAATAATTTATTACATATATATAAAAAGTGACAATATTTTATCTTTTGCAAATAAATACGATGCTTGTATTTTAATGTATGCACTATATTACACATGGTAGATAACATTCCAAAACGAAGAATAAATACTTTTAGTTATGTTTAAAATATGGTTTCAGATTGGGTAAAAAAATTATTAAAAGTTATGAAACGGTGTAAGAAAATTTAAGTTTATGCTATTTTTAATGTAAAATATAACATGTAATTAAAAAACTTAATATCTATAACAAAACAGTGATCTTTTACAAGTGTTGGCAACCCAAACCAAAAAATATGATTTTTGAACTAGCATCCAGGTAAAAACCTATCATGAACAGACTTTATGTTCATATTATTCCTAATGCACTGCATAGCTATGTTAATATTAGGTACTCAAAGGTAATTAAATAATTTTTACAAAATGAAGATGGGAAACTTCATATGTAAGATATTAAAATTTGTTTGATAATTCTCACATCTTCATCAGAGTGTGAATGACTTTATCTCCTTATATAAGATTTTTTTTTATACATTTAACACCTAGAGGACCTCATGCTTTTAGCATGGCCTTTAGGTATGATTTATTAATGCTTTGGCAAACCACCTCTAGAGAGTTTGTTGGTTCTGTCGTGACTTGTCTTGATCTGTCAGGATACCTTGCAGGAGGGGTAAGGCAGGCAGGTTATGGGTTCGAAATAATATGTATGCTTACAAATTTTTGCTTTAATAGTAACTAATAAAAGATAATACGAAATGTGATGTTAGTCGAAAGATAAAGAAATAAAGAGACTGAATGCCTGCGCTCGTGGAAGAATACTTTGACTGATGAAGTTGACTGTTACTGTGTGTGACCTCTACAGAACTTAATCTCGGGAACCTGGGCTCAACAGATGCCCTCTAAGTACGAGTAATACTGATGACCTGAAGATGTTGTCTGAAACAGTATGGCGTCGGACAGCGTGACCGCCTGTGATATAAATGGAATTGTGTTGCCAAAAAGTAAAGATATTTTATACCACACTATGGCCTATTTTCTGGCCAACTAGTTCATCATTGTTATGAACTGTCAATATTCTCCTGTAACCTTTCTAGTACGTTACTTCATACATTCCAAGCCAGCAATTTCAGCGCGTGTGTCCACTCAAGTTATGTAAATCAAAACAACATTCAAACATTGCTCAGTGGTTATGACACTGCCCCCGGTTTTTAATTAAGATATTTGAACACATTTTTCCATCTCATAACTTAACATTTACAAACAATTTAAATTCAAATATTTTCATCCTGGCCATACTTGCACAATTGCTCAGGAATTCCATGAAACAACACCCACCACATTTTTTGCTAGACTCATTGGTCTAAATACTACTACTAATAATAAAGATGTAATTTCAGAAACTCCTTATCCCCTTTTATTTTAATTTCATCAGTTTCAAAATTACATTTTACTATCAAATTTGATTTACAAATTAAAAACTTAAAATTATGTTGAACTTTGATAATAATAATTGAAAACATAAATTAACTATAAAATCAACTAGTTAAAACTAAACGGAGGCAAACATGAAACATTAGTAGCGTAACTAAATTTTCATAGCCAGTACATGTAGCCATACACTGACATAATCAACCCCTGCTTGAGTTTAGTTGTATCACATTGCGCAGTATGTGTGTAAACATAAAGTTAGGTCTAGACAAAAATATTACAGCTCAAAAATGCTGCTTCACTATTTGTATCTCTGTGTGGCTGTAGCCTTCTCTCTTAGTCCGCCTTGCCTCTACAACCTGGCGATATTTGTGGGTGCAGCTAAGTGTTGAAGATCAACACTCATATTTAAATCTACGTTTTGCATTCATTTGCCATAGGATATTTCTACATAATCATTTTCATTGAAATTCAATCTATATTAAAACTTACTAAATACTTTATTTCTTAGTGTTTAATAGTTCATAAAAAATATTTTTTACTTTAGAGTATTTGTGTAGCTTGTCCTCCCCTAGAAGGCCCTCTTTAAAGTGAGGCCTGACCCACCTCGGTGGCATTGTTTGCTAACGTGCTAGTTTCGTGTTGAGCTAGACTGCCGAGGACGGGGAGATCATGGTTCGAATCTCGGTTGGGTTAACTGGGGGAGGGGGGGGTTCCTAAATGGTTTTCCACTATCCCTCCACGCAAATGTAGGTTCACTTCCTCTTAATTCAACCTTTCCAATTCTTAATCCATTAGCTTAATTTAGTACCTAAGCGTATAAGCCGAACGGGTAGTAAGACGCGGTGATAAATAAATAAGAGTGAGATCTAGGGCCTAGTTCAACATGGCCCTTGCCCCACTCTCCCAGTCCCCTGATGACCCTGATTATTAGGTAGTAGGTTAATTGATGACATTAGTGTCCGACAGTTACAAAAGTTAACACAACTATTTTCACATATTCTTAACGTCAAGTTTTTTTTTATCTATAGCTGTTTATTTTGATAGATAGTATCAATACTGTACATATAAAATAATAATATTGTAGATTTAAAAAAAAAAGTTGACTTCTAATCTGCTCTACCCATCACTTCCTCTGTCCCTTCTTCACTCCGGTTGAAGCTCATCCTGAAGCACAGCCCCAGCTCTTCTCTTTCATAGCACAGCTCATCACACACCCCCTCTTAAGCTATATCGTGGAAAAACTCACTAGCTCACTATTCCTTTGCATTGTGTTATTTAGAGCTTGATTATAATTTTATTTTGAAAAAATTTTTAGACATCAAAATCAGTCATTTAAACTTAATTTAAAAATAAGCATTCGGCAGCAATACATATGTGATTTATACTAAGCTACTTGTTTATTATATTCCTTTAGTTTGTTAAAATATAGTATGAATAAATATTTACGAACACAAACAATTAAGCAATTATTACTGATGCTCACTACTCATGATCAGATCCAGGTGGTGGCGATGATGGAGGTGGTGACATGAAGACATCCGAGTCGCTCAATATCGGGTGTAGTTTCCCTACTGGTACAGAGCATGATGCCAGTCCCAAGCCCTTGAGCCGGGCCAAGGAGAAGAGAACGACCAGGTGTGTTACAGTCAGGCAACCACTAACGGAGCATGTCAACAGGTGAGATACTTTTATTAACTCAATTATCACACCATCACAGCCATGAAGGCAAGATTTCACTATTCTCATTTCCTCTTAACAATATAATCTGTACTCATACTAGTAGTCACGGTCTCATTAGACAATATTGCCAATGATGAGAAGAATTAGGTTCAAATATAGTCATAGTTTCCCGCTCCTTCTCCATGCCAATGTAGGCGAAGTTCTTCAAACCTTCAGTCTTTACCACTTATAGTAAGTCATATTAGTAGCGTTGGTGTTAATTGTACTAATTAAAAAAATATAGAAAATTAATATTACAGTGCATTAATAAGTAATTATAAATTTATAAATTGATAAGCTGTTGGTGACTTTTAGGCACCGTTTCACCTTATTTATGTTAAATTGCAGTGCATTAGGCTTTAATCTTGGTACTTTGGGCTTGGTGTCTAGTTTCTTTAAGGCATGATTGCATTCTTTTTTGAAATATTTTTAGGCTGGTAGGGTAACAGCTTTTTGGCATCCATGCAAAAAACAATGCTAATGTTGATTTAGGTTTTATGAAGGCCTTGTGCCAAACTATTAAGGTGCGGCAGAAGGGAGTGCAAGTTTTTTTACAGTTTTTATAGAGTATAAATTTATTTTTGGCAAAAATAAATCAAATATTTCTCCAGTAGCAACATAGAGTTTAGTTTTACGCACATGCTAATATCAACAGAACTTGAATATATTTCAAGGGTTTCCTGGAATTTTTTCAAATCTTTTTAAATAAAGAGAAAAAGTTTTGACAATATTTTAGGACACCCTTGACAGATATTCAAGATCTGTTGATATTAGCATGTGCAGAAAACTAAACTCTATGTGGCTACTGGAGAAATATTTGATTTATTTTGACCAAAAAAATGTAATGTTATAAAAACTGTAAAATTAATCGCGCTCCCTTCTGCCGCACCTTAAATGCTTTGGTTGATGCACGATTTCATTTGTTCTAGTGGAGTTTTAAAAAAACCCAACTAAAATGATTAAAAGACAAATTTTAAGAGTTTTTTAAATGATTTTATTTTTTTCTAATTCTAAGCTAATCATACTTTTTTTTTATTCTACATGCTTTTTTTATTGTATATTTTTTAGAAACAGCCTTTGAAGCAAAGTAATATACAACTAAGGATATTTTTATGTTGTGTTGTACATCTGATTATGGATTACTCTTTGTTCACTATTCTTTCTATTTGTCTGGATGATGTTGGTGAAATACTGAGTTTTAGTGAAGTGTGTGTGAATATGAGGGAGAACCCAACAAAAAGAGGGTGGATACCAGATGGCTATTGTATAACTGTCAAATCTAATGAATTTTCAGCAAAATATATGGAAATACTGGGGAGTTAATAGTACTGATTTTAAAGAAAGAACACAGGAAGAGAAGTAAAGATTACAGGGGAATAAGGCTGATGTGCCACTATACAAAAATATTTGAGAAGATACTGGAAAAGGGCATGAGAAAGAAAAGGAAGTTGGGAGAGAGGAACACAACAGATTTTAGGGAACAGAGGTCTATACTAGACTTGATCCTCGCTATATGACAGCTGAGGGTAAGAAGGTATAGAATTTGGGAGGTACTTGGTATTGGTATTCATGGATGTGGAGAAGGCATATGATAGTGTGGATAAAAATAGTCTGGAAAGCAGTGTAGGAGGCTGAAGTGGAAAGAGGAGTTTTAATGAGCATGAAGAGCAAGTATGAAGATAACATGAGTTGTGTTACGACAGAGAAGAAGTTTATGGAGTAGTTTCAAATAAAAAATGGAGTTAAGCAGGGGAGTTCTTTCTCACCACTACAATCTTTAATAGTAATGTAAATGGTCATAAAATGGCAAGGAAACTTGGGGGAGGAAAAATGAAAGACATGATGTTTGCTGTTGACTTGTTGGAGATGAAGTACTAGAACAGCTATAGGAATAGCATAAGGATGTCAAAGAGTGTAGGATGAAATTTACTATGGTGAAGGGGGAAATTATGGTAGTGAAGAGGACGAGGATAAGGCCTAGTAAAGCTAAAGAGAAGTGCCCTTGAAGGGTAAGGGCATACTTTTTACCCACTGTCACACATGCAGCAGAAACAGGGACATTGAATGTAATATAGACTATGAAAGAGGAGGCTATGGGAATTAAATTTGTGAGGAGCATGTTCATTGTCACGAGGAGAAACAGGATGAGGAATGACGTTAACCTGGACAGAGTGGGAGTACAGGGAGTACATGGGATAGTATGTAAAGCAAGACTGAGATGGTGTGGGCAGGTAATGAGGATGGAAAAGGAGAGTATGCCAAAGAGAATGAAGGAGATGAAGTATGTAGGAAAAAACTTGCAACGGAAGCCAAGAAAGATCTGGAAAGAGCAGATAGCAAAAAGTGTGTAAGTTATAGGAGAAAAATGGAAGCAATTAATGGAGGAAGAATGATGAAAGAATATAAGATGGAGACATTTTACTAAACTGACCTGGCCACAGGCTGGAAAGAGTTGATTATGATGATGTATGGAAATAAAACTATTTTTACAATTTTATGGCCTCTTATTTTTTCGCAATTTAAAAAATGCACTAAATAGCATTAATATTTGAAAGTTTATATTTGACAATATAGTAGGAGTACTAACTGGGGAAAGCTAAACGTCGGTTGCAATATTGCCATGTACCTTTTACTTGTTAAAAATCCTGATAACTTGTTAAATGTTCGATCTCAAAGGAGCTACATTGTCTGACCTTGACTTAACAATGTTAGAAGATATAGATAGTATGAACTATTGGTTATTTCTTAAAAGTGCTAGTTTTGTACACCGAAGACAAGTAAATAATTATGGTAAAATAGACACAAATTTAGGTAATTTTGTGAAAGTGGCCTGGTTCTGTTCACTTGCTAGGTCTAGTATTTTTTCATTATGAACTAATTTAACTTTTAAATTGTATTTATTTATTAATTCAGTGGTGGCATGGTCTAAGATGCTGATCTAGCATTATACTAGACTGCCAAAAGATGGGGAGATCGAGGTTCAAACCCCAGTCGGCTGTACTGAGGGTAGTTTTTCAAAATGGTTTTCTGCTCTCCCTCCACATAAATGTGGGTACACTTCCTATAAATATAACCTTCCTCATCCCTAAAACCATTAGCGTAATTAGTGCTTAAAAAAAATTGTTACCATTGCTCTCTTCCAACAAATGCTAATACATTTTCTTATGATTAAACTTTATTGTTCTTTGTCTATAAATTAGTAAAACTGGTGGATAGCATGAACAGGCAATAAGATATACAGCTCAATAAAAACAATTATAATTTGACATAATTATCTAGGTATGCTGGTAAATACATTTGTATATATTATTTAGCACCTCGGTATACAACCTGTTCGAGTTATAATCTTAAGCACTAATCACGCTAATGGATTAGGAATTGGAAAGGTTGGATTTATAGGAAGTGAACCCGCATTTGCGTGGAGGGAGACTGGAAAACATTGAGGGAAAACCACCCACAGTTCACCCGACTGAGATTCGAACTTCAATCTCCCTGTCCTTGGCAATATAGCTCAACACGACTAGCACGTTAGCTAACTATGCCACCGAGGCAGGTAATACATTTGTAAAATATGCAATGAACATTGTTTCCTCTGTTCAAATTCTTCATTCTAGTAGCATTTCATCTCGCTATTTCTCACAAGCACTATGGCAGATGGTGAGACAGTTTGTCGTCTATCGTATCACAACTAACTTAAGAATGAACCCTGCTTGTTTACAGGGCAAACCACTTGAACAAGGGCAAACAACAGCAGCGGGACCGTAGGAAACTGCGTGAGAAGCGTCGTAGTACCGGGGTGGTTCATCTCCCTTCCACAGAAGTGAGAGTCTCTTATACACACATGGTATTAGCCACTAGATCACATTCACAATCTTTTCAGAAACTATTATCACTCTAAGTAATATTTTGCACATGTATTTCAAATTATTATGTTATAAAATATATTTGCCTAGTGGCTTAGAAATATATATGGAAAAAGTATTGAAACACTTTACAGTATGTGATGTAAGTAATTGAGAAGAAAGCCACACTGAAAGGCTAGTTAGGGAAGGCCTTGATAGAAAACAATTAAACTTCTCTCTTCATTTCTTCATACACTCCTCACTCTTCTCAATAAAGGCCTAACCTTACTATCCTTTCAGGTTGGCTTCCTTCCCTATCATTTACTTTACATCACTGTACAGTGTTTCTACATTAATTATTATTAGATTTAAATAGTGTTCTAAGGTTATAATTTAATAAAAAATTATCTTGGTTAAGTGATTTATTGAAAATTATAGCTTGTCAAAAGCTATAACTCTTTCATTTATATAAAACAATACTTCCCAAAATGTGGTAAGTACACAAAATATTTCATGTGATACTCAACATACCGTATTTCTTCGATTCTAAGACATCACCGATTGTAAGATGTACCTTAATTTTTCATTAGCACCAACAGAAAAAGCTTTGATTCTAAGAAAATAAATAAAAATAAAAAGCTATAAAATACTCTATATCTAAGAAATATTTTTATTATAGAATTACATTTATTAACAACATTAGTATCTTTTTTTCATCAGTAGTTATGTTATTCTTACTTCCTTCTGAATAAGTATCAGTCTTTTTTTCTGAGCCATCTTTATCTTCACTATCCCATAGTATATCATCTTCTGAGCCATTGAGAGCATTGGTTGAAAAAGAAGTGTGATTCTAAGATGCACCTCGTTTTTCGAGTTGTTCAAAGGGGGAAAAATGTACGTCTTCGAATCAAAGAAATACGGTACTAATGAGTTTTATTAATTCATAAAATATTATCATTGATAATAATAAGTATAATAATCAAATTACTGTAGCTTTTGGATTTTGACATTGTCATTGAACTTATGAATGAATTTAATGTTTTAGTTCCACAAGAATAATACAGTTCCCTTATATGTTCCTAAAACAAATACAGCTAAGTTTCTCAGCATTAAAGTCAAATCAATAAAAGATTTATAGTTTTGAATATTTTTTATGTACACTTTTTTTTTACTATTAAAGTAATTCTTCTCATTTCAAATATTTACATGGTCACATCTATATTTGTATTTACTCCATTTATATTCAAAATCTTGATTATGATTTAAAAAGAAAACATTTAGTTATAGAAAAAATGTCTCTTTGGCACTTAATGAAACTTCCTTCTTAAGGTAAGCATCTCCCAGCCCCCATCGAAGGGACCGCATGTATCACACAAATCATATTTATTTAGTATATTGCGCCTACAGCATTAAGATCATTCAAATTTCCAAAAGAGCTTGTTCCCAACATCTATACTTCTGTTCTAACATGTACATTTGTGATTCCTAATATCTATAATGACATTACTGACATGTGTGGTCATTAGGATATAGTCTACTAGAGACAAATAATCTATCTGCACCCCTAAAAGCTTCTAACAGCTGGTGCTGTTGTAATAAATTTAATTTGACTTTAAAGTATTATTTTTCTTATTTAAAATAAGTTTTTTATTTTATTTAGTATTATTTGCTTTGTTTTCCAGCATATCACAGTTATGTTCCCAAAAATAACAAGTCTTCATTCGTGAACACACTTAAATAAACTTTAAAAACGTTAGATCGTGAGCTGGTGTAAGACTAAACTGAAGGATGTAGGTCGGTTGCAAATAACTAAACTTCAGGCTGTATTTCTATTGGCGGTGAAACAATAAACTACAAGAAGTAATTTGCAAGTTTTTTGTTTAGCATTGCGTCTTACTACCTGTTCAGGTTATACACTTATGTACCATTTACACTAATGGTTTGAGGGATTATGATGGTTGCATTTAGAGGAAGTATACCCGTATTTATGTGGAAGGAGAGGGAAAAAACCATTTTGAAAAAACCACCCTCACTACACCTGACCAAGATTCGAATCTCAATCTCCCGTCATCGGCAGTCTAATCTACTGCGAGAGTAGCGGGTTAGGTTACATGACCACCGAAGCGGGCTGCAAAATATTGAACTCTTTAGATGAACTGCTCATTTCAGTGAACTAAATCTTTTAGTGGGGAGTGTATGTACTACTCAGCATTCCAGATGACGTCATCTACATGTACTGCACAGATCGGATTTTAATCTGCCTCCTGGGATTCTTATTGACATTGTCGATGTTCGATGCTTATGATGCAGTTAGGTGAATGCAGTCTCGTTAAAATATTGTGTAGAATACAAAAAAAAAAAAAATGTGGTCCGTCCGATGCGGGCTAGTGGAAACTTACTAAGCGGTACCACACCTAAACGTTGTTACCAGTATTTTTTTTTTCAGTCAACAGGTGGCAGCACAGGGGAAGATGAAGATGAGACCCAGAACATGACAGCTGAGACTCGGCGCAATACACAGCACAACGAACACATGGATAGAGCTGACCCAACAGAGGTGAATATTTTCATACTTTCAAAAATAATATGTTAGCAACATATCAATGTAAATTATGTAAAATAAATAAAATATCTATTCCATACATCCTCCAAAACATTAGCTTGAATTTCATATTAATTTATGTATGTTTAAGTGTCATTCATTGACTAAATTTAAAATATGGCACTATTTTTAAGATAGCATAGTACCTTTTCATAGTTTCTTAATTATTTGTAAATTTATTTTTATTTTACGTCTTGGTACCTGTCCGGGCTATATTATATATTACACTAATGAGAAATGGTTGAGGAAGGTGAAATATGGAGTAAATTTACACACTTTTGTGTGGAGGGTTGGTGGGAAACTATTTAGGAAAAGCCACCCTTAATACTTCTGACCTGTATTTAAATTATGACCTCCTCGTCACAAACAAATCAGACTAGTTGAGCTTGATACTTAGTCATTCTACCAACGTTTATTGTAATTACTAGTTTGTAAAGTGAATGCAAGAGATGAGGAGAGTGGAGGCCATGGGAATGAAGTATGTGGAACATATTAGCTTTCATAAGGCGAAACAATATTAGGAATGAAGATTGTCCAGGCAAGAGGGGGAAGGGGCGTGAGTACAGAGAGTAAATCAGATAGTGGTGGGAGCAAGGCTGAGATTGAATGGTCATATAATGAGAATGGAAAAGGAGAGAATACCAAAAAGAATGATGGAGAGAGGAGTATGTAGAAAAAATACCGCAAGGGAGATGAAGAAAGATAACAGAAAGTGTGCAAGTGAGAGGTGAATGGAAGTGAACAAAGGAGAAAGAATGATGGAAGTAAAAAGGAAAATGGAGGCATTTTACTAAATTAACCCGGCCATAGGCTGGAAACAATTGCTGATAATTAATTGTCATTTTAATAATACTAATAATATAGTGAAGTATGAAGGGAAAAAACAGCAAGCGAGACCAAAAAGAAATGGAACTATTAGATAACAGAATGTGTGCAAGGGAAAGGAGATGAATGGAAGCAATTAAAAAAGGAAGAGTGGTGGAAATATAAAGGAAAATGGAGCCATTTTACTAAACTCGTCCGGCCACAGGCTGGAAACGGTTGATGGTGGGTTTGTAGAAATATGCATTATTCATGGACTTGGCAGGCAATATTCTATAATTTATATTTGCTCTTTTGTCTTTCTGGTGATGTATGATTCATTATTTACTTTTCTCTCCACTTATCTGAATGTTTTCCTCTCTCTGGAATGATTTCACTGTATGCCCCATGTAAATAGCTGCACTCCAGATGGGAAGCGAAATGATGGGCCAGACGTAAATAGTATCAGTTTCTATCGCAAGTTTATTTATAAATCAAACTTATTGTTTATTATACCTAGCTCAAGTTGATATTTTAACAAACAAGTTTATTTTAAATTTACAATTCATGTTCTTTTCGTTGTAAAAATACTAATGCTATTCTAATTTAAAACTGAAGCCTTCAAAAAAGCTTGCTTTAGCTCGACTTGATTGATACAACCTTGAGCTTGCAGATCCCCTAGTAGTTTAGAATTAAAATCTTTTAGACTCACTTTCTGCTTCAATTCCATGTTACAGGAGAGAGCACCACAGAAAACTTATACACAAAGGAGGAATAAGAGGTGAGTTTATTTGCGAGGATGGGCGATTAGACGCATCCGTTGAGGGCATGTCATGAGGAGCTTTCTCAATCAAGATATTTCCCTACCTAAAACCTTGCAATTTTTTTTTAAACCTTAAAACATGAATATGTCTTTTGAGTTTGAGAATCCCTCAATTCCTTAAGAATGTTTGAGGATTTGGAAAAATTTCAGATTCAAGATTTTTTTAAATCACCAGGAAGTTGAACTGAAATTTTTATTGGTTCTGGTTCCAGTTCTGGTTAGAGCACAATAAAGATTATGGTTCTTTTCGGTTCCTGATAGTGTTCTGGTTCTTTAGTTTTTCTAATTTTTTTTAGCACAGCTTCCTTCTATCAATTAGGGCTACGTCAATGTACTAATTTTGATAATGGTTTTTTAATGAATGAGGAAGGTTATATGTTTATATTTAGAGGAAGTGTATCCACATTTGCGTGGAAGGAGAAAACTGAGAACCACTTTGGAAATAACACTCTGGATCAAAAGTATTGCTAGATTAAAAAAATATTATAGCGTACCTTAGTAACAAAAGTGCATCCTTATAATTTGCATCTTGATCTGTCACTGTCAATATCATAGTCAAAAAAATTTCAAACTGAGTTCTTTAACGCGCCCCATCATTAGTATTATTTAAACCACTTACTAACAAAAATAATCACCTCTGCACTGTACACAGGGAACATGTTCACTGAGCTATTTCCTAATTTAAACTTGAGTGAAAGAATTTAAAGTTTGCATTTGGCCACCCTCCATCTCACATTTCCCTCTAATATAAGCTGTTCAACCAAACACCAGATTATCAGTTTTCCCTTCCAGGAAGTATTAAGTACAATAGGCTTAGACTGCCTCCACACAAATGCGGATACACTTCCTTTAAATTTAGCCTTCCTCATCCCAAACTCATTAGCATAATTTGTATGTATGTGTATAAACTGAACAGGTAGTCAGGCGCAGTGCTAAAAAATTATAAGTTCCCTTTTTCTGGCAAATAAAAAATTAAAATTAATTACATCCGAATCAAATGGTGAAAATTGAACCACCTAAGAAAAATTATAATTTTATGTTTATCAAGTTTTCTAAGATTTAAATTAGGATTTGACTCAGGATTCATAGTTAGATAGGAAATTGGGGTTTGAGGTTGGCAAAAATATGGATTTTGAACCATTTTTAGAAGAAAATAAAATAAACACACTAATGCAAATTGCAAGAAGAGGAAAAATTGGGTAATGAGAAAAAAATAATAGATCTTAAGAATATACAGCCTTTCATTTTGAAGGGCATGTAGAGGATGTATACTTGACCAAATTACCCTCTATTCAGTAATATCCTATTTCTGGTCACTTACTATTAATTATTAGAAAAAATTAATTACTGAACTTAATAAACAATATAACAATAAACAATAAACATTGAGAGTAAAATAAATGAATAAGACTTACACATTTACCAGAACATTAAAAGTCCAATATAAAAGTGTGCGAAGACAACTTTTTTCAATTCAATGCAAAGTTAGATAGAATAAATGAGATATTCCTAAAGCTAAATTAATGTTTGAATATTAAAAAAAAAGTTTAATGTTAGATAAAAAATATACTAATGCATAACTATGCAAATTTAGGTGTTAAATTTAATTTACAAAATGCCACATTGCAAACATAAGTAGTATATTTAATCTTAAAATGATAAATTAAGCTACTATCACAAAATGTGATAAAATTACTTCACATTTTTTCTACGTTGACACTAATTTGTGATGGCAATAACAGCACAAAATAAAATAAACTTAAATGTGTGTTAAATACTTTTTTGTTGAAGCTTCTTAATTGTCAAATCTGGACTTTCACTCTTGAATCAATTGAGAGAATATTCAAAGCAAAGTCCAAGTTTTCAAAGCTTTGCACACCTTTAGTCTATTAATTATTATTTAAAATACCAATATCACAGTCATTTTTAGTGTAACTTCTCTATTCTGATGAAGAAAAGGCCTGATGTACCTTGGTATTGTGTGTTAAATGTTATATTTTGGACTAAAAATGTGTGTTAATTGCTTAAGAGATGGATGCCATTCTATCCTCCTTTTATTGTTTATATTTTATATGTATTGTTATTAATAAGACTTAATTAGCTTTGTATTTAAATTAGAGATGGGTCGAATGGGTCATATAGTTCTCAAATCCAAATCTTAAATTTTCTTTTGAATCTTGAATCCAAATTCAAATCCTTTGAATCTTTAAAAATGTACAATTTTACAATAGTTAAAATATTTAAAATTGAATTTTGAAAAAGTTGTTAAAAGCTTTGTACAAATGACTAGAAATATTTTGTTTGCCATGTATCTTACATCATAAAAAAAAATTCTTTTTGAGTAATCAGTAAACTAATTACGGTATATTAGTACAATTTAGTTATTTTTGTAAGTTTTTTATTTTCCCACTTACACAAGTCTATATAATTTTTGTTAACCAATTGCTTAAAAATAATAGTTTCCAGTTAAGCCCTTCATAATTTATATATTTTTGAAATTCATAAAGTGCTTTGAGATTTTTTATCTTCCAGTCCTTCAGATCTAGAAGCAGACGATGAAGACAACCAGGAGTTTGACAGCTTGAATCAATCAGACTCCACAGTGAGCAGCTTAGTTCATCTTGTGGAAGCTCCCACCAGGCCGCGTCCTGGAACACCCACTGGGGATAATCCTGATGAGGTACTGACTGCTTATTCCCAATTCGCATCTCCCCTAGCTAAACAAAATTTCAACAGGATAGTAACATTGATAGTTTTTTACTGCACACAAATTTTTAGACCTCTCTATGATAGGTTGATTATAATATTAAAATATATACTTCTGCTGTCACCTGTGTCGTTAATCATATATTCTAACTTCCCATAGAAAATTTAAATGCTTTATAATTGTATTATATTTGGAAGAAGGTAAAGGAAAGGTGGTTAGAAATATATAAAAGGGACAAACACAATATGGCTTTTACATTAATAAGAACACAGTTCACACTTTACATTGCTGCCATTGGACAAAGAGGTAATGGTTGCCTCTTAAAGAAAATTGATCATCACCACCCAATCCCCCGACCTAGGTTTCATTCTATCTCCTATACCTTCTTCCAAATCTAATAGAATTACCTCATAAAGCGAAAAGAGGTTTTCCTTATAAACGCCTTATAATAATGTTTTACATGTCATATTTCAAAACATTTTGTTGGTGTTGTTGAACAGTTATTGGAGCGAGCACAAGAGGAGAACAGGCGTCTTCTCTCTCTTCTGGAGGACAGGGATCACAAGATAGCTACACTGGAGGCTAGGGTAGCTCAGTTACAGAGGGAGCTGACACAAGAGAAAGAGCGGCTACGTGAGGAGAATGCTGCCCTCATACGGGCCATGGCTTCACTGGCTACAGCTAAGTGAATGCCAGTGACATTCTTCCACTGGATGATTTGTTTGACTGCGGATCTTTGTAAGTTGATCATTCATATAAGTACAGGGAAGTTTTACTTAATTGCCAGACTGCATTTTTGTGTTTGAAGTTATTCCTTTGGGCAGCCATATACTATTTAAGGATGCTGAATCATAGACTAAAGATAACCTTAAAATATTGAGATAATATATTTATAAAAGGAAATAATAAAATAAAATACTTGGGAAAAGGTAGATGACATAAGGACTTATACAATGGTGACCTCTACAATATTGGCACTATACTAATTTCACTTTAATTAATTGTATAGAGAGATGTTAGAGTGTGGGAAGATTCGATAACCTCAACTTTTCTTTGAATATTTGGTTGCTCCGACTTCAATTCTAGAGTAAAATTCCGTATTCGACAATTACAAAGCTTAAATATATTTATATAAAAAAATGTAAAGTTAAAACACACTTATGTTGATTTTTTTAAATTTTCGGCACTTATTTCCATCATAAATTAGTGTTAGTGTAAAAAAACCTTAAATAATTATATTACATGTTGTGATAATAACTTATCATTTTAAGATGAAATATATTAATTATGTTTGGAATTAAGCATTTTGTAAATTTTATTTAACTAGCGAAGTACGGGAATGCCATGGTAAGCCATGGTAACACCAATCACGGGCTACCGGCAATGCCAGGTAATTCTGCTACTTAGATATAATTTACAAATTGCTAAATTCTAAACTTAATAAATATATCTCATCATTAAATGATAAGTTATTATCACAAAATGTAATATAATTATTTCAGATTTCTTTAAATGGATTGCATGGTTACCCCTGATATTTTTCCTGAGATATTTTAATATTATCCCCTTTACACCCCTAAAAATCTAATCTGCAGGCAACAATATTTTATTTTTCTTCAATAATAGTGTGTGTTTGTATGTATTCTTCAACAATCCTAGGTTTGTTATTTATCTTCTGTTTCAGAAATCATCATACACATACATACTTGTCATTCCCGACTTTAAAAAGATATAATTCATTTTGTTAGTTGTATTTTTGAGTAAAATTAACAACAGTTTAAAATTAATTTTTAATTCTGACAAATATAGCTATTCTTAATCATTACTTAACTTTGAATGATCACCTTAAATTGAGACATCACTTTATTTGATTTTGTACTGACTAAACTTAATGTCATATTTTGGAAAGAAAACATAAAATGGGTATTAAAAAAATCTATATGTCTGTATTATTTATTTTAGTCACTATGCCTATTATAGATTTTTCCTGCAAAACTGTTACTATCTTATACTGAATATAAGTCTATGACTGTTATATATCATTCCATTTAATAACATTATTCAAATGAAAAAAATTGTCGATTAAGCTTTGTATATATTTATGGACTTATTATAAGTCACTTTTTTCACTCATTCGAGCAGAACATATATTAAAGGAAATCTAATATGCTGAGGTGAACGGTAGAGCTCTTGACTGAGTAATTAAAAGTTAAGATGGAGAAATAGGGTTTATTTAATTTAAATAAATGTTTGAATCAATTAAAAACTTGCTAACTATTGAATAAACACACAAACACACTGGTGAACCAAAAACTTTCATTTTTAATACAGGCTTGAAGACTGAACAAAGCTCTTTTTTTTAGATATGCAAGGGTAGACTTATATTTGAGGTGACATATTCATTATATTTAGAACAAAAATGAAATATTGAACTGTGAATTTGAAATTTGATAATTTCTTAGTTTATTACTAAAAACAAATCATTTAAACACATTGTGATATTGAGAAATCTAGGACATACACATATTTACAAAATTTCATAGTATGTGCAAAAATTCAACAATTCAAATACTTTTTGAAATATTAAATTTATTAATATTTGTATTACAAATACTTTTTGAATATAATTTAATCAATAATTGTATCAATATACATTTTTAATATTATTTAATCAATAATTATTCAAATACTTTTGAATATTAAATTTAATTAATAATTTATTCAAATACTGTTTGAATATTAATTTAATTAATAATTGTATTCAAATACCTTTGAATATTAATTTAATTAATAATTGTATTCAAATACTCTTTGAATATTAATTTAATTAATAATTGCTTTAAAAACATTTGGAATATTAATTTAATTAATTTGTATTAGAAATACAAATATTGAAATTTCAAGTTTTTAAAATAACAACTATAGCTAAACTATTAACATAAGTTGAATGTTGTGACACCAGTGTGGCTACCCCTCTTGAAAATAAACTCAGTTGAAGGTATCATTGCTCTTAAGTAGGCAAATGCCACATAAATGTACATAGAATATTACTTTAAAATCACACTTGACTTGACAAAAAGACTAGTATTAATTGTTAAACATGACTCACTCACTATTATACTTAAAATACTTACTACCCGTGAAAAGAAATGACTGTTTGGAGAGTTAGTTTTTGCATCTCCATGTTTGTTATACAGTATACTGAACAGCAGGTCATCACCATTGTTTTTGCATGGACACAAATTAAATTTTAACACATTTTCCTGCACTAACGAATGCTAACAAAAACAAAGCAGTGCGCATTCAGCCTGCCCAGTACTTCATAAAGCGCAGCACGCTTTAATTTCAACACACCGCCAATGCACTAGTAAGGAATCTCCCATAGTCTATATCACTGGACCCTACTTCCTTTTTGCAGACCTACTTAAAACTTTTAAAAAGGAACTTTCTAGAAGATGGAATTTCAGAAAAAAAACTCTCATTTGCCAATGGATTTTGATTTCAACCAATGGAGTGTCTCCCAGGACTCCTGGGTTCCATTCCCACGAACACCACACCTTGCCAACAGATGTAGAACAAACACATTAACTTTAAATATTTTGTTTTATTGGTGCCGGCAACTCTCAATTAGGGGTCGATCTTTCTTTGCCTTACGGCGAAAAGTTTATTGCTGTGGCCAGAAACCCACTATTGACTATGTGATTTACACAATTTTATGTATTTAATAAATGCCAATATATTATGCTGCAATATAATACTGATAAATAGGACCTAAGCTATCTTTAACTTGTTCACAAATTTGAAAGATTGTTATTGTTTTTACCAAGAGTAGCTATGAATTTTGCTTACAAACAAGTATTAAAAAATATGTTTTCTTATGGGACTTTACTAATTGATGATAGGCAAACAGAAGCAAAGTTAAAATGAAGTAATGAAAAACTTAATTTAATCATGATAATATTATTTTCTTGTATGTAAAAATAGTGGAGAGGTGGAAAATGAGAACTAATTTATAAATTAAACTACAAGATTGATTAATACTAATTTTGATGAACACCCAAGCTTGACAAGTGATGTGTGTCTAGTTTAAAACATTCTTCTGATTTGTAAATATTTAATGTTTTGTCTTCTCATTGTTTGCACTTCCCAACAACAAATTTTGACTTGTATATTAGTTGATGAAAAAACATTTCAAGTTATCATATATTGCCAGTCAATCAGCTCAGTTTCAGCAGCGTTGTCAGATTTGTTTGTGTTGTGATGTTTGTTTGTGCAGTTATTTGAGTGTTTTATTGAATTTTTAATGTTTATATAAATTAATGGAAAACAGAACTGTACAGCATTAAAGGGTGAAAAAAAACCAACAAGATTGCTAGTATATTTTCCAACTTTATGGGTAAAGAACTCTTTTTTTGGCATGTACATATTCTTAAGAATTTCATATGTATGTTGCAATATCTCAAATAGTAATATTGTTGTTTTAGTAAATTACAGCTATAACTCAAAACCAGCCAAAGATAATCTTGAAATAATTTGTTAAAGAAAATAAATTTAGATCACTGTTTTTCTTGATTCCGATTTTTAAGTTCAACCTCGATTCTCGATTCCGATTCTTGAACATTTCCTTTTTTTCATTTCATTATTTTTCCAAGTATTATTGCATAAAAAAATCTCCCCCCAATGCAAAACTTGGACTTGATCATTACAACACATGCCGTTTGAAACTTTAATCTCACAATTTTATCGATATTTACTAAACACACTAAAATTCTTCAAAACTGAAAATCAAAACTAAGAATTCAAATAAACTCAAAATTAATACAATAAATTGCAGATTCTATAACAGAAAGAACACATTTCACACGTTACAAAAATTTCAAGTCGTCTGCCATAACTGATTCTACGCACATTATATTGTCATTACACATTACACATTACACATTACATTACACATTATATGTATTGAAACTTTAATCTCACAATTTTATCGATATTTACTAAACACACTAAAATTCTTCAAAACTGAAAATCAAAACTAAGAATTCAAATAAACTCAAAATTAATACAATAAATTGCAGATTCTATAACAGAAAGAACACATTTCACACGTTACAAAAATTTCAAGTCGTCTGCCATAACTGATTCTACGCACATTATATTGTCAGAAATAAAATGATGAAGTTTTGGCAACAGTATATCGATAATCTAGTGGATTAAAATAAATATAATGGTTTTTTGCTTAATTTTTATTTACTATGTCAATTTTTGTTCTATTTTTATTAAACTTGTTTATTCAAAGAGGTAAGTAAAATATTCAAAATTTAAAAGCAACAAAGAATATAATTATAGGAGAGCAGCTATTTTAACTTGATATGAATATCTTAGCTTTCAATATACACGATGTGATATATCAATTAATGATATATTACCGAAAATTGCCATCCCTAGTCTACATATTATATATCAATTGTTTGTTTAGTAACTATTACTTTTTTAAAATATATGTCAAAGTTGTTAAGTTTTTACCTCTTGTTACTTTCAGAATATTAGGTCGTATTATATTCGAGACTATTTGTTTTCATGTAGATCACCTCAAAGTGTTAGGGTCTTATTATATTTGGCCCACTACGGTATATTTACAATTTTCCGGCATTTAAGTGAAACGGCAACTAAACTAATATGAGAGATAATCGATTATCACATAGTTTGAATGTCACCATTTTGTTTAGTTGCAAGTTTTATTGAAATCTAAGAATCAAAGTAACAAGAATTGTAATATTAAGATCGATTCTAGATTCTTTCAATACCAGTAAGAATCGAGGTTATCGAGGTATCGAAGAATCAAATTTGACAGTCCTAAAGTTATTAAATCGCTTATATTCTTGATTTAATCTTTCAAATACACTATCAGTAACCTTATTTCAAAATTAATTCAAATTGGGATGTTTCACCAGGATATAAACATGCTTTCAAATACTTAAGTGTGTATAATAAATATAGTATAGATTAATTAATAAATTTACCCTTTCACTTTAGTTAAATTAAATAATTTTTACAATTATTTCTATGCATTCGACAAACTATTTATTATAATTTCTATACTATTTTAAATGAAAGCTAAATTGTACACTTAAGCAATCTTTTTAATTACCCATTACCTTAACCATGGTGATAAATTTCTAATTTTTTAACTGGAAATTTGGTGTATTGTGGAAGATTTGTTATGGGAAACTTGTTGTTTTACCAAAATGTGGCTGGTTTTTTTAATGTTAATTTACCATTATTTTAAACTTACTTTTAGTGTTAATTTTTACATCATTCCTCGTCTAACATATTTCTCTATGTATTTATAGGTACATATATACCTTGATAATGATGATAACTATGTTTAGAAATATATATAAAGACTTACAAACTATTTTATGTAACTATTTTTAATGAAATTTCAAATAAATTTTGGTGATGGTTTTGTTAAGATTATAGAAAGTAAAATTACTCATATTTTTTATTGTGTATGTTTTAGATAATACTGTATGTATATGTGTTTAAAGTATTGTACAAAATATATTTTGTAAAAGATTGTAGATATATTGGGATAAATTGTGGAAAAGAACATTGATTTCTTACATGAGGCGGAATACTATTTTTCTTTTATATATTTTCAATTTTAAGAAAATTAAACAATTTTTTATGTGCAGCTCTAAACAGATTACAATAAGTTGTTTCTTAAAGTTTGTGTTGTTTGAAAAATATAGTAATTAAGATGAACTAATATAAATTAATGTAGGTTAGATGTTGCTGTATTCTCATTAATGAATTAAACAGCAAAATATGTATGTATTTATGGCTCATCCTAATATTGTGCCAAACCTGAACACTTTAGAAGAGTTTCATGAACACTTACATTTACACAATACATTGTCATTTTATTCACTTTAAACTGCTGACGTCCTACTCTCTTATTTATTGAGAAAAATAAAAATAAAATGTGTGAGTTGAGTCTTTTTATTTAATATTTATTTATTTATTTAACATATGGCTCCTATTGTTGCATCTGAGATTTTTGCCCGTGATAGATGCACTATACAGTCTGGCCGCCATATATGTAGACTTTTAGCCGCTCGGTTGAAACGGGACGCTCTGTTGAAACGAGACATTGTCCGGGACATGCCACCTTAAAGGTTATTTACACGTCATGCATGACATTAACAAACAAACTATTCTGTGTCTTGAATAAGTTAAAACCTTGTACACATTGGATGACAGTTGGTAGACAGGCTGACATTTATAAACATCTGGGACACTGGACATAGCTAGCAGACATTGCTAGTGTGGACAACTCACTGATGTCCACTTTTACAAGTTTATTATTTTTATCCTGAACTATGTACTTATGTAAAGTGTTTGAAAATAAAACAATATAAACTTGCAAGACAATGTGTGCTTAATCTCAACTAACCTAAACAGTAAACACTAAAATACTATTTTGTTTTCCTATATACTATGTGTCAGAAATCATAGACTTGTTGGAGAATAAATTAAATCTGATAAGATAAATATAAATTTAGTTTTATTAATCAATTTCTACAAAATAAAAATTAAAATACACAATACTAAAACTATAACACTGCAATATATAATAGGTTGGGATAACTATAAATAAAAGGTGAATTTCTAATTTATGTTACTTTTCTCCTACTGGCCTATGCTCAAGTCTGGCAGACCAACCCTCATCTATGTGTTCAGGCTTTTATTTATAATTTTATTTATTTGCCTTTTTTTCTCACTAGGCGAGGCTCACATCAATCACAAAGCAACAGAATTCTGGACCATACACAGACATTTATTTTGAGAGAGGTTTTTACCTGCGGTGATTCTTAGTGAATTCCTTAACAAAAAAAAAAAAGAGGCAATTAAAAAAAAAACGGTCATTGGAACAAAATAACTGCATTCATTGAACTAGTTGAAAAATCTTTACCCTCCACTCATTCTAACACCACTCTCCTCTTTAACTATTCACTCCATTTCCCTGCTCCTTCTTTATTAAACACAAACTACTAATATTAATATCCTGTTTACTAAAGCATGTGATTTGAAGCAGGTTGGTATGAAGATTATTCAGACCAATGGGTTCAACATCCTTGATTTTGTAAAAGAAAATGATCAGTAGTAAATTGTTCGGATGTATAAATACCAACAAAACCAGTCTTCTCTATCAATAATAAGTGTTTAAAATAAAATAGACATTTTATTTTGTAGTTTTTTATTTTCTATTATCGTCCTTATATTTGTTCCACACTAATGATATCCTTATGTATTCCATCATTTAATGAAGATACATTGTATGTACTTTTTATAGTCTCTCTTGGCCAAGTACAGGATGCCAAAGCTTATAATGCCGAGGGCCAAATCTGATTATTAGTTTGCATCGCGGGCCAATCTTATAATTAGTAATCCCATCAACTTAATATAGACCTACATACAACACTTAATAAACAATTATTTTTAATACATGTATAAATATAATGATAGAATATTAGGAAAATGATAAGAGCACAAATAAAAGTAAAAACACTAACACATATTTACACACACTTCAATATTTTGATGCTATTAAAGCATCTTCTCAGGAAGTAGTAGTAATTAGTTTAACTACTACTTCCCGGGGAAGATGCTTTAATAGCATTGAAATATTGAAGTGTGTGTAAATATGTGTTAGTGTTTTTACTTTTATTTGTGCTCTTATCATTTTCCTAGTATTCTATTATTTTATTTACTACCAATTATTTTTGCTCAATGCACTTTATTTCATAGATATTATTTTAATACGTGTATACAAATAATTGTATTTCCTATGTACAAATTGATTTTTGGTTGGTAGAATCTTTCAAATTTTATTGCCAAAAAGTATTATGAAATACACATGCGCACACACACATGCACACACACAAATGGAGGATTAGGAAGAATAGAGATCAGAGAATGGTACACAGAACCTGACACGTCAGTCATTTGGAGACTACCGTGGTTTGGTAATGTCCAAAGAAGATATAGCTTGATAAAGGATGTCGGTGAAGGAAGACCTGAAGGTAAACGACCACTGGGTAGCCACGCAATTCATTGTGTGATTATTGTAGTTAAAGCTGGGTACTTCTGCTAATATAAATTAAAGAATGATTAAATTTTTTTTAAATCAATTTTCTATTCACTAAAACACAATTTTATTTTTATTTTCCAAATATGCATCACATAGTAAATAATAGAATATGTTCTTGAATACACTTTTTTTGATAAATATACAAATAGCAATAATATTCAAATATGAAATGTAATGGCTTGTGTACAATCAGTCACACCTTTTTGGATGCACACCCGCAATCTTGTCCTTCTTTAAGAGCCCATACGCTTGGGTATCTGAATGAGATGACCTTTGTACATTTCTTATATACATGGAGTTATGTTTGCTTGCATTTGCCTAATCAAGCACCAAATATGAGTGTATGTTTGTATTCAACTAACACAAATAATTATTTAGTCAAAGATAACATTATATAGTAAAAATGGCTGTATTTAAAATGTTTTTATGATTATAATTTGTATATACATGTAAATATTTCTTTAATTAATTCTTATTTTGTAAACTTTAGTATAACTTTGATAATAGAGTCACATTAATTAAATTTATTTCTTCTAACATTTCACTGTAGACATTCTTTGTTGAAGCAGAAACAAACACATCTTTTCTTAGGGGTTATCCATAAATCAGGTAACATTTGAGGGGGGGGGGAGGGGGGCACCGGGGGATAGTGAGCCTCAATATCTACATGGTGTTAAGGTGCGGCCGAAGGGAGCGCAAGTATTTTTACAGTTTTTATAGAAATTGAAATTTTTTGGTCAAAATATATCAAATATTTCTCCAGTAGCAACATGGAGTTTAGTTTCTGCACATGCTGATATCAACAGATCTTGAATTTCTGTCAAGGGTGCTCTGGAATTGTGTCAAAACGTTTTCTCTTTATTTAAAAAGTTTTGACAAAATTGAAGGACACCCTTGACAGATATTCAAGATCTGTTGATGTTAGAATGTGCAGAAAAACTAAACTCTATGTTGCTACTGGAGAAATATTTGATTTATTTTGGCCAAAAAACTGTAATGCTATAAAAACTGTAAAATTACTCGCGCTCCCTTCGGCCGCACCTTAAATGGAGTGGGGTTGGGTACATCACGGTGTTATGTAATGTTGAAAAAATATTACTTTTCATGTTTTCATTCTTAATAAACATACTTAAACCTATTAAATCTTGAGTTCATCTTTAAGTGACACAAACGCTTCCCTATGAAATAATGACATTTACTCCTGACATTAAAAGTTACTAACACCGGTTGGAAAGGGGGAGGGGAGGGTGGTTTCAGGCTAAATATCTACATGTAGCTACTTGCTGATCGGTTGGAGCAGGAGGGGGGTCATCAAAAACTATAATAAAAAGGGCTATGTGGTTCATCACCTCAGAACCCGATGTTCTTGGGTTCAAACATAGTCGGGCTTGACGGATTTTTCTTGAGCAATAAAAATCTGTAGCACAACTTGCTTTGGAGGGGAAGTAAAGCCGTTGGTCTTATGTCGATTGTGGCATGTAAAATAACCTTGGGAATTATGTGAAAATATCTTTCCTGCAGAATTGGTAGGCTCTTTTGTTCTCACTTGGAGAAATTCTTGTGTGCTTACATAATCAATCGATTCAGAAAGTGCACCTTAAATATCTTAAATAAAGTTAAAAAAAAACCTTGCAAAAATCATAGTATTATTATTATTATTAACACTGCGTCTTACTACCCGTTCGACTTATATGTACTTAAGCTAATATGTAATGGAAGGATGATTGTGAGATGAAATGGGGGTCCTACATTTTAACGTGGGATCCGAACCACGGTGGAGGCCTGGCATTCCTCACATTCACTAGCATTCACAAGTTGTGATTAATACACGTCTTGTCAGAGGTGAAGGAAGGGTTTGGCAAAAATCAAAGTAAAAGAAGTCTATAGATATTCACTAAATCAAATCTTCTCTTTGAAAATAGCGACCAGGGCTGTGTAGAGGTCACTTTTTCAACATATAACTATGCGAGGGAAAAAACTTTTCACTTTTGATCCATATAATTCCATACATGGGAGAAGGTAAGTAAAAAAAAGACATGGAGAGAAAGAAACACAATTATGTTTTTACAATAAAGAGGCCACAACTTAAAAACATAATTAATCATTACTCCAATCCCTCAACCTAGGATTTGTTCTATTGTAACTCTTCAAAAGTGGGTGTGGGATATGCAACGTAACTACCTAAAAGAGGGACAAAAACAATTTTGTTTTTTTAAATGGTGTCATCCATTAGAATGGCTAAGCCAGGGGTCGGCAACAAGTCTATCGCAATCGATCTGTCGATCTCGCAGCAATTTTCAGTATATTGTGTAAGAAAACTACACCAAGAAAAGGCAAGCCTGCCTTGCTTATTCCACTATGGTACAGCTTATAATATATAGCCATTGTGGTAATCAGTCGAGGTAAGACTGGTAAGCAGAGTGTACACTTTATATTTTATTTTATGTATTTTCTATAAAGGTAAGGACAAAGTATTGAAGGAAATATTGAATTCAAGAAATAAATGCAAGCTGTGTAGAGTGGAGAAACTAAGGGTGATTGCGGGACCTTTAATTAATGTAAAAGTCGATCTGAGCCCAAAAATATTGCCAACCCCTAGTCAAAACAAAAGCATTGGGTTTGTCAGATAGGGGTAGACTGGGACACAGGGGGGATATCCACGTGTGCTGCCAGTTTGATTTGGAGCCGCTACAACTACTTTAAACTAATGTTTTAATTACATTTTATCAAAAGTTCTTATGAGTAGGTTTAAGGGTGCACAGAATACATCAATTGTTGTATTAAATGTAAAACCGTCATATTTGTTGTTTCCTGGTTACTGTCTATAACTAAGCTTTGTAATCTACCTAAGGAGCGGGTGAAGGATCATTTGATTAACTTAAATATATCAAAAATATACTCCCAGCCAGTGCATAACAATTTAGATAGAAGCATTTTTTAATCATGTCATTATAAAGTAGAAGTTGATATTTTAAATGGAGAATATTGACTTAACCACCGATAATATAACTCAAATGGCTTCGCGATTAAACTTACTAATAATTAAAGTGTAAATACATCACCTCACAACTTCAGCTATTTATGAATTGATGTTAAGGGCTGCCATATTTGTAGTCCAGGGCTGTTTGAGCCAGTCTCCATCCTTGTTGTCAGGAGAGAAGTGTTAGGGCGTCTTTTGTTCCGGAAGTGCGAATATGGGAGGGTGTAACCAAGTTAGAGGTATTTAAAAATGTCTTACGTGGAGTATGTGACGTATGAAAATGACGTCACAAGAGAATGGACTTTATTAATTGAATAAAATCAGGTTGAATGAGTTATTATATTTGTGAGTCAAGGTACTATACGTTTGAGAGGAGGGTGGAACTATGTAGAAGTATTAAATGTCTTACTGAGTATGTGCGTATGACAGTGACGTCACAAGAGTGAGTTGTTATTGAATAAATCAGTTTGAATGAGTTATTATATTCGTTAGTTTGAGTTGGTACATTCGACTAAATTGTTTAGTATTTTGTCATAATCTTGTCGTCACAGAATATTACAATTAATTCAAACCTAATTTATTTTATTTATAAACGTCATGCTCTTGTGACGTCACTGTTATACGCCACCTACATTATTTAAATATCTATTAAATAGTTAACCCCTCCCATATTCACACCTCCGGTCGACTAGATATAACCTGCTCATTACTACTCAGGAGTTCAGTTTTCAAATATGTAAGGCAAGAAAGGATGATAAAGTTAGTTGAATATTTATTTTTGTGTGCACTGCGGCTATCTGCTATTTAAAATAATGTTGTAGGGACGAAAAACCCACAACTTATAGGAAGTGTGCCCACATTTGCCTGGAAAGAGAGTAGACAACTAATTTAGGAAAAATCTCTCTTGGTCACAGACAAGCTATACACTAGATCCTCAGCTTTAGGGAAGTTTAGCTACGATCTTTGAGTGAGGTTGAGTCCATCAATACTCGAGTTCGCCAGTGTAAATGATCAGTGATAAAGGCACTTCCAGATGTGAATTTGTTAAACGACTCAGTTTTAATATGTTCCTCATAAGATGACCATTGTAATCGTAATGTTCAGTCTGTTAAAGTTCTTTTGCGAGGTAGGATTATGTGAAGAGGAGGTGGGTCGCTACCTGAACATATGAAAGCGGCTGATTGACTCAAAAGGCTAATTGTGTCTTCTCTCTAGTGATACCATATTTAAAATGAGCTTTTTTTTAAAAAAAAATGCCCCTTGATAAGCACCTAGCGATACGCGCGTTGAAGGACTCAAGCTCTCCCACGGAGCGCAGCCATTTTAATTTAACCTGAAAGCTGTGGGTCTGGTGTATACCTTGTATGTGCCTGGTACATACGACTGGGATTCAAACCCCAATCTCCCTGCTGACAAGATTAGGTTGAAGAACATTATGGGGCAGTGGCACACCCAGACATTCACTATGATGATGCATTCCGCGTCAAAACATAAGTTTTTAATTATAGTTGTAGCTAGTATGTTTTAAACTTTTACCTCCAATTATTCATGATAAGAGGGTGGGGGAAGAGGGGGAGCAAATTGCCCCTCTTGCCCCATACCCTGCTCTCACATTTGTGTTGGAAGGCCCAATTTGAAGTGATGTTAATCAGCAAAGGCTTTAAAGTTCGGTTGGTGTTGAGCTAAGCATGAGCAAACATCAGGTGCTATAATAATACTTAGCACCGCGTCTTACTACCCGTTCGGGTTTTACTATCCGTGCTCATGTATGATAAATTATTTTACCTATAGTATGGGTTTTAAGGGGTTTAGGAAGGAAGCACTTAGAAGTAATCTACCCACATTTTCGTGGAAGGATAGTGGGAAACCATTTAGGAATAACCACCCTCAACAGACCCGACAGGGATTTGAACCCTTGTCTCCACATCTTCAGCAGACCAGTCTTACACGAGAGTGATGCCTTGGACTGTTTGGCCACTGAAATGTTTATAGTCTTACTACTAAAACTATTAACAGTGGGAGATATTTTATCAGATCACACAAGTCATTACTCTATCAATATATTTTTAAATATTAATATACGGGTGTGAATACGCACGCCCCTCTTGAGTTCTCTGTTTGTATATGGAAGAGGCAACGTTATACAAGTATGAAAGGTGAAGCTTGTGGAATGAATGATTATAATAACAGAAATCAGCCATAGCCACCGTATACACTTAATTGTATTATAGCGTTGCTTTCTTCCATCTTGATTCACTGGTACGTACACAGTATCTGTACTATTGGCAGCATAAACCACAACCGAGTCACCGGCGGCTGTGATATCAATGATAGCTCTTAATAGCTGATGATATTCACGCGTCCATCACAGACTTTGCCTCAAATTAGGAGAAGAAATACCATGAGCACGTGACGGTCCCTGGATAGCTCAGTGGGGAGCATTTGCACACATAACCAAAGGTGCTGGGTTAGATTCCCGTGTCCAGGTATCATTTTTTCAATTCATTCGAATCTGTGTTTGTAACTAAAATGTTTTCTATATGGTATAATGCAGGCATATCCAACCCACGCTTCAAGAGTTCATTCTGTGCGCCCGCCAGCTCAAAGCTAAATACTTCAAATTGCAGAAATAGAAAACAATTAGGCTCTTGTAGTTGACGTAAATTCTCGCTAATTTCCATGAAGTTTCCAGAATCGTAAGTTTAATTTTACTTGTGTAACGTATTTAACTTTGTTAAAGTCGACTAGTGATGTTGAGGTTAAAATTTTCTTCTCAGGACCGAATGTTCTTGGTTTCATACCCAACCTTGGTCGACTTTTTTTTCTTGAGCGATAAAAATCCGTTAGCACAATTTCCTTTGGAGGAGGAGTACAGCCATTGGTTCTCATGTCGATTGTGGAACGTAAAATAACCCTAAAAGTATGTGAAAATATCTTTACAGGCATAATTGGTAGGCCTTTCGCTCTCACTCATAGAAATGTTCTTGTATTGACATAATCAATTGGTTCAGAAAATGCACGTTAAATACCTCAAACAAATAAAATAAATAATTATTAATTCAAGTTTTATTTTATTTGGGTATTAAAAATATAAATTTTATTGATGGCCCCGGCCAATTCCTCAACAGCTTATAGTCGCTTCGGTGGCCGTATGTCTAAGGCGTCACTTTTGGAATAGGTTATGCTTATGACAGGGATATCGGGTTCGAATCCCGGTCGGGTGTACTGAGGGTGTTTTTCCAAAATTGTTTACTAGTCTCCTTTCCTCAAATGCGGGTAGATTAACTCTAAAATTCTTACCTCATCCCTATCCCATTATCGTAATTATCATATACCTGCGTATAATTTGAACAGGCGGTAAGACGCGGTGATTAAAAAAAAAAAAAGATGAATTCATAACTAAAGCTAACTCCCACAGTCATTAATTATTATTTATTCAAGTAAAATCAGTAATTTAACAATAAAATGGTTGCGAATCCCCTATTTTCCTACGTAAACGAGTTTTTTATACGATTTGACATACATTAAAGATGTAATAACAACTACTTGATTCTCGCTTCAAATTTTATGTGCAAATATTTATGTATTGTAACCCAAGGAGTTTTTCATTTTATAGAGCTTTTACGTGTACTTCGCTTTACTCTGAGAGGTCTGACCTTAGCTGACTACGCAATGGACCTATTTTAATAGCTACTCAATAGTGTAACCAAACACAGAAAGCTAGCTTCCACGGTAAACAGATTATACCTGACAGAAACATTCACACTTTCAAGGGTAATATCTTTAGTACCGCGTCTTACTACCCATTCGGGTTATACGCTTTAGTACTAATTATGCTAATGATTAGAATTGGGAAGGTTTAATTTAGAGGAAGTGAACCCGCATTTGCGTGGCGGGAGAGTGGTAAACATTTAGGAAAACCAACCCCCCAGTTCACTCGACCGAGATTCGAACCTCGATATCCTCGTCCTCGACAGTCTAGCTCAACACGAAAAACTAGCGCGTTAGCTAGGTGAGTGCCTAGGTATTAATTACACTAATGGCTTAGAGGGATTAGAAAGGTTTAATCAAGAGGAAATATACCCGCATTTGCGTGGAAGGAGAGTGGAAAACCACACTCGGTGCACCCAACCGGGATCGAACCCCGATCTCATCGTATTGGCCGTCTAGTCCGACATGAGAGTAGCGCGTTAGACCACGCGGGCACTGCAGGGTGTTTCAAGTGAATTTAAAAAGGATTTAGACCTAACCTACTATACGAACGGTACGATTTAAATAGGAAATAACATTTTTTTGACAGTTGTGAGAGTTAACAAAACACTTTGTCATAGATGCATACGTCAAGTCATGTGATCTGCAGCTGTCACTTTTTATTAACACCGCGTCTTACGCTTATGTACTAATTACGTTAATGGTTTTAAGAATTAGAGAGGTTATATTTATAGAAAATGTACCCGACTTTGCGTGGCGAGGGAGTGGAAAACAATTTTGGGAAAATAACCCTCAGTACACTCGACAAAGATTCGAACCTCGATCTACTCGTCATCGGCAGTCTAGTGACTAGTCTATTGCGAGAGTAGCGCGTTAGACCACACGCCAACTGAAGCGGGTAGCAGCTGTCACTGTTGATACACAATAGCAATATGTATACATTTATTGACCAAGCGTAACGAGGTATGTTTTAACTTGACAATTTAGAATATTGTTTGTCTGTCCGTCTGCAATAACTGTCAGATAAGGCATACCATTCTTTGAACGTAGGCAAATTTAAGTATGAACAATGATTTTCATCTTTTACTTTTTTATTTTTAATAATAGTTCTTACTACCCATTAGGGTTACACGAGTGTTATTTTTTCAATTAGCGGTGGTTCAAAAAGTTTCTAATCTCGAGTCATTTGATTTAAATTCAAGCAACCGGATCTAGTACCTGTACTTAGGGCGACTTTTTTATAAATTCCCAACATTAAATTGTGGATTGATGTCATAAGCCATGTGAACAACGGCTACCTGCCTCAGTGGTCACATAGTTTAAGGTAGGGGTCAACATTCTATGGCCCTGGGCCAACAGATTTTATCAAGCCCACGAAATATTTAGCAAACAAACAAAATTGTCTTCATAAAAATATACTAATTACTAAATATTAATTACGTACTTTATGGCATTAGGAACCGAAATTTTCATTACCACACTTGCAAAAGTACACCACCCTATACATATCATGAGTTAGTTCAATCAGTCAACCTCATTACACCCTACCCTTATCTTGAGCTAGTTCTATCAATCCCCCTCATTACATTCTATACCTATCTTGAGCTAGTTCCATCCAGTCCCCTCATTACACATATACCTATCATGAGCTAGTTCTATCCAGTCACTCATTACACCCTATCCCTATCTTGAGCTAGTTATATTTAGTCCACCTCATTACACCCTATACATATCTTGAGTTAGTTCTTCCAGTCCACCTCATTACACCCTATCCCTATCTTGAGTTAGTTCTATCCAGTCCACCTCATTACATCCTATCCCTTTCTTGAGCTAGTTCTATCAATCCCCCTCATTACATTCTATACCTATCTTGAGCTAGTTCATCCAGTCCCCCTCATTACACACTATACCTATCTTGAGCTAGTTCTATCCAGTAGTCAGATGTGTTCCAACGATTATTGTCTAAGAATATAATGTACTGTACTATTGAATGTATTTTTTTGTCCGTGTTAACTTTATCACAAAATAAATATCAATTTCAAATAAAAGTATAAATTATAGGAGAAATTTCCACTTGAAATCCAAAGATAAATCTTAAGACTGTAGAAATGCTAAGAACATGCAGGGATAGGTCTACTCTTCACAGAACTACTTGTACTAATAATACAGTAAAATGCGATATTGCCAGAAAAAACCCCAAACAAATGTGTTCTAAAATTATTAAAGTAACTTCCGATGATTCGGCTGTAGATGTAACATCCATCATCTTGGATGAATGATGATGAAACAATTTGTTTGTACGAGAAACTAAACATAGGGGATTATTTCGTCGATGCAGCTCAAACCCGAAAACATCAGTTTTAATTAAACCCTGGCCGCGAAGGCCTTCAAAACCAACGCAAAAATAAACAAATTATCTTCCTAACAGAACCTTATTATAAAATAACTGCTCATCCAGAGCAACATGGAAGTTAAAAAAACTCTCAAATATTGTGACACAAAATCCCATTTTTTCCGAAAGACGGATTCCCCTTCTTTCCTAAAAAATCCCAAAATCTCCTTGTTTGCTTTTATCAACAACGTACAAAAGTCGATTCGTACGTTTTGTTCGACCGATCGATCGGGTCTCCACAGCTCGCGTGTGGTCGACTGGTGGTTGGACGTCGCTATGCGGCCGTCCCGGCGCTCAGTTCGCTGGTGACTCTCACTTGCGACGGACGCGTTTCTTTCTCTCTTGACTTGATCCACATTCCTGGGGCGGCGACGTCACACAAACCAGCCAGCGCGTGACAGCCTCCCTCTCCACGCCATACGGTGAGTCACCCGCACCACTGTACTACTTTCGAACGATCGTTGAGAGACCTCTCAATAAACTTAAGTTGGGAGTGCAAGGAAAGAGAGAAAAGGGCATTGTTTTTGCTGTTTTTATAGCAAAACACTTTTTTACCAAAACAAATAAAATATAGGGCATATCCGTCATGAGCATGGTGGCATTAGATGATAAACTTTTTAAGTGAAGAGAAAAAGTTGTCATTAAATTCCAGGACACGCTCAACAGATATTCAAGAACTGTTGATATCACCGTGTGAAGAAAATTAAACTCTGTATTTAAATGGAGAAATATTGGATTTCTTTGACAAAAAAAAAATTGTGATATAAAAATGGCAAAAACACTGATCTTAGCTCACGTTCCCCACACTCCCACCTCAAGCCCGGTACACACGCTACAAGGGATTATACCATATTCTTATATTTTTTCACCACATCTTACTACGGTCAAATTTTCATAGGAAGAGTCTTTTAGAAAATAAAAATTTTTTGCTGCCAACATTGATACAATTTTACTATATTATTGTTGTTATTTTATAGCTCTTAATAAAATACATCAAAAGTGACAGCTGCACATATTATGACCTCAACGGGTAAAATTAGATCTAGTAATTTTTATAGCTTTCAGATTAAAATTGGACTTTACTTGGCCGGGCTGCACGCATATGTACTAATTACGCTAATGGATTAGGGATGAGTAAGGTCGAATTTAGAGGAAGTATACCTGCATTTTATTGGAGGGAGAGTGTAAAATCATTTAGGAGAAGCACCCTCAGTACACCTGACCGGTATTCGAACACCTTTCTCCCCATAAGCAGTTGTCCAGTCTATTACAAGAGTGAAACCTTAGGACATGCGGCTACCGAGGTGGATCACCACTTGATAATATGACCATAACTTTGTGCCGTATTAAAACCCAAGATTGTACAAGATGTGCTTTTCACATATCATTTTATGCAATATTTTGTATCCTGTAGCGATATATTGGCAATTTTTATGGTTTAGTTGTAAACATAAATAGCCCTGTTTGCTACACCCTTACATTTTTTTTAAAGGAAATAATTATTTTTTTAGTACCAGAAACATACTTGACCAAAACAAATATACATTAAAATTATAGGCGATTTAAGCCCAAATTTTAGGTTTAAAACTGTTTAAATATAGAAAATACAGTAGAAAAATAATTATTTATTAATATTCATAGCCTTTAAATATTATTAGGTGTATATTGTACTTAACAATAAAAAGGGCAAATAAACCATTGTAACGTTAAACTATTGTATACAATCGTACATGCCACAAAACAATATCTGATTATTAACATTATTCACTGAATGTGACTAGATCTTGTCCAATTTCTTACACAGTTTTTTTTGAGTCGTATGTACTGGGGCTTAAAAATTGGGAGCTTCGTCCCTCAGATTTACAGATGAACATTACATTTTCATATTACATTTTCACAGAACATAAATACTTTTAATTGCTGTTGGTTGTTTCTTTCTACTAATTTATATGTTACACAACATTATCTTTTTTTATTTGCATCGTAAATTTAAAAACTCAAAACCATATTCACAATAAAGCCACACACCTTTTTGTGTGTATGTGTGTAAGGGAAGTGTGTGTCATCACAGATAACTTAGTATTTTATAATAAATATTAAATAATTACAAGTGGTTCTTCCTTCACCTCTGACAAGACGTGTATTAATCACAATTTTGAATGTTGGAGTGCCAGGCCTCCACCGTGGTTCGGATTCCATCGTTAAACTGTAGGTCCTCCATTTCATCTCACAATCACCCTACCATTACACATTAGCTCAAGTGCATACAACCCAACGGGTAGTAAGATGCGGTGATGATGATGATAATAATAATAATAATAATACAAATGGTTAATAATATAATTTTATAATTTACAAATATTTTATCAGTATTGCCCGGATTATTTAAGGTGTTTCATTACATTTTGTATTGTTGACTGCACATGATTATAGATTGAAACTTGTTTGACCCTGTAGCTAAATGGTTAGGGTGGTTATCACGTGTTTAGAGACTCTGATCAATTCCGGGCAGCGCTGACAAAGAGATTTGCTATTGCTTACGGGTTTGTCCCGCTGATTGAAAGGAAAGTTTTATAAATATTGGTATTATTGGCTTAGGTTAGGTTAGTATGTAATCTTGCACTGATTACAATTTGAATGTTTAAAATGCATGTTAAACGCCAATTTAAAAACAAAATAGCAACAACTCACTCTCATTTGTTTTCCAAATCAACCATTGAATCCGTTTATTAGATAGATTTCACACACTGATGTATTATTTTATTGATGCAATTATAAAAAGTGCAAATAAAGTTAATTTTCTAAGTGATAGCATTTTCAAATTAACTAACTAGAGTTCTCCGTAATAATTTTTTGTACAAAAAATCAACTTTCAAGGATAATCGTTAATATTTATTAAAAATACAAAATTCAGCGTCAAAATGATTGATTATGAAATTAGAATATTTAATACCCATATATTTGAACCAAAATCATACATACATTTCTTTTGAGATGACTTCGTCTAATTTTCCCTAGTACCCCTCTCCCATACAACTCAACACACAACTTTTAAATAATAAATGTAAATTTTAGGAATATTCAATACTCGAAAATATCTAAAGTGAAAGAGAAAAAATATATCTCTATCTAGTCTAAAATTTAAATTGAATTTAGAAAATTTGAGAAATTTGAAAAAAAAAAGCAAATAACTGATCTAAAAATTTACAACCCAAACCGAGAGCTTCTAATTCCTAATAATACCATAAAGACCCGAAAATAGGCCGCACTTTTTCCTTCAAATACAGCCTTCATTAAAAAATATCTTGGTTATAAATATTGTGTTTCAATATCAAACTTTGACATTATAATCTGGTACACTACAAAATTAAATTATAAAGGGTATACATTGCAATTATCACTACTTTATTAGTTGCATTTAAAATTTATGATTATCTTAATCAAATAAAATGAAAAATAACACGAGGATATGGGAATTGAGCCCAGTACCTTTAGCTTAGCGTGCCAGTGCTCTACCACTGAGTATCCAGATCTCATCCGTGGTCAGGGTAAGTCATCGCTAGTAATTTAAGGCAAAGTCTTGATGGACGTGTCATTATTATTGGCTACTACGAGCTACCATTGATATCACAGCCACAGGTTATATTAATGATAATATATTTTGTCAGTTCCTAATGAAAGTTTTGATGTTAGAATTAAATACGATCATTTACAGAGAAAATTTGATGCCAGAATATTGTATATTAATCCCTTAAACTAGTTAAATTAAGATCCCAGGATGAGGAGATAGAATTTTTAAAAAAAATGGTGAGTATTTTATCGGAGGGGAGAATAGGAAACGACTCCATGAGGAAAGTTGGAATTTGGAAAGGGGGAGAAGGATCAAAGTGCTCACTTTGAATATTCCTGATCTCATCAATAAATAGAGATTAGAATAGAGATTTTTTTCAATCCCCTTTGGTCATTTCTAAATTTAACGAGAGCATTTGTGAAAATTAGCTTAGCTGTTATTTACAAACGCCGTGAGATGGACAAGATACTAAACTTCCTACAGTTGTGTACTGCAAGTTGTATTTAAAACTATGAGGCGTTTTGTTAATATTCACTTGTAAAAGTAATTTTATTAACGCCGTTAGATAGAAAACGATACTACTCTGTATCCAGTGGTGTTTGGCGGTCAGTATTATATATTACAAAGGCGCTTTTTCTCAAGTTTCTCTTGTCAATTAAAACGTTGTCAAGGGTTTCTGATACTCTTTTGATAATATATTAAAGTGGTCAATAATATAGTGATTTAAAAAATCTGGGTCTATTTTGCACATTTTATTCTTGATAATGACATGCCAACCAAAGTAAACATAACAGTCTCACCTATCCAATGAAATAAATCTTATTCACTAATGCATTGGCCATAGCTAAAAGCTTTGGTTACTCTTTGCTTATAGTGTTAATAATAGGTTTAATCAACAATTATTATTAATTTCGTTACGTATTCACAAATTTTAATATTATATTGTTAATTTAAGATGCGATTGTTAAAATTAATGTTAAAATCAGTCTGATTATATATAAATATCTGGTTATTTGGCCTTTTTAGAGTTCCATAGAAAGAATATTATAGTCGTTGCGTTCATACAAAATTGATACCTTTCTTTGTAGGTTGGATTTTTACCAAACTAGAGAAATATATATGAACACACTCCGGTTGTGTTATTGCATGCATCCTGCAATTATGATCCTACTTATGTGATAGAAAAATAAATCTGTGTTTTTTTAGGTAAAAATGTAATAGCATATTGAAGAATATCCTTGATTACAGATTCCTACCATGCATGCAGTATATAATTAAACCCAAATTATTATAATGGTAGAAGTAGAATCTCAAATATATTTAAAGTGCCATTAACTAAAAATTGAGTTGGCCATTTATTCATATATAGGATTCAGGTAATTTTTATTTTTATATTTTCACCAATTATATATACAATATTTAAAACCAAAATATGATGACCAAGATAAGAGTACACCAGAATGTACTAGGAGTGTAAAACGTATAAATATTTTTATTTATTAAAAATGTTAAAAAATAAACTAGATGTCGAATCTCCTAAGTATATTTCATTCTTGGTGACCTGGTGGTCTAGGGGTAAGGTGTTGGATTTCTGTGCTGGGGTCCGGGCTCAATCCTCAGTCCCGGCACAGATTTATCTGATTGTCAAACCCTTCCTTCACCTCTGACAAGACGTGTATTAATCACAACTTGTGAATGTGAAGAATGCCAGGCCTCCACCGTGGTTCGGATTCCACGTTAAGCTGTAGGTCCTCCATTTAATCTCACAATCACCCTACCATTACACATTAGCGTGAGTATAACCCGAACGGGTAGTAAGATGCGGTGATAATAATAATAATAATAATAATAATAATAATAATAATAATAATAATAAAATATTTCATTCACTCCTCTAAGTACTATTGCAGTCTACGACTTGTCTTAATCTTGCTAAGCAGTTGTACCAACTGGTATTAAATACATAATTTAATGAGTCTGTTATCAGCGCATCGGTGATAATATGACCGTATTCATTGTCATCACAAGAAAACAAAGCTAGAGGATCTATTAGTTTGTTAATTATTCATTTGCATTTTTGAAAGCTATCTTACACTTTATTTCCGTCGGGAATACAATATAACTATGTATATATATAAAATAATTAAATTAGATTGGTACCGCTAAGGTCAAAGCTTCGATGGTCTACTGGTCTGAGGCACCACTCTTGCAATATACTATACTGCCGATGATGGAGAGATCATAGTTAGAATCTAAATCTGGTGTACTTAGAGTGGATTTTCCTGAAGGGTTTCGCACTAACTACCATTCCATGCAAGTACGAGCTATCTTCCTCTAAATACAGGCTCATTCATCTCTAATACATTCTAGTACATTTGCGTGTAACCAAAATGGGTAGTAAGACATGGTGCTAAAAATAACTAAGGTAGAAAAGAAGTGAAAGATTATTCTTTACACACTTGTCATTGTTTCTTAATGACTGCTGAATTAAATACTGAAAAAGGCCATACCGGCAATAGTATCGAACTGAGGTATCTCATAAAAAGCACAGAACGTATCTGGGATATAGAAGAGGGAGAGTATGGGGTCTATTGATATGATGAGGAGTCATTAGAAATATTATGGTTAGGTTGTTATAAAATATAAGAGCCTATCAAGGAATTACAAAAGCGTTTGTCTTTTATGGGAACGGAAGCTTTTACAAATTTTATAATTAAAAGTGAGCAAGTTTGGAACTATCCACAGTTAAAACAACCTTTAGGTGATCAAAATAGCAAGCAAAATAAAAATATAAGCACAAATTTTAACAAACAAATGTACAAAGTTGGTTTTTCTCACAAAACACAGATTTATGTTGACAGAAACTTCCTCGCGAAGGACTCGCCTATAGGGGCTGTTTATGAGTTGTTAGAGAACGGGTCCTCATGTAACTTTGTTTGAGACAGCTCATTAATTAGTATTTTAAAATTAATTTTCTCGTGCGTGTTAGATGTATGGTTAAATTTTATTCGAACATAAACTTGCTGTAGTGACGTTCAGGTGGTGGAAGTGCTAAATTAATTAGTTGTTATGAGGCTCAGAAAGGCTTCACCTTTAATTCGCGTGTGGGCTGTCCTAGTACAGGGCTGGTGATTCTTTTTGAAAGGAAACCTGGAGAAATATTCTCGCGTGCCCATATGAATGAATTTCCAATATCAAAATGGAGTATTAGATTATTGGTCATTAATAGTTTTATACATAATAATTTGTTTGTATACGTATTATAATCATTCAATTAGACTTACATATTTTAGCTACTGTATTATACTTATTTTATTATTGTCAGTGAAAAAATACTACTGAGATAAAAAGAGACAAAAAAGGAACGCTTTCTTGAGAAACCTATTCAATCAACGTTTATGAAATGTTTTGTCTTTGTAATTCATAAATAAATAATTTCATAATTTTATATAACATTTCGTTTGTTCTAGCTTCAAACACCATAGATACCAATTCATCTATATTTACATATATTATTAATGTTATGATGGTTTTCTAAATTGTATACCAATAAACATTTCTTTTGACATATCATTATCCATTACTTTTCTAATAGAATTATATTCTCTTAACTATTCTTATCATTACTTTCCTCACCAAATTATTAATATGTTTTTTAAAGAACCAACTAAGATAAGTTAAAATGAAAACTAGGACATTGTGTTTGACATTTTTTTAAGAGATGGAGAAAAAAAACCTATTTAGATAGCTTGTTCTGAATTTAAACCCTATTGGGCAGTTATAAAAAAAAATACAGCCTCCTCTGAGCATTTTACTATCGTCATTTTTCAATCGAGTTATATCTAGTCCCATGGCTTAGTGGCAAGTACACCTAGCTACGAGCTTAGGAGTCTCGGGTTCGATTCTCAACTGGAATCTTGGGTATTTTTCTATTAAGGGGAATCATACCGATGGTAGCCAGGGTTAGCAAATAAGCTTAAGTTCGGTTTAAAACTTCCACTGACCCACACCGTAATAATCAATATTACCACTTCATCTCATTGAAGGTACGTGTAACAACTTCCATAGGTGTACCCTGGTCAACAGTCTATACCACTAGCGCAGCAAATTGTCTATATATATGCGGTCGAACTGGATGTCATGTTCCTACCGGTCAATAATGCCGTACTCTATATATAAGCTATGTAAAAATAGCAACTATTATCATTACACTATATTAATTGTGGAATAAAATATGACGAAGAAGTATAAGACTCAAGTTATCAATATATAAAATGATTGGTTCATAATATAATAGACGGGTTGTGTCTGACGTATTTTTCTCAAATCCAAAGCTTCACTTACCAACGAATCCTGAATTTAGAATCCGAAGACAAACCTTAGAACACATAGTAGGATTTACGATATTAGTATTATATTTTTATCCTCAAGTCCTGACGTTCTCATTTATACTTTAGTTGCAATAGAAAATATAAATCTTAGTTAAATTAAAACATTTTCTTTACTTTGTTAATTCATATTCAATTAATTGGTTAATTATTGCTTTGGTGTCTTGTTGACTAAGTAATTCGTATAATAATATTGAACTAAGCTACTAGTAAGCATAGTAATTGGTCTAAAATCATTTAAAAATTCCTATTCAAAATTTAAAAACTAAAAAATTGGTCTCAAATATTATCTTTTATAGATTACTCAATTTTCCAATATCCTTAAGAATTTTAGGAATTAGAGGATTCGAAGGAGCTACCTCTATTCATAATATAGGTTGAAAAGATTGACGACACATGTTGAGCATCATTTATAATATTACAGGTATAAAAAAAACTCCATGGTGTCAGCTCACAATCAAGCCATACGAAACGAGCGGCCGCCATCTGTTGGTGAAGATAGTGTCAATTTATCCTGCAATATATGGTGACATGTCATCAATACAACGAGACCTCCAGCCCTTAGTAATTTTTCTAGACCAGAGCCGTTGCTCACAGACAATCTGTAAGCACCGGGATTGAACCTGGGACCTGTAGATCGGTTGCCAGGAAGTCTGACCATTATATCACAGAGGGGATACTGCTATTTATACTAATACTACTACTGCCATTGATACTACTGCTGCTTGGACTGCTATTGCTAGCACACAGTTTTGACTTTGAGAATCGTAGGGAAGAGGCCCCTGAAATATCCAGAGATTTTCAACAATTTTTAGAACGTTTCATTAATCAAATTCCATGACACAACATTATTTGACAGAATAATCTGTCCCTCTAGGTTCTGAACCCGGTTGCGCCCCCACCACCCATCACCTCTATAATAGTTTATCGGGGGGTGCGAGGTGTGCACGAGGGTGTGCTTGCGCTAATCAATGTTTAGCGCCAAGGTCATCCCTGCGTTAATTTATTGCTCAGGCTTTATTCGTCACGCACGGCCGCTCTCTATATTAGATCAAAGCCTCGTGTCACAATGGAGAGGTACCATGTGGTGGGGGACTGAGAGGTAAAAATACCCTGTCAAATCAATAGTTGGCCAGCGTTGGGGGGTTTACCGCGGACCAAGATGAGGAGGGGGCAGTCTCCTCTGTATAACACTGCTTGTCTGAGGGTCCAGGGTTCGAGTGAGGATTGATGTACGGCTCCTTAGCTCAGTCGTTAGTGTGTCCGCCTACTAGATAAGAGTCCGGTGTTCGATATCCGGCATGGCCGAAAAAATGTGTAATTGATAAAGTGTGGGTTTACTTCCACAGCGATGAATTAATGGTCGGAGAATGGGTGTTGTGTCTGTGTTAGGTGGAGGATGTTGAAAGCCGCACGTGACCTACCTGGTGCGGGCTACTCAAGGAAACCTTGAGCAACGTTAACAGTTCCCAACAAAGGGGAGCTGTCACTCAGAAGCGAGTATATTATAATGCGTATAAAACCAAGTGATAATTTAAACTGTCAATCTCCTTATCCGAGTGCTAGTAAACAGTCACAAGACCTATAACAGGCCAACACTGAAAAGTACACAAGTACCTTACATAATTACATAATAAAATAAAATAAGCAGTCATAGATATGTAATTACACATACAATATATAATAATTAAAAGTTAAGAAAATAATAATAATGTGATGAAAACCAATAAGCATTGATACCATTAAAAATTAATAAGCAGAATAATGTAAATTTAAATATTAGAGGTAGAACATGTTCTGTGTAAATTAATATTGAGGGAGTTCATTAAATATATCTCTGAGTTTGTCTCTTATTTTGTGATGGTGATGATGATGATAGTAGTAATAATAATTTTATTGATGTATTTAACGTTCACTTTCTAGACACACAAACAATATTAGCATACAAATTGAAACCTAGTTATCATGGGACAATCGGCTACACCTAGAACTATACACCCATTTCAAGAGTCCAGATATTTACTAATTAGAAATCAAGACGAATATTATATAAATAGTAGGTATGTTACAGAACTCCGGAATTGAACCAGAGGTCCCTTAATTTTGTGGTTATTCACTCTAACCACGAACGAGGTTAGGCGATTCCTGTCAAAAAAAAAAAACAGTTTCACTATGAAAAGGTGGGATTTTTTTCCCTTCATAAAGTGGTAAATTCGTGGTCGAAAGTCTGAATGCTGAATGTAATTTATTATTAATCTGTAATTAAAATTTTACTAACATAGTTTGAAATAGTGGTATATTACAATTTGTTTTATAGTTGGTAAAATATATCTTAAGCTTTTTTGTGTTCATTTTGTTCATAAATCTGACTCTAAGTGACCCCCAAGATTTGCAAAAAATCTGTATTGCGAATGTTTAGAGCTTGAAATACAACCTAAATCACGCCAGTTGTATTTTTAACTGTAGTTATTTATTTATTTCTTGTAAGAACTCTGTTATAAGTAACTATTTCTGTGATAGAATGGTCTAGCTATTATTTTTTCTAAATAAATATGCACATTACTTATTATTCAGTAGTATTTCTTGAAGCAGAATAAAATGACTATATTAAGAGTTTTGCCCAAACTTTATTCGTGAACGTGTTTTTTTTAAAACTGCCAGTTGACATGCTCGTTGAGATATGATCATGTGCCTCCTTATCTCCCATCATGCTCTACAAATGCCATCCAATCAAAATAAGGGATCCTCACGAACTTAAATAAAACTGCTCTACGTCTAGGATGGAAAGACAAAGAAAAGGTTATCATGGGTTCAGAGTGTATGAAGGAATTGCGACACTAAATTGAACTTCCTGGAAATGGCATGATAACGCTTCAGGATTTTTTTTTAATAAACGTAATTTTATAGCAATAGTGCCAATTTTCATAATTATATAATTACTAAGACTTAAAATAAGGCTTCAAAGGAAGGAAATTTGATTATATTTTTTTTGTGTACCGCATCTTACTACCAGCCCAGGCTATCCGCATTTAATTATATTAGTGGAGTGGAGTTTAGGAATCTAGAGGAGTATCTACATTGCGTTGAGGGAGAATGGAAAAATCATTACACCCAGATAGTATTCTAGCCCTTACCTTCCAGTCACCAGCAAGACAGACTAGAAAATCCTGATATTCATCTGCTCACAGAATGTATTCAAACATTATGCTTATTGTAATTCAAAAACAAAGGCCGAGAAAATTTACAAATTAAACTAATTAAAGTTAAACTACCATTGTTTTCGGAAAATGTTAAGATTTAAAACTGTAGACTTTGACGATTGGATGATACTGGTCATAATTAGTAAGGAAATTAAAAATAATTTGAATTCGTTTAACATACAGATAAATATGTTGTTTTTCTAAAGAGAAAGATGAGATAAAAAAAATGGTACCTCATATATCTTGTCTGCTGATAGAGGATGTTATTTATTGGAATCGAAAGAAAAGCCACCATTTCAATGCACCTACAAATCTTTCCCAGCTGTGTTGGAAAGTAATCTTTTACTACAAACTTTTAAGATAAAAACTGTTTAAATTTTGGAAATAGGTCACATTAAAATATTGGTAAAGTTGAATAGCTCACTAAATTAAAAACAAATAAATTTTTTTGAAAGGAAAGGAAACAGGATTTTCAAAATAAACTAGAAACTGTTTTAAAAATAAACCGGGCTACAATTTTTCAATGTCCAAGTAGGTGTCACTACCACTTGCTGTTGCAAGGCAGGTTTGGGCGGGAACACTTTATATCACGTGGACATAGACGGTCGGAGACATTATTAACAATAGTGTCAGGTGGTAATCCGTTTACCAGCCAGCCAGCAGAAGTGTAATTAAGGTGCTCTTTGAGGGTGGATCAGAGCGTCCTGAAATAATGGGTGTAGACGGCATTTCCCACACTTGCACGCTTCTCTAATGCATCATGCTGTCTACAGTTTGAGGGGAAGGGGGGATTAACTGGATTAACATTTCATGAACATACATTTTACCACTTGTTCAATTTCTTCGTAGTTACACCATTATATTATATTTATGTAACTTATAATAATATAACTTTAAATAGTTTTTTAAAACCATGTATTACTACTTGTTTAAGTTATACGCATATGTACTAGTTACGATAATGAGTTGGAGTTAGATTGGTTGAATTTAGAGGAAGTGTACCGCATTGGCGTGGAGTGAGAGGGGAAAACCATTTAGGGAAATTTACCCTCAGTACACCCGACCGGGATTCCAACCACGATCTACCTGTCATCACAGTCTAGACTATGGCAAGAATGACGCCTTAGACCATGCGGCCATCCAAGAATGTTTAGATAGCTAATGAAGAGCATTACATTCCTTATAAGCTATAATCGTGCATGTTTTTATCAGAGTTTAGGTTCCTTTTTTATGAGTTTAGGGCTTTGAGTCATATTGATGCTTCATAAGTATTATTTAATTAAGTTTAGTTATTTATTGTTGACACAGTTTAAAAATATTATTAGTTCAAGTATACACTTGTGACCATAAATTTATAAAGTTAAAATAAAAAAATAAAAAAAATAAAAAATAAAAAATAATAATAAAAAAAAATATATAGAAAAATAATGCATTAATTATAATATTTATAGCGAAAAATTAACTATTAAATCATATTTTCTTAACAATAAATATTATTTTATGACACCATTGGGTACATTTGAAATATAACAGATAATGCATAAACTATCAAATATGGGGTTTTTTACTAAATATAATATATCAATAACATTTAAAAGTTGTTTGATAAATATTGGGTTTGATGCTATTTATTATATTATGAGTGGTATTAATTGACACAAAAATTCAAACCAGAATTTTTATTTGCTAAATATCATTGAAACTATTTATGAAAATTTATTTGGCATCATTCATTGATTGGATGATTTGTATATCAGCGTATAACCCGAACATGTAGTAAGACGCGGTGCTAAATAATAATAATAATAATAATAATAATAATAATAATAATAATAATAATAATAATAATAATAATAATAATAATAATAATAATAATAATTTGTATATGAAAAACATAAGATATTGTAAAATTTTCTAAATATTTTACATTTGTAACATAGTTCTAGTATCACAACTAATTTTAAAAATTGCAAAATACTCGAATTATCATGTTGATATTTTTATAATTAAACTTTAGTTTATATTTATCATAAATCATAGTAACATAAAATAGGATGATTAAAAATAATTTTAATACTGCTCCTAGGTTTATAAATGAAGGAAGTCTATCCAAAATTTTAGAATCTGTTTAATTTTTTTGTATTTTTGTGTTTTTATTTTTAGGGAAATAACATTAATTTTTAAGTTATTTGATACAGATTTAATTGCTAAGCTACTTGTATCGGATAGGACTCATCCAAAAATGTAAAAAAACAACAAAACAATCATCTAACTCAAAATGGCGAAATAAAATTATGAGTATTAAGTAAAAGGAACATGTATGGACTCAATATTGCAATTTTGGGCAAATATATTAATTTGCAGCTTTTTTTAGACTTAAATCTATTTAAATAAATTGAATACATATCATATTACTAGTGTTTTAGCAATGTTCTGTACATTTTTATGTGTGAAAACTTAGGAAAAAACTATAATAATATAATAATATTTAGCACCGCGTCTTACTACCCGTTCGGTTATACGCTTAAGTACTAATTACTCTAATGGATTAGAATTGGGAGGGTTGAATTTAGAGGAAGTGAACCCGAATTTGCGTGGAGGGAGAGTGGAAAACCATTTAGGAAAAAACCCCCAGTTCACCCGACCGAGATTCGAACCTCGATCTCCCCGTCCTCGGCGTCGAGCTCAACACGACTAGCGCGTTAGCCAACTGCTTAGGATATCAACATTTATAGAAAACCTTCCTTGTTGCACATGGATTACATACACTAAAGAAAATGATTAATTATGCATGAAACAGACAGCTAACATTATTTAAGGTCATATACTTATGTATGAATTCCATCCTTCTTTGGAAATTCCTAAAACAAAGGATGCAACTAAACAATAGGCTTAGGCTTTTTTTTTATCACCGAGCAGATACCGATAGTTCATAAAATATAACTCCTTAACAATATAAGTTACATAACGATATAAATGGTACAACTTTTGGAAAATATTGAAACTAGACGATATTATTAATATTTATTTGAGCTTTTACCAACACATTTTAGACGGGTTTAAATATTTCTTGCTCTTGAGTTTTTAATTTTTATATTAATGTTCTTATTTTCATGAATTTTAATTTTTTTAATAAACAGCAAATGTAAATTGAATCAACCATTTGGTATAAAGAGAGCACATTTAGTGTGAAATCCCGTTTGGATATAATAATCTAGTCCCCCCCCCCCACCCCCAAGACCCCTTTAATTTCTCTCTGTCACGTGTACACATGAAAAGTAAGAGGTTGTGTAAAAAAAGTATTATTTTATTATATCTTTGTTCACACAGTTTTATAATTAAATTTGAATAGCGCCCATAATGTAGATTCGAGCTTACTATGAAAATTTTACATAATGACAATTTGAAAATATTACTTAAAAAATCTTTTTGTTGATATTTTCCTGGGATATATTCGCACATTCTTGGACTAAAAGTGTTTGCTCAAATATTTTAGAATCCATAATGATTTTTAGTATCAAAATTGTTACGAATATAAGAGTTCATGTTAACTTCATTGATATTGTCCAAACATTTATTTTTCCTGACGTACTGTACATAATTATTCACCATTCGACACCATTTGTACGAGATGTGAGAAATTTTAACCAATCAAATATCAATTTTCTAGAACAAATTTTAATCTAGATTGCTGTGAATAATTAAGTGCGTAATGTTCTTTGCAACAAGAGGGCTAACAATTTGCTAAATTGTTCTTCGTGCATAAGTGATGAACTTTTACGAGCAATAAAGTTGGCCCCAGGTATTCTCATTTATAATGAAGGTCTCTGCTTCTCTACAGGGGGAGGGGTATTGAGGAGGGTGTAGGTGGGGTTGAGAAGATAACGGTAGGGAAATTTGTTTAAGTCACTCTGCTGAGTTTCTTGAATCAGCGACCAGCGTTGCAACATTTGGAAGGAAGAAGTTTCCAATTTAAACAAGGAAGGCTTATCACCCAAATTTCTGAATGATTTATTTTTAGCAGTAAAACATTCAATATTTATCTTGTTTGCACTCTCAAGAGTTTGATTTTTACCGAGGAAAGACTAAAAAAAAAGTAATTATTTAAACACGCTAACACACACGAAATCAAGTTTTATCTTTATAATATTTGAAAAAATATATCTGAAAATGGAATTGAAAATATAGAAATTTGTTGTTACGCTGCAATGCAATTGGTTCAAAGCTAAAATTCTCTTCTATACAGCTTTAAATCTTAACACACATTAAGTTACTAATCGTTTGAACAGCAACATTCGATAGTAATTTATGAATTAAAATAGAATACTAAAATGTAATTTCCCCCTGAATTAAAAAAATATATACCTTTTGTTTCCAAGACGTTATTTTAACGTTTTTAGTCATCTAGTTGCATTAAATAAATATATGACAGTTTAATTTTGAAACGAATTCTTATTAAATAACTAATAATCAGTTCACTATTTTAACATATTTACTTTTAATTTAAATGACTAACGATTCTGTTATGTCATGCTATTTATTAGTGTGTATTGTTGCTTACTACCTCCCTACAGCTACCCATCCCAAGTAGTTAATGAACAAAAATTAACTACTTGAACCCAACATTGTACACTCAGTTTTAATAAAATGTTTCTTTTTGATATTAATTGATAGTAAGGTTATATTTTCTTGTTTATTATTTTTATTCCCTTCTAACCTTATATTCCCTTAAACTTACCATCAATTATTATTACTCATTATCAAATAAACATGAACATTACTAGGCATTTTGGATATTAGTTATAGCCTACGCATTAAGCACAAATGATCCCCAGCCTAGTGATAGGATCTCAATTAACCCAAAGTTATAAAATACTAGCAATCCCACACGGCGTTGCTAGTGACCCACTGTGATATAATAATTATATAACCCACCCTTCCGATGGTGCCCATATCTCTGAAAGGTAATTCTAAACCATATAAAAAATATTATCTTAAAAAATTAGTTAAAAATAGCTTAATTAAAAATATAATTAAAGATTTAAAAATCCGGCTACGAGAAGCATTCGGACCCCCTTCCTTCCACATATGTTAAAAATTTCAGATTTCTGCGTGCCGTAGATTTGGCTGGGCATCGCACACAAACAAACAACACACACATACACACACAGACAAACACTTCCTTTTATTACTATAGATAATGTGTGATCAGGACTGCATGGATGTAATGTAACGTAAAAATTAGAGAAAACCACAGAAAAATTAAATTTGGGCTATTTGGAAATAAATGGTTGGTGGAAATAGAGATAAAACAGTGATTACAGATTAAGCTTCAAATATTTGTAATATAAGATTAGTAAAATTACATCATGAAGTGTAAGAAGAGGCCACACGTTTTGGTGTTCTCTAGAGAACAGGTTTACGTCTGCACACAATAAATGAACAAATGAGGTACTAAACAACTTTACTCGAAACATGATTGGGCGATAAAACGTGGCACACTTCACTTAACGTACGTAACGTAACGTGAAAGCTCTCCCCTGAACAACTCTTGCGTTAAACTAACTCCACATTAATGTTACGTTAGTAAGTAAGCATTATCTCTTCCATTTTAAAACACAGGTAAAACCTTTACTTTACGTAATACGTACGTTACGTAAATTGAAGGTTAAGTTGATCATGATCCCGGAATTACCTTTAATATCGCTAGTACTCAAGTATCAAGAATATATCTAGCAGTCTTGCCTTTAAATTTAGAGGATATTTATCCGCATTTGCATGGAGAGTGAGTGGGAAAACATTCATGAGTAATCGCTCTCAGTACACCCAATCGGGATTCAAACAGCGAACACCTCGTCACCGGTAGTTCAGTCTATTGAGAGAGTAACGTATTAAACCATTCGAAAATCGAAGAGGATATTTGTTTAGTTAAATATCACAATGTTTCTATTTTTTTCTTGCTAGGAATTTGAATTACACTCTGAGCTAGGTCACATTTACTGACGAAGGAAGCTGTATGAGACGTATAATTGTTTTACACATCTAAAGGAAAGCTCAACATTTTTGAAAGACAGTGTGAAATACTTCAAGGGAGCGTGTTTTCACACGGACCAATCTAACGCGATGCGCTCAGTAGGTTGGAATTAAACTCTCAGACGCCTTATCTGGAAAAACAGAAGAAAAAGCGTCATGCCACGGACTATAGGATTTCCCCCTTTTCCACGAGCTGATCCCTTCTCTCTTCTTCTTATCCCCTTTCTTATTTATTTTTCCTTTTTATCTTTATTTGCATCACCGTTCTCTCCACCTATTCGTAATACTCTATCTTTGTTTGGTTCAACTTTCATATCCTTCTTGCTTCCTATTTCTGTATTTTCACATCCATCTCCCTCCATTATTTTGGTTTCTTTTTGTTAAAAACTATTTAATATTATTTTATAGAATATATTGTCATACAGTTCTCCTTTCCATCACTAACCACCTTAAGATTTATCTCCTATTGTTATTTTCTTCATACATAGTGTATTCATCTCTTGTTGTCAACCCAACTTATTATAGTTTGCTCTCTGTTGTTCCCAAAGTATTTTCCATCTCTATTATATTCCTTTTTTGTTTATCAACCTCACTTTTTGCTAATTTTATTTGCTACTTTTATCGTACTTTCCTGATATTGATGAAGCAAACAACAGCTTGAGCTGACAGGGTAGGGAGTTGCTTTGTTGAGCACAATTTAATTTAATTTAAACTTATCAATTAGAACTGCAGTGAAGTATTTGATGCCCAAGATTTGAGGAAAAAGCAATTATATATTTAAATTAGATAGTAAAGGAACATAGAGACGAAACAAATTCAACTTGTTTTATTATTTACTTAAATTAATAAAAAAACTAAAACTGTAAACAACAATTACGTCTACTATTATTTATTTACTGGCTTTCACTAAAATGGTTTCAGATAAATCGAGCAAATATTCAATTTTATTATTTAAGTGTTAGTGCTGGCATTATGGAATGTAATCTCTTACAAGAAATAATTGTATTAAAAAAATCCTGCCATACTTAAAATTAAATTCACTATCTAAAATGCCTTAAAATCCAATTTAAAATTCTAAAGCCAAATTTTAGTTTGTTAAAATGTTGATTTATGTTTAAAATTCAGATGATAAGATTTTAAATCGTAATGATAATATTAAAATAAATATATAAAACATTTCCGGATTTGATAATTATCCTTAATGATTATTGATAGATTAAATAGCTAAGCTATTATATTTGCTAATTGTGGTTATAGCCGCATCTAAATATCATATTCTTTAAATTGAAAAATGATACCTGGACACGAGAATTGAACCCGGCACCTTTGGCTTAGCGCGCCAATTTTCTAACCACTGAGATATCCAGGAATTACCTTGTTCAGAGTCATTCTTCGCTCATATTTTAAGGTTGATTCTGTGATTATTGACATATTTAAGTTTTTTACCCTCAAGCCCTTCGGCTGATTAATGCTTCCTGCGCCATCTGGTGGAAATCCATGTATTAGGGGAGTTCAGGGAGTGTGGTGGCTCACCGTCGCCTTCCGCGCTGAATTTATACGAGCGAGAGCCAGAGAGCCAACCAATTTTGCCAGAATTGTATTTTTACATAATTTCCAGGGTTAATTTAAATGCCACAATCAACACGGGACCGACGACTTTACTTCTCCTCCGAAGGAAGTTGTGCTACGTATATTTATCGTTCAAGAAAAATCCGCCATTCTCGTCTGGTGTTTAACTCACAAGCATCGGGTCCTTAGGCGAGAATATTACCTCATAACCACCAAGGTCGACATATTTAAGTTACGTTCAAAGATTTTCCTTCTTCTTCTTCTTCTTCTAATGTATCTGTGAAAGAAGAAATCAGAGCATGTGGTTTTATCAATCCCATTAAAGTATACTATGTATTTTTTCCCACGAGGTCACGTATGGTTCAACTTGAAGCCAGTACATTTTCCCTCAAGTAGTGAAGGTATCCGTCAACCTTACTCCAAACGACTCGCAAGGCAAACAAGAAACCAGCCAGCCAGCGAATATCCAACATATTTGTGTGCACGCAGAGAGTGCAATAAAGGCTCTTTGAGCCGCCTCTCATATCACATCAGTGCCAGGAAGGGAATCCAATAAACTGTACCAGAATCCCCTAGAGTCTTCCTTAAGAGGGATGGTTGGGGCGGGGGTGGGGGGTGGGGGAATGCTTTGTGTGGGCCGACCATTCTTCCTAGCTCGGGACGGGATTCTTCTTCCACGGATCGCTTTTAAAAGGGAGGGTTTTTACATTTGAATGGTCAGTCTCAAGTATTTATTGTGAGGTCGAGCTGGGGGTTCATCAAATAATGGGACAGTAAGGATCTTCTTTATGGCGCTATTGTTACCACCAGAGTGGATTAATGGGAAGCAGTATAAGTACCTTGGACTTTGTGTAGGTATGTGAAACAAAGAGAGAGGCGTGAAGATAAAATAAGAGGGAGAAAAAGACAAAATAGACGGGGTTAAAAAAGAGTAAGTAGAGTAGATAGCGTATAAAAAGGAAGACACTGGGAAATTGGGAGTCGGAGAAAGAATATATGAAAGATTAAAAAAAAAACCCAGATAAGATACAAAGGAAGTAAAATCAATTTCAAAAAGTCTATGTGAAGTAACAAGGAGATTGAAGGGCACGCATAAAGAGACAAAGATAGAGAAATAAGCCGCTAGAGGACTAAACAAACAAAGGTGGAAAAAGTGAAAGCTCAACAAATAGATAAAATTAAATGAATCAAATAAATGTTGTAAGCTCAATAGATGAGCATTTACCAACCTTTGAAAAACATATGACTTAGATACCAATAGGATTGGTATCGATGTTTACTTTGTTAACAAAGGATGTGTTGTTTTTGTGATTATATACATCTTTGAGAACAGAAAAATTGAGTTTGTAAACTATAATATATAACATCCGTTACGTATTAAATGTTTTTAATAAATAAAAAATAAATCAATGCATAATTCTATAGTGTTTTTTAATCGTAAGCTATCATTGAATTTTAACTTATCAAACTTAAATAAATGTTATCAAAGATAACACAATGAAACGGTTAATATTAAAGAAACGTAAAAACATTGCCAGGAAAGGACAAAGAATAACAATGTTTTAAACTCCACCCTCATTTTTAGCTCATATTACGTTTGACTGACCCTATATTCATAAGCTACACCATGGTGGATTCAAGCAAGGTAAGCTTTCTACTTTTAGGGTAAACGGAGAGTAGGCCTACCTTTTTAAATTTAGTTCCGGCCTCCCGAGTCGGAGTTAATCTACACTAACAACGCTGTCAGCTCTAATTTAATAGTGATTATAGATCAGCACTTAGATAAACTTATTTCTATGTGTTAACTATGAAGGTGTATATTAGTGTTTTTTTTCCATTTTATCGTTTCTGCAAATATCACTAAATTAGAGTAATTTTATCTGAGCTCTTAATTTAAGCAAGAAAGTTATTTAAAGTATCATCTTCCTTACACAAAAACCACTTTATTTTAAATAATAAAATATTTTTTGTAATTTAAAAACAACACATTTCATTATACATATTTGGTATACCATTAATTTGTTTAAATTATATAGTTTTGTCAAGTTAATTGACTAAGCAACATTTATAAAATCAAGCTTTAAAGTAGACGCATTAAAAGAACCCACAATGACACTTGATTAAATGAGACTATATATTTGGAGAGTTGCTTCAAGACTGGCTTTATTGGCCGTTTAGAAAATGTGGTATAGCGGGCCCTTTCACGGTCTACGGAAGGTGTTAAAATTTATAAAGCGAAAAATGATAGAAAATAAACACGCAATATTCTTTATTCTATTTATGAGATTGTGTAGCCTCGCTAGTGCTACTATATATAATGTGTGAACTACTGTTCACAGTACAGCTAATGTTTACCCTAGTAAGTCATGTGGCAGCCCTGTTTTTTTAAAATGAGCAGTAAGCTCTGGAGAAACAAGTATTCCACTTTGCAATAATTGACAAAAACGTGATGCTCGATATTTTCATCTGATAAGAGACTGAGGAGATGGATGACCTGTGGATTTGGTCTCGTTGTCCTTATGGCACTAACGTGTCTCTGAAAGTGATTCCGTTTAGACATTTAAATATAATTTAGAATTAGGCTGTAAACATATTTATATAGAAAGTAACTTACTTCAGTTTCACAGCTAATATTACCTATACACAAATAAATTAAACCTTCCTTAATATTTTAAAATAATTATGTAGTCTGTCAACTATGCTCACTTTTTGCTGGGACCAAAATATATTTCAAAAAGGTTATCAACGTTTATTTATACACATACCTAAACTGCACAGTAAGACAAAATAACCATTGTTTTATAAATTTCGATGATTATGATAAAATAAGAAACATATAGTAATATTGTATGTCAAACTTTGTTTAGACGTCCATACCAAATCAGTTATCCATAATTTAGGTAATATAATTATCGGGGCAGTCTACCAAGCTCGTTTGAAAAAAATAGTTTGTGTATAATATAATTAAAAGATCTTCAGTCCATTTAAATAGCTTTCCTCATTCACGGCAACATATCTTAAAGCAGGGATCCAAGCCAAACAAAAAGAGAACTAGAATTCTATAACATACAGTGTAATTTTTAATGAGAATTTCACTGAAGATTGTTATAAATTATTAACTATTGGAGCCAAACTGAAATATTTTAAAGAAGATGCAGCTACAACTTTATTTATCTCTGAGAATATGCAAAAAACATGCATGTTGAAAAATAAGGGTCTGGTACACCTTCCAGTACTTTTGGAAAAATCTGTTTACATCCACCCTCCAAACACTTAACACAACAATAAAAATACCTTAAACAGAACATATAAATATTTAGAATTCTTGTTTTTTTTATTGGACCGTGATTACTCAACTCATATGCAGGTCATTCCGTGGGAAATCAACACATTCAACGCTACCGGCTGAGCTTGTATACAAACAATTTCTTTATTCACACAACAGGAAATACATTTATTACTTTTAAACCAAACAATTCATGATTTATTATATATACTCACATAAAACAGTTAGGTTTGTCACAACATCATATTGACTTTTATATGTAAGAGAGAGAAAAATATACCCGAAAACTTTCTCTCTCGCACATTGGTGAAGGGACAGCAGCTAAAATACTTTGACCATATATATCTAAATAATACTATGTTCATTTCAAGCCCCGCTACTTTAGCGTGATTGTTTACAACATTACATAAATAGCATATTTAGCCAAAATAATGTCTTAATCACTCTTATATAAGCCTGATAACCCTCAATTGGAAGGTTCAATTCAAAGTGTCTAATATAACATTTTGAATTAATTAAAATCCGTTAGTATTGAAAAAATAAAATGCATATAATTACAACAGAGAGAGTGTGTTAATTATTAAGAAATAATCATATTTAAAATTTAATTTACACTCTTAATAAGATGTATTTGATCTTCCACTATTAGCCCATTAGTTCACAGCTCGGCAATCGCAGCGCTCAAATTCATGTTCATACAGGCAACCATCTAGACCCTCTTTATCCATGACATACTTTTAGTGCATTTATTGAACCTGTGACTGAATTAGTGTACAAAACAGTGCGGTTAGATTTGTTTTTATACCATTTTATATTTTTTGTGTATTTACTGATATAATGAAGTAATAATTTATTAGTATTATGGCTATAATATATTATTCATCAATTAAAATCCTCACTCCACAGTCCAGAGTCGTGGTGAAATTAAACAAGTGTTTACAAATGTTATTGAACTAACAGACACAGGCTTTATCCAGTTATCAACGTTATATTAATATTGTAAGAAATGATGATACCCAATATTCGAAGTCACTAAACTTTCTTACAGAAACGAACAAAGTGATATTTTTCCCCATACAATTGCTACCCCTAATTTGTTCCTAATAGTATCAGCAACAATGGTAACGGTTGAAAACATTTAAATTAAGTTTATAATCAGTTTAAAGTCAACTTTCTTCAACAATGATTTCAAACACATGTTTTCTTTCTAACACGACAGTCCAAAAATGCGTTATTATTCTCAATTGAAAAACAGAGAATGGGGATACATGCTACCAACATTAAGAGTAATGGTTTATTTTATTCTCAATAATTAACTAGATAAATTGTGTATTAAAATATATCCCCCCCTCCCCCACGCCATCTTAGTGCTACTCCATTTTATTTTATTTTATTTTGCTTAACAATATTTAAAATATTTAGTCTACGAGATTTATTTTATTTTAATAGTTTATTTTAACAATATTATACATTCTAGTTTAACCTAACCTTTTATTCGTTGGGGTAACTTATAAATTATTAACATAAAAGCTCTTTAAAAAAAGTGTATTGAATTATCTTGTTTTCATAGACCGTAATTATATGTTCCTAGCAAAATCTAAAAATGTATATTTTCCTGAATATACATGTATTTACATTTATTATTTTAAGTTGTCCCCTAGGTATATCAGGAGGTGTTCAAGAAAAGCTAAACAGTATTGCGCTGCGCTATTTTGTCACGTAGCTGAGTACATTATTAACTGTCTGATAATAAAACATAAATGTAGTTAATATTTATTAGTGTAGGCCTATATAGCAAGAATTTGTGTTTTGGTTGTGAATAGCTATGCATCATTGGAGTGTTGTTTTTACAAAGAAAAACTGGTTCTGAAATATTAGACTCCAGGAAGGGAAACCAAACTCTCTGCCGTTGTTGTCGATCCTAAGAAGCTCGTAGTTGGGATTTCCAAGATGTAAAATAAAGAATGGGACTCGCAAAGAAAAAGGCGCCTTCAAATTTAATAAAGGTATGTTATTCTGTTAATTAAATATTACCTATATTTTACTCATGGATTTAATTTGTCTTTTAATATATAAAATTATGCATGTAGTAAGCCGGCTATTTGTTGCGTTTTCGGATTGATGTTTATTGATATTTTTAGATAATCACAAATTATAGGCCCTATTGCTTATTTTGGTTCTAAAATTTATTCTAGCTATAATGAAAAAAACAAATTATTGCTACAATTAGCATCTAAATGTTGAAAGTTCTATGGATATCTACTGAAACCCTATCCTTATATTTTTATCTGATATTAAAGTTTTCCTCTGAAAGATGCATCCATAAAACTGTTTTTGTTTTGATAACTTATTTTCAACAATACAGAATTCGTCTTTGCATTGATGTAAGTTGTAAGCGCATTTATTTAATCTTGAAGAAAAATTAGCCCTATCATTTGTTTGAAGTAAAACTAGTTTTCAAATTTCAATTTTATCTTATATTATATTCCCTATTAATGTAAGTTCTATTTACTTCTTGTTCTTAAATCTTAATTTAAAATTCTTAAAATATATCTTATTTTATTTTGATAGTATGAATACAAAAAAACATTTATGTAGCTAGCTATCTACATTTCTAATTTATTTAGTTTAAAGGGAGATTTTTTTACTGTTGAGTTTAGTTAATTCTTCCACAGATAAGTTAAAAAAATAGTATTTAAAAAAGTTTTTATCTTTAAAGTAATATTTTTACTTTTTCACTTAAAGACAGAGTATAGTATTTCGTGAACATTTTTGACTTTGAGATTATGATCAAGTCTAATCTTTACGTTTTATGTGGCTCCAAACCCAAAAAAGTAGATTTTCAATTCTGTATGTCCCTGAGCATTAAGCGGTACTATGGATTTTGTTCAAACTTGATATTTGCTACCATAGGATTTTAATTTTTAAAATTTTCATCCTATCCCTTAAATAATGGATAGTTTATAAACCAGTGATTTTTTTTAACTACATCATTTCTTAAATGTGCTAGTTAAAAAAAAATGAATATCTTGGGAGTGTTTTACCTTGCTAATTAACACCATATACTTGTTTTTTGAGTAAAAATTTGTTTAAGGGTAGTTTACTAATGAGTGATTTTCAAAAATTCGATTTTTTTGAATTGACTAGCTCTAACAATTTTGTTCGAAAAGTGTATAGTGGAGAGTCTTTGACATAATAAATAAAACTATTTACTGGTTTCTAGAGGGAAAATTAGTGTATGCCTTTTTAAAAAATTTAAATATTTTAAAAATGGCTCTAACGATTTGGTTCAAAATCGTATTTTGTTCAGTTTTTACATCATAAATAATAACTAGCTCCATTTGATTTAATATTATTTAGGTTCACGGTTTTTTTAAAAATTTGAACTTTTTTGAAAATAGTTTTAATTGTTCAAAGTTGGTATTTAGAAACCATTTTATATATGATAAATATAAATAAAGTACGGTACCTATGTTGAATTTTTTTCTAGAGTAATTTATTTAGGGGTAGCTAGGGATACTTATGAGAAATAATATAAGAAAAATTGAAAATTTTCAAAAGTGTTATTTCAAACTTTGTTCTATCTTACTCATCCATAGTGCATTAGAGTAATTAAAATGCGTACAGCCCAGAAGCGAGGAAAAACACACACACACACACACACACACACACACACACACACACACACAACACACACACAACACACACACACACACACAACACACACACACAACACATCACACACAACACACACACACACACACACACACAAACCCTTAATTTCCCTAGCCAAGTGAGCATGGATTGAATATTGTTTGACCTACGCTTTTTTTTTTAGAATATTCTTTGTTATTCCTGATAAACGCAGAGTAGCTTCCCTTAAAACTCACCCAACCACGTCCTTTAGAGTCGAGTGACTACTTTATGTGGGTTGACGTCTACTCTGACCGACAAACACGCCACTAAAATACTGATTCTGTGGTCGCCACGAGATCTTGGAAAAAAAAAAAAAAAAAAGAAGATAAGTTTTCAACTCCTCCAAAGGGTTCCAAACTTGTCGGCTCTCACCAGAATTTGCAATGACTCAAGAACAGGGAGAGTCCCGCCCATTCTTCCCCACTCTGCCTCCTATCCAAAGACGGAAGGGACGCACCCGGCCAAACGACGGCGGACACACTTCTTCTTGTTTCCGGCAGTGCGTGAAGATGACTCCCCTCCTTCGTCAATATTTCAGGTGGAAGGGACGGGGGTGGGAGGGGGGGAGAAGGAAGGTTGTGTCCGTGTCCTGGCTGCACAAGACGGTCCTGGGGGAGTGGGGTCATTACCGAGGAGGTCCTCTCATCGCCTCGTTACTGCCCGGCAACATGTAACTTCTATCTGTACCGAACAACCCGTGGAAAAACTAAACAAGTCACGTATCACGTCACACAGGGTGATTGCTGAACAGGGCTCTTCACTTGGATTTGGATGACAGAAATATTCAAATAGTAAATACAAAACAACAACTATTACCAAATAATACCTATTTCTGATAAATCTATTTATAATTGCTAAAATATTAGAGCAAGGGGAGTTAAATCAAAGAATATATTAAACTGCTGGCTAAAATTTAATGACTGGTAGTTGTATTAATGATTTATAGTTACAAGTAAATGGTTTTCCATGTTTAGTAAACGATATAAAGTAAAAGCATAAGGCAAGAATGACAAAATGAATAGTTAAAAATTATTGTTAAAAATAATTTTTCACTTTATTTGCTGTTTAATAGAACTAAAGATATGTAAATTGGCTATTTGTTTGACCAATATGTAGAATACTTCGATTATCAATCGTCAGGTCAGAGATTATCTAGTGATAACTAAAATGGTTAATAATTCTACTAATTATAATCATGCAATACTGGTGTCACTATTTCAATATTTCTTAAGAATTGCAAATATATTTGCTAAAATGTCCAAAACTTTGCAAGGATAATCAGACTGTTGCTACAGATGAATGTTGACAGTCAGTCTGATGTGAAGGATGCATGATGATAAGCTAGCTACTGGAAATAATATATGAAGACAAACTTGTTGACAAGGGTATATAATGATAAGAATTCACGCTTACAATCAATCTGATGGCAAGGAAATATGGGAAAAAGAAAGCTGCTGACAAGGGTACAAGATAATTGATAACAAGTAGGCTGCTGTTAAGGATACATGTTTACAACCATCTGATGTAAAGGTTACAAAAGCAATCTGCAGTCAAGGATGCATGATACCAAGCATTAAGCTGGTAAGGATACATTATGACAAAACATCTGATGGAAAGGTTAAATAAGCAATCTGCAGTCAAGTATGCATGATAGCAAGCATTAATCTGGTAAGAATACATTATGAATAAACATCTGATGGAAAAGTTACATAAGCAATCTACAGTCAAGGATGCATGATAGCATTAAGCTGATATGGCTACTTTATCACAACCCATCTAATGGAAAGGTTATATAAGCAATATACAGTCAAGGATGCATGATAGCAAGCATTAAGCTGGTAATGATACATTATGACAAACCATCTGATGGGAAGGTTATATAAGCAATCTGCAGTCAAGGATGCGTGATAGCAAGCATTAAGTTGGTAAGGATACACTATGATAAACCATCTGATGGAAAGGTTATATAAGCAATCTGCTGTCAAGGATTCGTGATGACAAGTAAACTGCTGATAAGGTGTCTAAGAGGGAAATACTTTATGTATATGGTTTCATAAATGTCAAATATAATTGATATTTAAAGAAAAAATATGTGTAACCTCTGAATTTTCTCTTTGTGACTGTGTAAGTTTAGCCAGACTTGAGTTGTGCAAGGGGCAGTCACATGGCCGTATGCAGGAAATTATCTGAGAGAAGTTGGGGACAAGACTATTTTTTATGTTCTTTTTACATTGCATCTTACTAACTACATTCTCTGACTATCTGCATACATACTATAATGAGGTTGCGATTAGGAAGGTAGAATTTAGAGGAAATTTACCCGTACTTGTGTGTAGAGAATCTGACACCTTAGCTCAGTAGCGTGTCTGTCTACTGAGATAAGGACACCGGGCTTGATTCTCGGCATGGCCGAAAAAATTATCATTGGTGAAATGTGAGTTTACCCTTTCACAGTGATAAATTAACGGCCGGGGACTGGATTTGTGCCTGTTCTGGTCTTAGGTTAGATTATGAGGCATATGAAGCTACGACAGCCTAGCTACCGTAGTGGAAAATATATGGCTTGAATAAAATACTGACCCAGGCCAGCTTCAGTAATGGACGTAACAAATTTGTGTGGAGAGAGAGTGAAAGAAATTGGGGGAAAAATCACCCTAAATACACCCGACTGGGATTCAAGCCCCGATTTACTCGTCACTAGCAATCCTGTCCACTACAAGAGTGATGCCTCAGGGCTTAGACAATGCAGTCACCGATGTGGACTAAGAAAATTACTATCCTGGCTGTGTGAGAGGGAGCAAAATAAGTAAAATGAAAACAATTTACAATATGTTTACAGAGTATATCGTCGAAACAATAACAAAAATAAAGAATAACACTGAACATGGAACGTATTTTGGATAGATCAGAGGTAGACAATTGGTGTACCAAGCCAAGGATCCCGGGATGGATTCCCATTTCCAAGGGCCAGTTTCATAGTCAGATTTAGTACGCCTAAAGTGCGAGTCGATACTAAATACAGGACGACACCTACCTAGACCAAAATGGAATGGGCCAATTTCGCATATGAAACTGGCCCATTCCATTCAATTTCAGGTAGGTGACGTCTTGTATTTAGTATAGCACCGCACTTAGGAATACTAAATCTGACTATGAAACTGGCCCCAAGTCTCAATTTTCAAATTTACCAACAAGAGACTTAAGCTTCTCACATTTCTGTTTGAATTAAATTTACCTGTGGATGGATCTTTGTTAGGGTCAATTTTACAAGCTTGTGCATATATATTCTGAGCAGGTATTGAAGACGCGCTACATAAATAACACACTATCTACAGGCTTATGTAACCCAAGTTCGTTTCCCATCCGATGGAAATGTAGTGTAATATCAGAGTATGAGTGCGTTAAATTACTCAGGTATTCTATAAAATTCAATTCCTAGTGCTAGGGTTGGATGTGTAGTGTTTAGTATGATATACAAGGACAATATTGAATACTCTTCTCTTTGTATAAAACTGTAACTAGGAAATATATGTTAGCTCAAAAATAATATTCTATTCATTTTACTTTACTCCCATTATCTAAGCAATTAATTTTGACTCACCTAATTTTAAACAAAATTAGTCTCAAATCTCTCGACCATAGTTCCATTGTTTTTAGATTTTATTATGTAACTTTAAAAGATAATATACGATAGTGAGACGGTAGGCCTAGATAGAGAGGGTGCAAGTATAAAGAGATTAAAGAAAGACTAAAAGAAACAAAGTGTAAATATAAAGAGAAGAAGATACAGAAAAGGTAAAGAAAGAATATTTAAGTATAAAATACGAGTAAAACTAATATAATGAAATGGTAGACAAGCCTTTGTAACGAGAAACAAAAAGAGACGAGGAAGCGGCTGGTTGGAGAACTGGTTGTTGTAAAAGGCAATTAAGCATTAGAATGATTGTTTTTACTAAGGTCGGTTATCGATCATATCTCGCCTGCTATCGCATCATGTAAAGACCGAATTTCCAACAAACTAGGATTTGATCCAGTAGCTAGTCGCCCCTGGCCTAACTCCTCTTTACTCTCACCACGCTAAGGCGAGTAGGAAACAGTTATATAAAAAAGAATAAAGAGAGTGGGAGACTTGTGACTACATTGATTTGTCCAATTATTCCATATATATATATGTAATATATATATATCATCTCATTTTTATATTATATATATAAAATATTAATATATATTAAATAAAAAAGAGATGTCATTCCTGTTTTTATTGATTTCTATTTTAAATTTTAATATAAATCTTTATATTCCTAAATATTTACAATTTCAATCCCTTTACATGCATTCAAGCCTACATTAAAAATGTGTTATAAATTCATATACCATGCTGTAATGGGTTTGAAAAAACTAAAATGTATATATGGTTAAAAAACTTCAATCTTCTCGCTACTAAAGTAAAAAGATGAGAATAAGAATCGAGGATATAAAATATATAAAGTATATATATATATATATATATATAATAATATATATAATATATATATAAATATAATTTATCTCTCACTCTTCTTTCTATATATATTATATATGCATATATATTTATATACAGTAGTACTTATTTAATTCGAAGTCCATGGGATATCTACAAAAATTCAAAATATCCTAAATTCGAACCAACCATATTTATGAATATTCATGCGGATGGTACACAATAAATCAATAGTCTCAAAACATGCTACATAATTATAAATATACAAATTTTATAATTTATATGCTATATAGACCCGACATACATAATATATAAATACATGAAAATTCAAGACAAATTTAAACACAAAATATAAAAACTTGAAAAAAAAAAATTGAAGACTTAAATCAGTTTTTGCCATTACGTGTGAAAAAAAAAATAGCTGTCTGTCGTAATTATTTGTCTTGACACAATACTAAATAAAATCTTCAAGTTCACTGATTGCATTAATAATGTTGTCTTTTACGTCTGGTTGGGATTCAATTAATCATCTAATTTTCCCGTAAGTGCTTCAGAAACGGATGGTATTGGTTCTTCTACTTGGATGTATGGAACGTCTTCTTCATCAGAAAATTCTTAGATATGTTTAATCATTACTTCTTCAGTAATTTTCCCATCTGTCAGCGTTCCGCCATCGTTAAGTTAGGTTTGAGTGAGAAAATCGAAAAAATTAACACCGTAGCTATAGCTTTGAATCATCTTATGAAATTCCAATTAAATGTATTTTTTTAATCATATAATTAGGAATATCAAGGGGAATCAAGTTTGGTTCGACATATACAATTTTTAAGATTAACCAATGTCCAATTATCCAAATCCTACTCTATGTATAAACTCTAAATATTGTTGTTTCGTAAATATACATACATACACACACACACATCAGTAACAGTATGTGTCCACCGTCTTACACTGGGATTGTAGGCTCCTGTCGCAAATGAGAGCGTCAAGACGGAAGTCATGTCCAGAGCGTACCAAAGAGTTTATTCAAAGATACTTCTTATTATTTTACAGGAATGTCCTTGTTAAATAAACTACCCTTGTCAAGGCTTCTCTATATTCCAACCAGACATTTCCTAGGATCGTTTCTTATTATCGCGGGAGAAACGGTTTTCAACGAACCTTATTGGCGCATGTTTATCAGTTTCTTCTGCCCACTACAACTCTGACGGAGAGAGGGTGGACCACAGAAACCTCTGCTTAGTTTATCAAATAGTTACACGAGAAATTATGGGAATGTTTTGTTATCAAATGCACGAGCAAACGTTTACTGTCGGTATGTGAGTAATTTTAAATACCACTTGCAATAGGACAGAGCAGCTAAACACCGTTTTAACAGTTGTTGACAAATAGATATGGTATTTAAAACACCTTATGTTAATATAATACTATGATTTAATATATTAACAAAGTGAAAATATAAAAAAATGAATGCTAGATAACGAGGCCGGTTAAATTTAACAAACAATATTTTTTAATATGAATTTTGCTGCAGTTGGCTGTGGGTTAAAATCAAATACGATCATCAATGAGTTTTAAAACACTCTCCATTTAATTTGGTAAATAATTGGAAAATAATTTTAACGGTTAAAACTGTGTTTTTGATATCTTATACTAATGTTACACAAAATTATAACTAATATTAATCGGCAAAAGTAGTTCGAGCTATGTACTGAGATTCGTAATAAGAGTAAACACAAAAGGTCGTATAATTAGCCAATATTTTACATATCAAGAGAAACTTTTATTCGAATTGTGCTCATGTCTTACCATACATCCACATTTAATCACTTTAGAAGGATAGGCAAGCTAAAGGTAGAATTTAAATAAAATGTATCCGAATTTGAATGGAGGGAGAGGGAGAAACTTTTAGGGAAAACTTCACTCAGTATACTCAGCAGGGATTCTAATCCCAACCTCTCCACCATCGTAAAATCAGGCTTGATAGAGCCTGACATTTAGTCCACGTGATTACCTATGTGGGTGTTACATTAATGGAGTGGGGATAAGAAAGGTTTAATTTAGAAGAAATGAACCCGAATTTGTGTGGAGGTAGCTTGGGTAAACATATAGGAAAAATACCACCAGTACAGCCAACTGGCATCGAATCCCTACCTTGCATCAACGTTACTCTAGTGTATTGCGAGGTTTATGCCTCAGACAATGCTATCATGGATGCAGGTCTATTTTGCTAACTAAATAAAGTAAATTAGAAATTTTGTTTATATATGTTCTTATAGCGGAGTTTGAAAAGTAAATAAATCACTTGGTAAATCTTTATATAAAGGTTTGATATTAACTCAATTACTTTTTAAATAAAGTTTTTTAAATGTTTTTTATATTTATTTTACTTTATTTAGAAACTTCTTTCCATATATAAATAATATTTGTAAGCAGGACGTAATTAATGTGGATCTTGTAAAACTCTATAATGACAGGAGCTGGCAATTAATTCATGTAATTTATCCAGGTCAACTGTCGTCAATTCTCCCATTCATGGACAAGTGGTGTTGGCCGGGCTCATCATAGAATAGCTAGGTGTGTGTAATCTCTTGAAATCTACGAGCGGGACTCCTTGAGATCTCTCACTGTACATTTCACGGGAAACTAGGTCAAACTAACTACCAACTCGCACTGAGTCTAATTAGTTTAGCAAGGATGGGAATGGAGAAGATAGTTTTAGAGCTAAGGAGAGTGAAGTATATATACAGGTTCAGAAAAATAGTAATATTATGAAATACATTTACAATAAAACAAAGTGTTTCTAAAAAAAACCTTTATATTTTGTTTAGAGAATTTAAAGTGGAAGATAAACATAATAGTAGTCATTTAAATTAGTTGATAAATTATATCTAGACACGGGAATCGAAATCAGGACCTTGCTCTTAATGCGCCAATGCTCTACCACTGAGCTATCCAGGATTTAGCCCATGCTTGAGGTTATTCTTCACCCGTAATTTAAGGCTGAGTCTGCGATGGACGTGTGGGAGTCGTCAGCTACATATGAGCGACCAATTAGTATCGCGAGCTATCAGATGCCACAGCCATCTGCGACTGTAATGCCACCAAGTAGACAATACAAGATATATTGTATTGTAAGATGTGCTCCCCTTCATACTACAATGCCGTAATTACAATGATTGGCAGCCTGTGTGTTAATAGTCATTAAAATAGTAGTAGTTATCGAGTTCGCACAAAATGATTTATGCAGCTAACAAATCTTGTTTGCTGGTTCTTGTTATATATTTGAAATACTGTATCAAACAACAATACTTGTTGTATATACTCAACGCCGTAGTCAGGGTGGGTTTTGGGGGTTCAAACCCCTCCAAAATTTAATGAACAAAATATATATGGCTTTAATTCTGGTTCAAACAATATCAAAATTAAGGCACAAGTACAAACTACCGGGCTGTGTTACCATAAAAAGTACTCCAAAGAGCTTCTAGAGGTGTTTAATATTTATAATTTTTCCTAGACTTCGGCATAAAAACCCTTCAGAGAGCTTCTATAGTTGTTTAGTATTAAGAATTTTTCCAGCCTTCAGCAGTTATGGTGTTATGTTACCATAAAAAGTACTTCAGAGAGCTTCTAGAGGTGTTAAATATTCATAATTTTCCTAGCCTTCGGCAGTTTGGGGGTTATGTTGCTATAAAAAACACTTCAGATAGCTTCTAGAGGTGTTTAATATTATTGGCTAGTTACAACCCTATATTTACTGTAATTTGGTGTGATAATTAATTAAAGTAAAGTAGGTCATGCCGAGATCAAGCAACTGTTCTGCTCATCTGTTGCTGTTTGTAAAGTGCAATCACACAAGCATTGACATGTCGTAGGTCACAACTGACATTGGACACATCACACAACTCATTTCATTTATAGTTAATTTAATGTCCTTTCCCATATTACGATGGTTTCATACTGAACCGACATTATTCGTCCCTCTCACTACCGCCGCCCAACAAAACACAAGAATTTACTGTCGGAAATTTTATATCCATGTTTTTTTTCTTGTATTTGTCTGTAGTGTACTTATTTGATGTCTTGTTTTATAATAGCGCTTGTTTAAGCTGGAACCGTATCGTTGGGCGCGCCGATTAAATGCTAGGCTCATCTAGTCTGGTTTGACGGTGACAGGGAGGTCGTGGATTGAATCCAGGCCAGGTGTAGGCCTACTTAGGGTGGGTTTTCTTAATTGGTTTCCAGCTTTCCCTCCACGTGGGTGCGGGTACGTTTCCTAAAAATATACCTTCCTCATCCCTACACGATTAGCTAAATTAAAATGCGTACAGCCCATCAGGATTAAAAAGAAAATACCTCTCTATATATTATATTATTATTGGTATCGAATTAATAGAGATTTTATTTTAATATTTGGTTTTAGATAACTCGATTCTTAACTCTCAAACGCCAGGAAATTATATTTTTTTTATTTAAACGGAATGGAAACATTCAGTATTAGGATTAAAAAAAATTGTAACCAATATTAGTAGGCTACTGTTTACAATTTTTAGTTTGTTTATTTTGTAATACATTACAATAATTATTAACGTTAACGACTCATTTAAGTCCAATGCTTCTAAATACATTACATTATGACTGTAAATACTATTTATAATGTGTGGGTCAGATGTGTGAAAATAGATGAAAATCGTAAAAGATGAGAAATCATAAAAGAAAAATCAAGGTTAAAATGTAAGATTCTAGTCCAAGAATCAGAATCTAGAAAGGAATCATGATACTCTAGAAAAATAAGGTTTAAAAAATCTTAAAATGCTTTTAGTGTTAGTTGGTGTCTACTGATTGTCAAAAGGATATTTTTCTAGACTACTAGAAACATATATCTGAAATTTATTGAGACTGACTCACATTTTAATCTGTTCGAATCGTTGAAGAGAAGAGGCACCAATCACACAACAACAACGAGTCAAATCTCCGGTAGATAAAGAGCCAAGCGCCTCGGGGCCGGGATCTAATTGATGTTCTCGAGCCGGTGGTGGCTCGTCTATTAATGCTACAAGCCCTCCCCTGAGTTATTAGGGAGGTTTCGAAGAAGGAAGAGACTCTGATTCAGAGCGCGTCTCTCTGGCCTTGCAGCAGGAGGAAACCTAATTGAATGAAGCCTAGTTGGTTAGCTCGAGCTCTCTTAGTTTTGGTAGGTTGCCTAGAGCTGACCGCAGTACCCACTTCCTCATTGAGATGCCGGGCACACCGGGGTAGTCCCGGCCAAACTTCCGGAACTACTACTGGTTAGACAGCTTTAACAAGATATGGAGAGGGGCATGATTGCTTCAAGGGATTTGGTATTTGGGGCGTAAGGAAAACAAATTGGAGGATATATAGCATGTAGGCCTACGTTGGGAATAGTTAAGAGCAGAAGTAGTGGACATGGGGTCTTTGACTGATATTTAAAAAACTATATACTTTATCTCTTTAAACAAATGTTAATAGTTACTGTATCTATAAATGTTTTTGTAGATTGGTAGAGATTAAAAAAAATGAACCGAGTGAAGCAATGTATTGTTTTAACTTGACCGATTGGCATTTAGTCTTCCTGTCCGGATGTCTGTTCCTCAATAACCGCCAAATGGATGGACCATTTTAAAGGAAATTTGGCAGGGACATTCTTTGAACCTAAAGCAAACGAAGTATAAACATAGTTTTTTAATCTAGTTTTTTGTTTCAATATGGCGGCTTTTCAAAAGGTTTCTCATCTCTATTGATTTCAATTTAAAATCTTAAGCAATCGATCGAGTACCTATGGTGTATTTTTGTAAACTTGCTCATATTGCGAGACTGACGTCTTAAGCATTGTGAACAACGGTTGATCTCTATAAATATAAGTATAAGGTACTATTAAATCTAGTATTAATTTGTGTTCCGTTTAACTTTTTTAAAAAATGAAGATAGTGGGGTCTACTGTCCACAGAACTACTAGTTTACTGTTCTAAAGGGTGACCTGGTGGTCTAGGAGTAAGGTGTCAGACTTCTGTGCTGAGGGTCCGGGGTTCAATCTTCGGTCCCGGCACAGATTTATCTGATTGCCAAACCCTTCCTTTACCTCTGACAAGATGTGTATTGATCACAACTTGTGAATGTGAGTAATGCCAGGCCTCTACCGTGGTTCGGATTCAACGTTAAACTGTAGGTCCTCCATTTCATCTCACAATCACCCTACCATTACACATTAGCGTAAGTGCGTATAACCCGAACGGGTAGTAAGACGCGGTGCTAATAATAATAATAATAATAATAATAATAATAATAATAATAATAATAATAATAATAATAATAATAATACTGTTCTAAATATTAAAATAGTGATTTTCAAGTTATTGTGGGTAGGCTATACTAATTTCAAGTGAAATGAGCAATTAAGTTTTTGTCTGATGACAAACATTTAATCTTATCAATAATAATTATTAACAAATATAAATAATTGTACTTTAAGTATTCAACAGTGTTTAAAAAACAAGATAAGTGTTGTACTAATTTACTACCAAATGCACAGAGGAATACATTGGTTTCGCTTTGAATTAACAAAGAATAGGAATTTAAATTGAGTGTAGTTGCTTGATGTAGCAAGACTAATTAAACAATAAAAATAATGAGGTATGTTTTATTTTTATTACTAATAATTACTATGCATCAATCTTGTACATATTATTAAGTTTTCTGCAGTTTTTTAAAAATATTTTTAGAATGAGCATCAAAAGATTGCAAACAATTTGAAAAGTAAGCCTGAAGGAAACTCATGCAACATACCTTTTTTCCTTAAACATTTTTTAAAAAGTAGTCGTTATATATAACTTATAACTCTTTTGAAATAATTGTATTCGAAAACTATCAAGAAACCCATACGTTCTTATTATATTAGATTTTACTTTATCTGCACCAGCGGACACATGGACAAAGTTTTATATTGCTTAGTTTTCCAGTGGTAGGGAGTTTGGGGGTTGAATTCTGGCCAGATGCTTAAGATATTTTCCTTGAATTGTTTTCCACTCTATAACCACCAACATGCAATTACATTTACTCAAAATTCTACATTTGTAATTCCTAGAGTAAGTATACGGATATTCCGGTCAAGTAGTCAAATGAGGTGCACACCAAACAAGCTATTTCTTCACGGTTTTCCTCAGTTGATGTTGATGTATTTAATATGAATATTTTCTATCAGTAACTATTACAAACTCACCCCTCTCAGCCGTTGTATAAGCAGAGTAAATTCTAGATTTACAGACTTTGATTCTTACCACGAAAGCAGAACCAAAATTTAAAAAAATATTTAAGAAAAACCCTTATCGTTAATTGCTATCGGTTTATTGTAAACTGGCTCTACATTTTTTTTATTATTACTGAATAATTTTTTCCTTGCTTTCCCCTCAGTTATTAAATTTGTTTATTGTAATTATCTATATACAAACATGATGTATTTACTATTTTGTAGTTTGCAAACCAAAATATGCTCTTCTGTATCTCCAGTGCTAGCCTGTTAGAGGTTTTGACTGTTTGCTAGCACCTTGATAAAGGAAAATAAAAATGAAAATAATAATAATCGAAATTTTTACTATCATTTTGATTTTATATATACATGTCATGTATTTTTCAATACATCTAGAATCATATTTGTAGTATATTCTTAAGAGTCAACCCACCTGTCAGTATACTAATAACAAGCAGATCAGGTCGAATGGGGGAGTGGCTGACGTCCGAATCTAGACTACATATACACGGACCTAGGTCGTCAATTTCCCGATATAGATAGTGGATGGTTTTCTCTGGTTGTGTACTCTTCAAACACAGCTGTCAGTAGTGGTTTACTCACACTCTTTCTCTGTCATCGAGATCCGTTGAATCAGCCCAATCTTGTCCAGGGTAGATCTCGCCTCTTTCATTCTTACACAGCCTGTCTTTTATTTGTTCTAGCGCCTTCACCAAACCTATCGCATGACACATCGATTGTAACCTGAAACATGCGTCTATCATTCTTCTGCAGAATGCCGAGGTTGACAATATCTGTTTCCTCAACAGATTTTATGCCACCAAAAGCGTGTATAAAGTTTGAATACATTTATATATTTCTTAAATAATTTTATGTACATTTTTTATTGTTTCATACTTTACTCTAGTATTGTATCGTAACGTACTTAACACTACAACTAAAATAAATTTTAAACTATATTCTCATACATTCATTCATTGAAATAATCTCAATGAGTTGAATTGGAAAATGATTGAATTTTAACTAATTTTATACGAGGACTTAACATGCCACTCATTAGTGAACCTCGAATCACTTTAATTGTGCCAGCATTTACAACGAATAAATATTTAAATTTAAACAATAGTAAAGAATAAACCAATCATATTGTTTTCTTTGCGATGCTTAAGAACATACCCCGAAAGCTAATACTAAATTTTTATGGGTCTTAAGAAATTCCCTCGACGATTCATGTTACATTCTTTGTGTTTTTCAAGAAATTCCCTCATTGATTAATGTTACATTTTTTTGTGGTTATCAAGAAAGTCCCTCATTGATTCATGTTGCATTCTTTGAGATTTTCAAGAAAGTCCCTCATTGATTCATGTTACATTCTTTGAGGTTTTCAAGAAAGTCCCTCATTGATTAATGTTATATTTTTTGTGGTTCTCAAGAAAGTCCCTCATTGATTCATGTTGCATTCTTTGAGGTTTTCAAGAAAGTCCCTCATTGATTAATGTTATATTTTTTGTGGTTCTCAAGAAAGTCCCTCATTGATTCATGTTGCATTCTTTGAGGTTTTCAAGAAAGTACCTCATTGATTCATGTTACATTCTTTGAGGTTCTCAAGAAAGTCCCTCATTGATTAATGTTATATTTTTTGTGGTTCTCAAGAAAGTCCCTCATTGATTCATGTTGCATTCTTTGAGGTTCTCAAGAAAGTCCCTCATTGATTCATGTTGCATTCTTTGAGGTTTTCAAGAAAGTCTCTCATTGATTCATGTTACATTCTTTGAGGTTCTCAAGAAAGTCCCTCATTGATTCATGTTACATTCTTTGTGGTTCTCAAGAAAGTCCCTCGTTGATTTATGTTGCATTCTTTGAGGTTTTCAAGAAAGTCCCTCATTGATTCATGTTACATTCTTTGAGGTTTTCAAGAAAGTCCCTAATTGATTAATGTTATATTTTTTGTGGTTCTCAAGAAAGTCCCTCATTGATTCATGTTGCATTCTTTGAGGTTTTCAAGAAAGTCCCTCATTGATTCATGTTAAATTCTTTGAGGTTCTCAAGAAAGTCCCTCATTGATTCATGTTACATTCTTTGAGGTTTTCAAGAAAGTCCCTCATTGATTCATGTTGCATTCTTTGTGGTTCTCAAGAAAGTCCCTCATTGATTTATGTTGCATTCTTTGAGGTTTTCAAGAAAGTCCCTCATTGATTCATGTTAAATTCTTTGTGGTTCTCAAGAAAGTCCCTCATTGATTTATGTTGCATTCTTTGAGGTTTTCAAGAAAGTCCCTCATTGATTCATGTTGCATTCTTTGTGGTTCTCAAGAAAGTCCCTCATTGATTTATGTTGCATTCTTTGAGGTTTTCAAGAAAGTCCCTTATTGATTCATGTTACATTCTTTGAGGTTTTCAAGAAAGTCCCTCATTGATTCATGTTACATTCTTTGAGGTTTTCAAGAAAGTCCCTCATTGATTCATGTTACATTCTTTGAGGTTTTCAAGAAAGTCCCTCATTGATTCATGTTATATTCTTTGTGGTTCTTAAGAAATTCTCTTGTTGGTTCATGTTGCGTTCTTTGCGGTTCTCAAGAACGTTCCTCGTTAATATATGTTATATTCTTTGTAGTTCTTAAGAAAGTCTCTCATTGATTAACGTTACATTTTTTGTGGCCAAAGTTGGTACCCAATTATATATTAATCTAATTAGTTTATTTCGAACTCAGAATAATTATGCGTAGACTTGTTGCCATAGGAAGGAATTATTAAGATATTTAAAAACGCTATCAAGTATACTTTCATTAATTCACTAGCCAAGCCATGTTCTCTAATTTCGTCACTTTGGAAAAAGGGTTTTAAATTGAAAACGGCAAGTTTTTTCTTAATATTTGCCAACCTTTAAGTCTATAATATAAATAGCCTAATCTAACAGTTTATCCCCATGTAGCTCTCATTGTATGCATCAGTGAAAAGTAGCATTAATAAAAACGGTATGCAGTACGCACCGGTGGGCACATGGACAAATGCGTCAGTTTCATGTGATCTGGTTTGATTGTGACAAGGGGATCAGGGATTGAATCCCAGACATGTTTTGTAATGAACGACTTATTGGGAATGTTTTCCCACTATTCTTTCGCGCAAATATGAATACATTTCCTCTGAGCTCTACCTTCCTAATCTCAATCCTATCTGTGTAAACATGCCTGTAGCCCGGACAAGTAGTTAAATAAGAAGCTGTTCACGATCCAACTCACACAATAAATAGATCGTCTTTTCTATAGGGCATTCATGATAGGAGTGGTGGTAACTGACAGCTAGCAATATCCAGCATAGAAGTGGTGGTTATTGACAACTAGCAAAAGCTACCAGATCTATTCTCATGTATCCATTCGCCAAACCTTTATGATCTGTCAGACCATATGTTGATGCAGTCAAAACATTCCCAACAAATGATTTGTTTTGAATTATGTTTTTTTCCAAACAGTTTTTACATGATTGAAACACAAACTTATGAAAATAACCCTTTGTATGCTTTTTTTTTTGCGAATCTAGTTCACTTAAAAATGCTTTAGAAACGAGAACGTCTAGACGGCTGCGTTCTCTTCAGAAATTAATATGGCGAACTAGACCAAAAGAAGGCCGTTGATGACTTCATACAAACTGTTTTCGGTTGTGTTAATGCGCATCTGTTTGCAATATAAAACGCTTATTTCGAAATTAATGTTTTGTATGGCTCTCTTTCTATGTTATAAAAACACATTTATTAATTTTGGTGGTCATTTAAGAAGATACAAATGTGAATGTAATACTCTTTAATTTGTTATATCGTTCTCTATAATATCTATCGTTACCACAATCATAAAACGAAAACCTTATTGGTTTTTTAAATATATTTTGTTCTTAGTTAAATTACGAAAAAGTCAATTAGACCCTATACAGGAGTCCTTGGGGGAATATTATTACAACGTTTATTAACACTTTGATTGCTAATGTAGTATAACTAAGAACATAATGATTTACACATAAGTTAAAACTAAAGACTTTCAACCGATTTTGTCAGAAAAATCTTCTGCTAGCTTTCAGTTTTCATCCCTTCGACTGCGGGTCGACTCTACCAACGGTAAACGTGTTATTTCCCACCTCTTGCAACCAACTCAGACCTGCATTCTCGACAGAACTGGCTCTAGATGTGCTCACAACAAGCCCAGTGGTTTTACGAGCTGTAAACTGGAGTGATCACCTCAACTAGGCCACAGGATACTTCCCCGCCGGTTTACGACTCTCTTTGTTGATCAGGCCAATACTAGATCGGAGACGTTAGCAGCCAGTTAAGGTCGGGAACGCGAGCAAAGGTTAGTGTTTTTACAGTTTTTATAGCGAAACTTTTTTTGGTCAATATAAATCAAATATGGCTTCAGTACAAACATAGAGTTTAATTTTCTTCACATCAACATTTTATGAATATCTGTCAAGGGTGTCCTGGAATTTAATAACCGCTTTTTATCTTAATTTAAAAAGGGTCTTATCTAATGCTGCTATTCTCATGACAGATATTAAAAAAACAATTGATATCACCATGGAAAGAAAATCGAACTCCATGTTTATACTAGAGCAATATTTTAGTTATTTTGGAAAAAAAAAGATTTGTGTTGTAAAAACTTCAATAACACTTTGCCTTTTCTCTAGATACCTACATCCCAATCTTAAATAGTCGGAAAACCATATTGCGCTTTTCATACAGAAGACGCATGGAATGAAGAAGAAACGTAGTTATTAAATTATCATATAGGTACGAATTGGTTTAGTCTTAGAACTCATCATACACAGCATAAACATGTCTAGGAATTATATTCTGGGCTATTAAATTTAAATAAATACACGAGAATAGTCAACACACAATTTTTATTAAATTAAAAAGTAAACTTACTCGCATAGCCAAGTGGTTCATGAATTTTAAGACATCACACATCAAGAAATGAAGTATGTTTGTACAAATTTATATTCCAAGATTACCTAGATCTATAGCTTTATTGGCTATAACATTTTTATATTCTACTATTTAATTTGTTTGTCATAAAACCAAGGCCGGATTTATAGCTGTGGAAGCCTCTGAGCTATAAAAATTGGTTGCCCCAACGTTAAACAAATATTTTTCTTTTCAAGGTTTCGACAGTATCATTTTTTCTTTACAAACTTTACATTTGAATCTCAATGTTAAAGGTATTATATAAATAAGTAAATATTGTCATAACAATATATTTGATTTATTTGAAACAAGCACTAGACACAAGGATGTAAGTAATATTATGTCAGAAATAAATAAGAGTTGATATAGTAGGTTATATTTTTTTAAAGATATTACCATGACAGCAATCTATAGATCAAAATTGATTTTTTATTGAATCAGTTTTTGTAAGTCGTGATTTGTGAAGACCATGTATTCCTCCCTTAAATCTGGACCTGCATTAAATTACACTTGAAAAGTGCAATTTTTTTAAATTTTTAACTAACACCATCAGACTTGATTTGATAATTCTAATATTTGTCTCATACTTTTTTCCGAGTACCCATATTAACAATGAACATTTGATAAAACATATACGTATGATTCTTTTATAAAGTTCTTAAAACCATATTGAGTTATTTTCTAGAGTTGTCCTCAATGAAACATAATAAAAATAGCCTTTAAAAATATAAGACCAAGAGGAAAATTCTCGAATTCAAATTAGTAATGCTCGTATTTCGTTGAGTGAAGGATGGATTTCAAGGAAACTCTCTCCGTACTTTTTTTTTTTAGAGTACTCAAGTTTTGGGCTAGCGACGGTAAAGTTAGCGAGATCCTGGGAGCGAGAAGTTTTTATTGTGAGGCTGTCAGTAGCGTAGAGGTGACATACAAGGACTGGCAGAGTGGGAGAACTACGTGATTATTGCACGACACAGGGTTGAGACAGACTCTACACTCATGTTTGTGATGTAGAGTTGCTTAATCAATGATGTTTTTGTTGTAAACATGTGATTGATAAACAAAGTGTATGACACAATAGTACAAACTTTTTCATATAGTGATTATAGACCGAAATGAAAGTATTCATTTCTATTTGTCATGTCAAACATTTCACAGAAAGACATTTAAAATAAAATCCTTAAAACCTTTTCCAAAAAATTTCAAAATTTCAAAAATCACTCATCATTAAACTACCCTTAAACGATTTTTCACCCAAAAACAATTATACAGTGCTATTAATCAGGCCAAATAATCCCTAGGTATCGATTTAAAATAATGTTAGAGTCAGTTTTAATGAGTTTGGAGTTTTCAAAAATCTCTCATTCCTAAAATACCCTTAATTTAAGGTATTGGGGCAAAATCAAATAAACATCCCTAGGTATAGTCAGGGATGAACAGAAATACAGGTAGGACTAAGGCATCAACATCGTCAAGGTTCGAAGCTCAAATCCCATTCGGGTGTAGGCCTACTAAGGGTAGTTTTCCTTAAATGATACACTAATCTATATCCACATAATTGCGGGTACCTTTTATCCAAATTCTACCGTACTCATCCCTACCCCACTGGTGTAAATACGCAGATAGCTGGTTGGCAAGTGATACTTCTGTAGGCCTATGTAAAAAACAAACACTAAACATCCATATTAATCTGATCATCTAATAATTGTCTTAAAATCTTGCCAAGAACATGATCCATAATAGAAACATCACAAATAATAAATTAGTTAATGGATATATATTAAATGGCAAGGATTATTCTCATATTTGATTAATTATTTAAGATATATTGAACTTTTATTTCGTAAATATAGGTTTTCTTAACATTTAATAGTCTTTCACAAATATTTAGAGTAGTAAATCATTTATGGCAGTTTATACTATTTTACATAACAATGAAATAATTTATATTCAGAGGGATAAAGGAAATATTATAAACCTTAAGAGATAATGGAAATGTCTTGTCCAATGTAAATTTGGCTCCCAGTAAAATGTATGATACAGACTTTCTGTTATGTCTCTCAAAACTAAACTTTCATTAGACTATTTCTGATGGGGACTATTTTATACAATCAACGGTCCGTTTACTACTTTGAGTTCTGACAGCTGTCACATGTGAGGCTCTCCTCATTTCTCAATAACAGCGTCGAGGACGAAGGGAAGAGGAAACGAAACAGATTCTGTCAAATAGACGTTGGTTTAATTGGGAGATATGTCTAAATAAAATAGTAGGACTGCTAGAAACATGTATTAGCTCTTATGAAAAACGGAATGATAGGCATAGTATTGATTTTTTATATAAGCTCTTATTACTAGAAACTCTTGTTGTAATTAGTTATAAATCTAAAATAAAAGAAATAAGATTACAAATTTTAAGAACTTATACCCAAATTAAACAGTAGATACGATTAAAAACAATATTTTGAGGAAAAATCATTCAGAGTGAATCCAGTTGGGCATCGGGGTATCAAATTACGATCTCTAAATTCAGAGCCATAACCACAACGGCTGCAGGGCATTATATTTATTAACTTGATCTAAATAACTGTAATTTCTAAATACAAATTAACTGGATAACAATAGATTACACATTAATCAAGATCATTATATATGCAACACTCGACTACAAAATACCACAAAAGATGCTTTAAAGATGATCAAAAGTTGACTTGATTTATTATCTCACTTAATTTTAGTACACATGGAATAAATTTGATCCATAGTTGACAGATTGAACTGAAACGTCATAACTTATCGATATTGAAAACGGTGGGATAAAGTAAAGACAATTTGGCAAACATATACATTTATTAGATCCAAGCTAACTGTAGCGTAAGATTATGAGCCAGTTCATTGTGGTTTAATTCTGGCCCACTAATATAAACGAGTTTAAAAATAATATATAATAGAAAAAAGCGTAGACCCCAATCCAATATGCACTATCTAAAAACTTGCTGCACATAAAAAAAGCCTCAGTAATCTCACTCAACTATATTGGTATAGTCATAATAATACAATATTGTACTTGTATACTGGCTGGAAGCATTAAAAAAATGAAGAATGTCAATTAATTCGCATCACTAACTGTAACGTGATGGTTGTCCACGAATCATTCTTGACATTGGAACCTAGTTCAACTAAGGGAAAAATAACTACCTAATACAACACGAACTATTAGGGCTCAATTCAAAACCAAAGGGTTCGATACTCGTTTCCAGATGGTAGCTTTTCACTTAATTGAATAAAAGTATTACTTGTTTAGTACCTTTTTTAAATTATTTTTTCCAGTTTTGCTTACTCCGTCTTATATTTGCTGCAATATGCAGATTGGCCCGTTATTCATTAAAAGGTGGGTCACATTGACCTAAACAAATTTAACATAAAATATTTTGCGACGAACATATTTAATATTGAAACTATATTTAGATTAAAAATATTGACACTTGTCCTTTATAAACAGCAGAGCCAAACCTTGCAATGTATTATCAATATATATATGTACATATATATAATTCTGTAATGTGTTTAATATTCATTTGGTAATGGTGGAGCTTGGATATGTCGTAGGATAGAGGAAAATGGCTCATTTTACAAATCTTAAGCTCAGGGGTCAGGGTAAAATAAAAGGTTTCCTTTTACTTGCACTCAATTGCCTAAAAAGTTTGTACTTGTAAAAAATGTTACTATAGGATTTGCTAAAGAAATGTTACTTACTAAAAGTTTTTTCCCATAGCTAAAATTTCTTGTATCGGGGATTTTGTTTCGACAAGCCACTGGCTTAGCTTGGCTAGTCATCTATAAACATATTCATCTTCTGTATTATCCTGAATACACTCATGTTTAGTAACTATTTGACCATACCATTTCTAATTTTGTTATGAATAATATTTTTTAATGATCAGATGTATGTGACATATTTCCTTTAATGAACTGATTCCCATCAGCCTATTTCTGTATCGCATTCTGAGCGAAATTACGTTATTTACTCCCCCTGGGTCTTGCGATGATCGATGAGAAAAGTTACCCTTTTTTTTAAGGCCATAAATCCGCCTAGCTTTCCTTCCATACCACTCTCATACTTCTTTTTTATTTTGCTGAATCTTTTTTTCTTCTTCTGTAACTCACTTCTTGCTGTCTCCCATTTACAGTACTGTCTTTTTGTGGTTTGAGTGGTATGGTTTAACATTTCAACAATGCACCGTTATCACACGTAAGCTTTTTTAAAAAGTATTATTGTAGTTCAAAGTGAGAAGAAGATTGTCTGATATCTAATATAATTGTATTGAATAATATAGTTTCATTATGAAAGGATATTTTGACCTGTGTTGGTTCACGAGCTCATGGCTAGGGTGCATACTCAACAACCCTCCCTGCCCCCCCCCCTTTTTTACAACCATTCCAATAATAGTTAAAAATAAACCCTTAACACCAAACTTAGCAACAGAGATAGGTTTAAACGACTTTAATGATACAAGTACTAAAATAATGAAAGATTTGTAAATTTTGATTTCAGGATAAATTGTACTGTAATAATTACTGATTAATATGGTGGGAGATAATATTGGGGCTAGATACTTTAAAACAAGGGCTCTTCGCCAAATGGGGTTAAGTACATTCTCCGAGTTTACTTGGATGACAGCTCAAAAAATTACTAGAAATATTCCCTAATATATCCTTACGCCAACAGCTGACATCTGTCATTTTGGACAGCTCTAGTGAAAACATATGGTGATGTATGAATGTGACAGTTAACCACAGTAATGTAGGCCAATTATTTATATTTATTTGAGGTCGGGCACAAAGCTTATTTATAGTTTTATTCCGCTTAAAAAATTAATATTCTCATCTCTTTCACAAAAGGTCCAACGAATATAGCTCCAAAATTGCGACCGAAGAATTCAAACCATGTAATCGATCATGACGCAAACAAGTTGTTTACAATGGTGCACACACGCAATGAATAAAAATATATAATTTGGTTAAATATTTCGAAATACAATAAAACAATTTATTATATATAAAATTACAATGCCTGTATTGAAAGATATTAATGTATGTACTATATTACACATAATAGAAAACATTCCAAAACGAAGAATAAGTGTTGTTGTTCTGTTTACAATATTCTTTCGTATTGGATAAATATAAATTATTAAAAGTATGAAATATTGTGAGGAAACTTAAGTTTACATTATTTTTAATGTGAAATATAACATGTAATTAAAAAACTTATCAGTTATAACAAAACTGATCTTTTACAAGTGTTGGCAACACAAAACCTAAACATATGCTTTTTAAACTCTCATTCAGGTAAAAAGCTATGCACCCAATGCCCCTTACACACTGGTGATGTTTCCGTCCTTTTTTTTTATAATTACTCTCGGGATCTAGGGATGAGGAAGGAAGCATTTTAGAGGTTGTCTACCCGCATTTGCATGGAAGGAGAGTGGGAAACTATTTAAGGAAAAAACACCCGCACTAGACCCGACGGTGATTCGAACCCCGATCTACCCGTCCTCAGCAGACCAGTCTAACGCGAGAATGACACTTTAGAACGTTCTGTTTCCATTCCTAATTTAGTACAAACTAACTATCATGGTGGATTATAATGGAAAACAATCCACAATGTTGATAGATAAATTGTGAGACATCTGATAGTGCGCAGGTCATAGATTTGAGCAATGGTTAAGTACATAGTCCTACGTATGCGCTGAAGAGATACAAGTTATCTTTCATTAGCAAACTGTGCGGGGATTTCATCCGCGCCAATGGGTGCGTTGTTTGAATGTCAAGCTCATTTAGTCTGGTTTGAGGGAGATTGGGGCTTGAAACCTAGCGTGGTGTTGGGTGGTTTTCCCTAAGTTTCCAATGCTCTCTGTACGCAAATGTGGTAAATTTCCTAATTATACCTTCCTGCCACCTAACACATTATATAAATTAATAAATTCTTATTATATCTTAACTATTAGGGAGATGCGGTGAAATAAACCTTCAATTAAATTATCGTTTTTAAATAAAAGTAAAACGATATATCTTAGTTTTAAACAATTATTTAGGGGATGTGGTTTTAATTAAATTAATTATTTAGGGGAGGTGATTTTAATTGAAAGTATTTTATATATTTATTTGTAAAATTATTCCTGATTGCTTGAATAAATAAATATATATTACATTCAACTTTTAATTGTAGGTTTATACAAGAAAAATTTCTGAAAATAATTTAATTTTGTTTATTAATCTTAGCTAACTATCTCCCAAACCAGAATGAAAACAATCATTGTGTGAATGCGCGTAATATATTTTATAATAAGATACCTTCGCTGGCTATATCGTAATGATTACCATTTTTATTTCAGTACAAGTTTCTCTACTGAATCAAATATGAAAACCTCGCCATGTGAGTGAGGGATTAGGAAGTGCGTGGAGAGCTCTGAATGATCCCATGAGCCCAAATTTTCTTTATAAACAAATATGAAAAGCTAGTTTAAAGAGTTGATTCTTCCCCTTTATTTTACTTATGTAATCTGTATGCCTTTGTAAAATGTAAGAATTAGCTAATATATATTTTGTAATAAATATAAAAAGATCTATTAAAACTATGCCTTGTTAATTAATATCTCTTAAATGACTTAAAATCATTTAGTAGAGCCAATAAACTTTATAATAGTGTTTTGTAATCTTATGAGGCAGTGAAAAGTGATTTCGACTTAAATTTACATGATATAATAGAAACAGGTTTATTAAATTATGTTTAAGATACGCGATCAGTGCTTGGTAACTTAGTTGTAGTGTATCATGGGATGTGTCAGACAATAAAATAGTTTTTTACTTTGAAGGTAATGCGTTAGATGATAATTTTTTGTAAATATTGTTATAATACTGCAGTATAGATAGTAGGCGACTTTATTATATATAATCAAACCATTTCCCATTTTATTTTCAAATTAGAATGTTTTATAAAATGTCATTTCCCACAAGCAAAATTACAATTCAACTTACAGGTAGGACCTACAATCTCTGATGTACAAGACGATTTGCTAAAAAGAAATACGATTGGAAATAATTTTCACTTAATTTGATCTTTTTGTACTGTATTTAGGTGTTTTAAAACGGGTTTAGAAAGATATTTGGTTCAAAAATGGATGAGGCTACCGGGAAGTGAAGGAGGCTACATATACTGTAATCATCTCAAAACATTGATAGGATAATCAAATCTCTTAAATTACGGTGGGCAGGACATGCAGCGCGAATGGAAGAATCTAGAAACGTGTTCAGAGCATCGACTGGCTAACCCAATGAGAAAAGACCATTGAGAAGACCTAAAAGCAGATAGGAGGATAGAGTTAGAATGGTCTTGAAAGAGATAGGGTGTGATGAGGTGAACTGGATAGAGCGAGCTCAAGATAAGGATAGTGTGTAATGAGGTGACTGGATAGAACTAGCTCGAGACAGAATATGGTGTAATGAGATGGACTTGATAGAACTATCTTAAGATAGGAATAGGGTGTAATGAGGTGGACTGGATAGAACTAGCCCAAGATAAGTATAGAGTGCTATAGTTGGACGGGATAAAACTATCTCAGTATAGGATAGGGTGTAATAAGATGGATAAGAAAGAGCCATGGATAAATGTAGCACTACTAAATATAGGGATGTGGAGTAATTTTGTAACTGTGACAATGAATTCATAGTTACTAATTCCATAGAGTAAGTAGTAAGCACCGCATCTTACTACAGTTTCCACTTCAAGAAACAACGTGTTATAATGGAAGATACCATCATAATATTAAAAGAAAATTAATTTAAGAAATGTAAATAGGGATGTTTTTGCTTTAAAATATTTAATAGATTTGACAGCAATTGAATATGTCGATTGTGAATGTTCTAAATTAATGATGGTTACTCTAAAATGGTTTACATGTATTTCTGCCTCTTTTTACAAAACGTTTAAGGTCTGTTGAAGGTCGTGCCCACTCATGTTTTACACATAAAGTTCAGCTTTCAATATGGAAATATAATTAAAATTTGGATATGGCTAATTAAAAACGTTTCTAAGCTGTTTCATTGTTTCAGACATAATAATGAAAAACTTAGCCAAAGGTTTATTATTTTAAGTGCCTTTGCCTATAATAATCTTGCTGTCTCAACTTTGAAAATATGTACTAATAATCTTATTCAAGAGTCAAGTATTTATTTTGAAGGGTAGTAAACACACTGAAGTTTGAAGTATATATACACACACATACACACGCTGTGTACTTGACGTGTCAGACGTGTAGATGCGGTTACTTCCAGCCGATTAGATTATGTGATGATGATTATGTGACTGCAGTATAATTTTTAAATCTAACTTAATCTTAACTAATCAGATCATGGAAACCATAGGAACAAACACCCCTGGGGGAAAATACATATGGCACTACCGGGAACCGAACTCGGGATCTCTAGATTAGTAGCCAGACATGCTGACCACAAGACCAAGAGGCCGACCAGATTTTTATTTATTTAATCATAATATTTACTTGTGATCATAAGGTATTATAGTCGTTATTATTTTTTATTTTTTTTTATCACCGCGTCTTACTATCCGTTTGGGCTATACGCCTATGTGTTCAGGGATTAGACGGTTTAATTTAGAGGAAACGCACCTACATTTACGTGGATGAAGATTGTAAAACTATTTAAGAAAAACTACCCTCAGTGTACCCGACTGGAATCGAACCCCGATCTCCCCGTCTTCAGCAGTCTAGTCTACTCAGAGAATAGCCCGTTTGACCACGCAGCCACCGAAGTGGGTTATAGTCATTATTTATATTTAGTTCTGGTAGTATTTGTAATTTAAATTTTGAAGTTGAGCGGAGAGTAAATCCGTCGTTTCTCATGACAGCAAGAGAGGAAATCTGAGCAAACAGCTTATAGAGGAAAACAGGGCTTGACAGGCCCTCACACGCCCAGAAAGTTCACCTATGTTGGACCCAACGGAAATGACACGTCAAGTACACAGCGTGTGTATGTGTGTGTATATATACTTCAAACTTCAGTGTGTTTACTACCCTTCAAAATAAATAATTGACTCTTGAATAAGATTATTAGTACATATTTTCAAAGTTGAGACAGCAAGATTATTATAGGCAAAGGCCCTTAAGATAATAAACCTTTGGCTAAGTTTTTCATTACTATGTCTGAAACAATGAAACAGCTTTGAAACGTTTTTAATTAGCCATATCCAAATTTTTAACTATATTTCCATATTGAAAGCTGAACTTTATGTGTAAAACATGAGTGGGCACGACCTTCAACAGACCTTAAACGTTTTGGAAAAAGAGGCAGAAATACATGTAAACCATTTTAGAGTAACCATCATTTATTTAGAACATTCACAATCGACATATTCAATTGCTGTCAAATCTATTAAATATTTTAAAGCAAAAATCCCCTAATTAAATTTCTTAAAGTAATTTTCTTATAGTATTCTGATAGTAGCTGACATTATAACACGTTGTTATTTGAAGTGGAAACTGTAGTAAGATGCGGTGCTTAGTACTTACTCTATGGCGTTAGTAACTAGGAAACTCATTGTCACAGTTACAAAAGTACTCCACTATCCCCAATCTAAGGAGACGGTTACATATCCGCCAATGCCATTAGAAGACCAGGGATGTTTAAACGACAAACCTTGGTGGCAGACATTAAATAGATTAAAAAATAGCAAACTATTACCTTACTGGGCGGGGACGTTAACTAAATAGCCAATGTCTTCTAGTCTGATTTTTTTGAGATGGAAATTTGAATCCTTGTTGGGTGAACTGAAAGTGGTTTTACTAAGTAGTTTAACACTCTCCCTTAATGAAAATATGAGTACATTTCCTATCAATTCTACCTTCTTCATTCTTACCTCATTAGTCTAGTTACATTTGGATAGCATGAACATGATTAAAGATGGTTGCAAGAAATAGTATTAAGCCTAACAAACTAACTCTAATTCCTACATAGATATTACATTGTGTAATGTACATTATCTGGGTTATGCTAACGAAACTGTTTGTGTATGGGTGCGTCCTACTAACTGGTGTTTTTTTTGGTTGTTCTACTTTCCTGGGTGTTTATATAATATGTTCTTTTATAAATTCCAAGTTAAATACTTCAAATAAATATTGACATGATTGTAAATATTCACATTTGCGTTCAATGGTTTTATGGAATTAGAAAATATATGATTAAGAAGAAAAAATCCTACCTTTCAACAAAACTAGTAGGCCTACTTGTACTAGGGTGGAATCAGTACGTATACTATGGGTAGTAAGACGTGGTGCTAAAAAAAGTACTTGTATTAGGGTGGATGATTTCCAAAGGTAAAACCAGATCCCAAAAGAGAAGAAAGGCTTAACAGTACTGTTTTGGTTCAAAAATGCGTATTTTTTGTGTGGGAGCCGGCTTCACATAAACACAACACATTAATTACTCACACCACTGGCCACACGAGGATTTATCACATATGATTTATGCTATCTCCACAATTATGTGGATTCCCTGTATCTAAATGGACTTACTCATGCTTGACGCTTGATTCATTTTTAACATTTCTTATACTAAAAGTAATGATTAATTAAAAAAACGGAACTTAACTAGAGAGTAACATGTATGAGATTATGTAAATTTGAAATTTTTATCAACTGTTAAAATTTTAGTAACAGCGTAAAACTGGGGATATTTTCATACATACAAATGAAACAAATACAAACAAAGAAAAAAATTTAAATTCATATTGTATGTGTAGTTTGATTTAATTTGAGAGCTGTCTTTCATGAGAAACGAACAAATGAATAGGCCCCAACACCACAAAAATACAACTTTTCTCTTTATCTCCAAAGCTTTTTAAGAAATTATCTTTAGTAGAGTTTCTTTTAACTTTATTTCTTACAAAACTGCGTGGAAGTTTAAAAGTTTTAATGCCTCTGAAGTTATCTTAAACTTTATTTTGTAAACGTGCCATGCTTAGACGTGGCATTAGCCGTACATTTTTCTTCGTAATATTTCATCAGAAAGGAGAACGTTATTTCGTTGGTGTAATGCTCACACTAATGATCACTGTGTATGTGTGTGTGTGTGTGTGTGTGTGTGTGTGTGTGTGTGTATGTATGTATGTATGTATGTATGTATGTATAGTATGTATGTATGTATGTATGTATGTATGTATGTATGTATGTATGTATGTATGTATGTATGTATGTATGTATGTATGTATGTATGTATGTATGTATGTATGTATGTATGTAATGTATGTATGTAATGTATGTAATGTATGTATTGTATGTAATGTATGTAATGTATGTCATGTATGTCATGTATGTAATGTATGTAATGTATGTATGTATGTATGTATGTATGTAGTATGTATGTATGTATGTATGTATGTATGTATGTATGTATGTATGTATGTATGTATGTATGTATGTATGTATGTATGTATGTATGTATGTATGTATGTATGTATGTATGTATGTATGTATGTATGTATGTATGTATGTATGTATGTATGTATGTATGTATGTAATGTATGTAATGTATGTATTGTATGTAATGTATGTAATGTATGTCATGTATGTAATGTATGTCATGTATGTAATGTATGTATGTATTGTATGTAAAGTATGTATGTAGTATGTACAGTATGTACTTGTATGTACTGTATGTACTGTATGTATATTATGTATAGTATGCACAGTATGTACAGCATGTATGTATGTATGTATGTATGTATGTATGTATAATAGATAGTTTAATAATGCTGCCATATTATTATTATTCACTTCTCAGGTTCAATAATTCATAATACATTTATTGAAATTATCGTTTGGTATAAATGAGTGACATTCACATACATTTATTAAAATATATGTTTAAAAATCACATCTTGATACGGGAGTACTTATTTTGATTCCTGCATCCAGGTGTTATATATATAAAAAATACATTATACAGAGTGTACCGTAACATGTGTGACGCACTTCAGAGGTGGACAGGAGAGACAAAAACAATGAAAAAATATATAAACTGTGTCTCATTCGACCTTGTTTATTTTTGAAAGAGTCCGGCACTCTAAGACACGATGATTGCAGACTTGCATTCTTACGATTTTAATCATCTCCACATTACTGGATTACAAACATCACTATAATTTGGAAACAAGGTAAAATGAAACACATGGTTATTTTTACTTAAAAAAAAAAATGTTTTTGTGTTTTCTGTCCAGCTCTGAAGGGGTCTCACATGTTACTGTACACCCTGTATAAGCTATATGTTTTATTTGGACACACGCCTAGTGGGTTAGGGATAAGGAAGCTATAACTAAGATGAAATGTATCTAGATGTGTAGATGGAGGGTGAGAAACCGTTAAGGAAAAATGACGCTCAATACACCCAAACAAGATTCGAAACCTGATCTTCCAGCTACCAGCAGTTGAGTCTTTTGCTAGAGTGATATTTAGACCATTTGCATATTGATGTTGGATATGTATACATACGTTTAAATGTTTAAAAGAAAGAATTTTAATTAAAATCTTAATACCAAACGCCAATCTGTGTTATGTCAAAATCAAGCTTTTGGCTTTTTAAATTTTATTTTATTTTTATTATAAATTATGTTGTACGAGTATATACGTCCACGTAAGAGCACTAACTTTCGAAAATAGAAATAACTTGATTCAAATACACGGTATATTTTTTGACTCCTCATACACTTTATTTCAAAAACATATTTTCAGCTTTGCAGTGTCTACTTTCTATTTATTCAACTTTTTTTTATATCAATTTTTTTATCGAAAATACTTTTAGGAAAAGTTTTCAACAGCAGCAAGAGGGATTTAAAACTTGAATACTTCCATCTGTTGTATACTGTATTGTACTATAGGTGTAATTCTGCATCAAAAGTAGTAGAGCAGTTGAAATAAATGTTTACAAAAGAAGAAGAAAAAGAAGAATAAATAATAAAACAAAGATCATAAGCAGCTTAGGTGAAACCATTTTCAAAATATACTTAACTTGGAAAGATAAAGATTTATGAGCCAAAAGAAAATAAAGAAAATATAATATTATACATATATTTTTGTAAAATCGTGCAGCAACCGCATTAAGGGAAGTAAAAATAATTTCATTTCATTTTAATTCTTCTTTAGTAAAATGCTAGCCAACAGTTGAGACTTCTAACAATCTAGTACAGGGAAAATACAGATCACAAGGCTTACAAAAAAATATAAATACACTACCTTTGTTTATAATGAATTACAACTAAATAGATTTAGCAACTTAGTAATAATAAAGAGTAAAAAAAACAACAAAACACAAGGAAAAAACACATAAGGAGATAATCAAATAGTTAAAATTACTAGTAGTGAAGCGTCAACAATAAACAAACAGAAATTAGTAATCAATTATAAGAGTGTACATTGACTAACTCTCTAAGTATGGTTTTTCTTTGACGGTACAAATTAAATTCAGGGAATCTAGAGTTAAAGTTGCTAATACAACTGGCATTAGTGAGTTAAGTTTGTAAGTGTTACTGATAGAAAATATTTTAGGACCTCGAGACTCATGAAAGAGCACAAGGACGCCCACATGTTGAAGGGTGGATTGACAAGAAATGGAGTTATTAAATATGTTAAAAACAAAACGGGCGTTACTATATATTCTAATTTGATTAAGGCTATTACTATTTGTATTACTCTTACAACTAACAAAATATAACTGGTTCTACACCCAGGTTACAGCTTCTTTGGTGCTGACTGACAGTTCACAGCTGACTTCTGACAGTCAAAATTTAGGTATATACCTAAATTTTGACTGTCAGAAGTGACAGCTGCTAAACACATGTTTTTTGCAAATCATATGGTTCGGCGTAGGGATACATAATTTGGTTCGGTAGCTTTTCAAAGCCGTCAGCTGTCAGTCAGCACCAAAGAAGCCATAGGGCTACTGTACCATATATTAGCTGTGTTCCTTGATATATTAGTATTTGTAACTTCCTAAATAAGGTTGACTTACGGCCATCCCTATCCTGTACTGGAAATATCTAGTTTGGATTCGAATACTGATACTCAGTCGTAAGGGAGCAAAGCTGTAAGAGCGGCCATCGCTTCCTCCCCAGTGAAGATGAAATCTTATAACCCCGTATCAACCATTTCATCTGGTTCTATCAGCCGTGTAAAGACGTCTTTGAGAAAAGTATCACGTCCGTACAGATATCAAGAGAGCGTAGGAAGTCTCTGTGGTCAAAAGCCAGTTTCTTTATCTTCCATTTCGCCGTCTTCCACGGCAGACTGAAGATAATTGACTGTCATTTCCCTCACCTCTTTCGGCTTTCCGGAAGGGTAAAATGCCATCCTCAGGACAAAATGGGACTTTACCCATCTCACACGAATCCCCATGAATGGCAAGATGCTGAGCCCACATTTAAACAATTTTTTTTAGTTTTGAAACGATTCAAAATGGTTTGCTTAAGAATAGTACATTTTTGTTGCCACATTTTTTCAGATTAATTTAATTTTAGATTTTATATCTTTTTCTACATTATTGACTGATTTTGTTTATTAATTTAATATGTTGAGATTAGAATGCCATGCATTTTCAATTACAGCAAATATTCTTAATAAACTCTTGACCCTTCGGAGAGAGAAATAATGTGATTCTGAAAAAAAAAACTGAACTCAAGATTTTGATAAATGTTGACGTTACATGACACCCTTAAACCGAAAGAGTTGTGTCACCATGCCATCTGTCTGTCCGTCTGCTTGTCTGTATCTCGGAGTAGAGCTGAATACATTTTACCGGTTGGGCTAAAGCTTGGTATCTAGGTTTTCATAGAATTACCTCGAAGAGTTTTTGGAATTAAATATCTAAAACAGAAATTAAATGTAGTTTACTCAAGGGCAAAAAGAGAAAGAATCGATTTTCTTGACATCTGCTTTAACAATAATTTTGATTAAGTTTTACATCGAGGCACTGTTTGACATTAGAAACAAAATGGTAATGCTCTATTTACCTTAAAAATTACTTTGAGGATAATTTACATAAGGGAAAATTTACAATTTTGATCAAAGCTCCGCAATTATTTGAGATACGAGATAACTTATTATTGTAAAGATATATCACTATTAATATAAAACTCTTTTATTTGAAATATATTTTTATAAAACAAAAAAACTGACCTATCAGAAAAATTAATATACATATTTTTGTATTAAAGCCTTAAAAAATTAACTCGATTTTTATTCTCTTTGGTGACACAGATGTTCCTCTTTTCACAATGTTTCTCTAACAGAGTATACAATTTTGTTTATGCTCTTTGGTGGAATGTTTCTGTAAAAACGTATATTCCGTTTCACAAGTTAATATTAAGAGTTTTTTTAGTAAATGTTTCTATTTTGAGATAAAAGCAAGAGAAAGAAATTCTGTGCGGTGCAACGTAACATTTATTTTTTGTTTATTTTGTTAAGAAGATAATATCGCGTACATTTGAATTCATGTTTCCTTTAAACAATTGTTTGGTAATTTTTAAAAGTTGTAGCTAGTAGCTTTAATACGATTTTATTTATGTGTCTATGTGTATAATAATTGAACTGAAATTTAAATTTAAATTTATAGTCCGGTCATATTAGCCTCAAAAAGCCGATTTGGAAGAAAAAGTGTATATAGTTTTGAAATTTGGTATACATACTCTTGAGTACTGTATAATTGAATATCCGCTGAGTTTCCCCTCCCCCGGTGGTGGCTTCATCCCTTAAAACTGAAAAAAACACCCCCCCAAACGGTGTGCTTGTGTGACTTTTCCCAATTATCTTGTAAACGGTGAATCGCCCGAAAATCTTCACATCAGGTAAAATTGACGAGAACAAGATAATTTTAACAAAAATGGGTTCTACAAAAGTTTGCGTAAGAGCTATCGACTGGCGGTAAATAAGCCAAAATAGGGGTATATTTTGGGCGCAGCTTAAAATTGGTTTCTCGCACTCGGTCGTAAATAATACCAAACGGTTAGTATTTGTTAAAATGCTCAACTGAAGTTGTAGAACGTGAAATTCTCGATAAGAACATGTAAAAAATTAAAACCTAGAAAAAATATTTCAGATGGTTTCTGAAATATAATGTGTGTGCTGTATATAATTAAATATGAATACACACACATAATAACTTATATGAAAACAATATACTATATTTAATATGTATATTATTTTATATTTTTATTTCTAGTTATTTTATTGCCGTAGAGGCCAAACGGGTAGTAAGACAAGATGTTAATTTTTTTTAGTTTTATCAGAAACAAATTTGTCGTAGGCCCTTCATCAGACTTTTTTCCGCACCACCCATGAAGTAGAGATATAGGTTTTTTTTAAAGTGGTTCCCCCTCTAGGCATATATCACTAAGTTCTTATTGGACATGAACACTTCTGATCAATATTTAATGTAACTACTTATTTAAATGAGTAGCACACAATTAGATCCTTGAGTGAGGCTAAACTTTTTTTTCTCCATGGATTGAAATCAGGTAATGTTGATATTAAGATTATCTCATTGAGTTAAAGTAAATCAATATCTTCATCACACAATATTAAACCCAACTTGTATGGAATGTAAAAGCTTTCAAGCTCACAAAATAATAAATTCTACTTCTTGATACTTTTTTATCTTATAATTATAGTTCAATTTTAATTCAAAGAGTTTTTTTTTAGAAAATACAAACATATTTCTTTGTGGCCAACATTAATAACGTTTTACAATATTATTAGTGTTAATTCATAGGTATTGATAATATATATCAAAAGTGACAGCTGCATTGCTGATGTGTGAATACGTGGAAGTAGATCTAGTAAATTTACAAGCTGAATACTAGACTGTGGATCTACTATTACGTTTCTATACATCAAGTCATGTGATAAACAGCTTTAATTTTTGACAGATATTATTAACACCTTAAAAATAATAGTAGCAATACAGTAAAATGTTATCAGTGTTGAGCGTAAGAAAAAGTTTGTATTTTCAAAGAGGGTCTTCCTTCCAAAATCCTATTGTATATGTGCTATGTCCTTTATAATAGAAACCCACGAACTCTCTTGTGTTATTCATGAAATCCTTCATATTCATAAGACAAGAGACCCGTAGCAATGGCCGCAAGTTCTAAGGCGTCACTCTGGCAGTAGACTTTACTTCCCATGATGGGGAGATCAAAGTTCTTATCTCTTTCGGGTGTACTAAGGTTTTTTACAAAAATGTTTCCACTCTCCCTCCATGCAAATGCGAGTACGCTTCATCTAAATATAACATTGATCATCCCTAAACCATTAGCGCAGTTAATACATACATAAGCATACGGTGCTAAAAGAAAATTACAAGAGAATTTTTTTTAGTTCACATTACAATCGTTCTGTGGTCTAGAGGTCAGAGTTTCTGACTACAAGTCCCGAGATCCCTGGTTCGATCCCCGTTGCTTCGAGATTTTCTTTCAGGAAGTGTTTCCGAAACGGGGTCAAGTCAGTCTCGTAAAGACAAATGAGGAACTACTTGAATGAAAAAGTAACGGTGGTGATCTAGAAAATTGAGATTTAAGGCTGGAGAGTTCATTGTGCTGACCACATGACACCCTCTATCCGCGGAAGTTGGCACTATATTCGCCAACAGATGGCGGCCGCTCAGTTGATATGGCTTGATTGCAAACTGATGCTATGGAGTTTCTTACTATCTAATATGAGGCAGGAACAAATGGATATAACTCCGAATATATTTCAATTCCTCCAAATATAGAAAATGTCAGCCAATCGTGTAGTTTCTAGACTTAGAGTAACACAAATTTCAATATTTTATCTATTCTCCTTATATTTATTCCGATATCCCTCCACGTAGATGTGGGTACATTTCATCTAGATTATACCTACCTCACCCCTACTCAATTAGTGTAAATATGCGGATACCTGGATGGGTGATAAGACCCAGTGCATGAGAATATGCTATATTCTGATACATCTCGTGTTTATAAGATGGGACACTATAAAACCCGCTTCCGTGGCCGCATTCTCTAAGTCGCTACTCTCGCAATAGACTACACTGCTGACTACGGAGAGATCGAGGTTCGAATCTAGGTCAGGTGCACTGAGGGTGGCTTCTCTAAAATAGTTTTCCACTCTCCTTCCACGCAAATGTGGGTAGTTTTTCCTCTAAATGTAATCTTCCTAATCCCCAGAACCATAAGCGTATAAACCGGATGGGTAGTAAGACGCTTGCTTAAAAAATCCACTATAAATCCCAAATTATCATTACAGAGAAGTTCATATTTTATTAAGGACCGTTTAATTGTTTTCTGTGCACAGAATTTTACGACACATACTTAATCATTTTTACATTTGTCAGGTAGGGAAGAGGAAGGTGGCATTTTAGAAGAAATTTACCAGCATTTGAATTAAATAAAATTGAAAAATCACAACGTCCATCATATACTCTGCCTTAAAATATGAGTGAAGAATGACCTTGGGCATGGAACGATTCCTGGATAGCTCAGTGGTTAGAGCATTGGCGTACTAAGCCAAAGGTCCCGGGTTCGATTTCCATATCCAATTGTCATTTTTCAATTTTCAGAATATGATACCTAGATGGAGTAAATCCTCACTAAAATCATAAATAATAGCTTAGGCTATTTGATTCTTATAATACTAGTGCTAAATCATGATTTGTCAGTATGTATAAATATATATTAACAGATGAAGAGAAATATTTGTTGTTTAACTAATAGGTTGAATTTTTAGCAAAGTTTTGCTAAGAGGCGCTTCTACACCACAGACATGTTGGGATACTATAAGAGGATTTTACTAAGCCGAAGAATAAACCACCGATCGTAATCACTGAATTAATAGATTTTCTTGTTATCTGAAATTAGAGAGAATCAGACTAAAGGATTAAATGGTTCCTCTTTATTCTCGTTATTTTATACTTGCCACTAACGAAGTCCGGAGCAACCACCTTGTTTAGACACCCTATCAGAAGACCAGGGTTCGAGCTTATGTCGCTACTGTATTATGTTTTTAATGCTTGTGCCAAAAGCTCTATAAGCGAATGTGTCGTAATTATATTAGTTTACAAATAAATAAAAGTTACCTCCTTTTAACAAATTGTGGACTATCATTGTTTGTGAGACCATCAAAGCATTTCTATTTCACTTTTGAATATCATCTAGGGACTTAGTGTGTTCACAACGTAGGTAAAAATTATTCGAATAGGAGGTTACTGTTATAAATAACATATTTTTGAAAATATAATTATTTTCTGTAGAATGATGCTTTTATATCTTAATATATATAATTCTTCTGTACGTGTGTATGTAACTGAACTCCTCCTAAACGGCTGGACCGATTTTGATGACATTTTTTGTGTGTGTTTGAATGGGTCCATGGATGGTTTAGATTCACAATTGGACCCGGTAGGTGGCACTGCAATCGAGTTCTATGATTTTTTTGATTTTTTAGGGACTTTTTGGGGGGGTTGGCTGGACCGATTTTGATGACTTTTTTATGTGTGTTTGAGTGGGTCCGTGGATGGTCTAGAGTCACAATTGGACCCGATAGGTGGCACTGCAATCGGGTTCTATGATTTTTTAGATTTTTTAGGGATTTTTGGGGAGGTTGGCTGGACCGATTTTGATGACTTTTTTGTGTGTGTTTGAGTGGGTCCGTGGATGGTTTAGATTCACAATTGGACCCGATAGGTGGCACTGCAATCGGGTTTTATGATTTATTTATTTTTTGGGGGGGATTTTGGGGGATCAATCAAATAAAATTAACTGTACCCGGCATACAAATTTGTAAGCAAGATTCGCAACTTTTTTCGATACAGCTGATATTTGTGGAGTTGTGGGCTAAATTCCAAAAATGAAAATATGTTTTATTTTGTATGTTGTCTTGACAAACACTGAATTTGTAATATTTGTGTAACTCACTAATTGGAGTTCATTGTGAATTTGTAATTGTGATGATCACATAGTATTTGTTTTATTATCGAAATCAACTATGCCACCCAAACGAAAAACCAACGTTCGGGCAGGACAACGTCTGTTGGGTCCGCTAGTAATTATTAAAATGTTAATAACTATAGTTTAGCCTTTTATTTTAATTTAAAGCACTAAACATGCTAAATAATTACCAATTATTATACGGAATTTATGTAGCTTATTAAATAAATAAGTATATGGCAAGTACTTTGTGGTGGAAAATTATGCATTTGTAAAGAGAGGCTTAGAAAACAAAAATACTAACTAATTTATTGAATAATAAACATTGTTTTTTAGAAATATTATATCTATCAAGAGCATTTTAAGTCCAAACAGGTGGCTACATTCAAATATGTCAAGCCACCAACTTAGGTTCGCTCACAGAGGTTTACAGCTACAAGTATGTGTAAATTGTTAATTGAGTGGATATAACTTTCTTATTAACTTGCTAAGTTAATAATAATTTAGATTTTATATCAACTCAATTTACAATTCGGACCAAAATAGATTTATTTTAGTTTGGTTGTCTTGTTCTTTAAATAGTATTCTATATTCAGTTATTTAAATGAATATATTATTTAAAGAACATGACAACCATCCTAAAAATATCAATTTGGACTGAATTTGTTAAGTTAATAATAATTTAATTATATTCACTCAATTAACAATTTACACAAACTAGTAGCAGTAAACCTCCGTGAGCGAACCTAAATTTGTGGCTTGACATAAATTTGAACGAAGGTGCATGTTTGAACTTAAAATATTCAAAGTAAATATAACATTTCTAAAACTAAATGTTTATAACTTAAGACGTTAGTATTTTTGTTTCCTAAGCCTCTCTTTACAAAGGCATAATTTTCAGTCACAAAATACTTGCCATATACTTATTTCGTTAATAGTACCAACCTGCACCTACCTTCTCTCATTCATTTCTCTTTATACTATTTTACACATAACACTATTGTTATTACTATTAATTAGTTTTTATTGGTGACCTGGTCGTCTAGGGGTAAGATGTCAGACTTCTATGCTGGGGTCCGGGGTTCAATCCTCGTCTCGGCACAGATTTATCTGATTGTCAAACCCTTCCTTCACCTCTGACAAGACGTGTATTAATCACAACTTGTGAATGTGTGGAATGCCAGGCCTCCACCGTGGTTCGGATTCCACGTTAAACTGTAGGTGCTCCATTTCATCTTGCAATCACCCCCTACCATTACACATTAGCGTAAGTGCGTATAACCCGAACGGGTAGTAAGACGCGGTGCTAATAATAATAATTAGTTTTTACTAAACATTTAAAATTAATATTACTGAAAACAATAAGATTATATTAAATTAAAAGCAGAAGTAAAATACCCAACCAATCAAATAGAGTGCATCGAAATTAGACTGAAAAAAAAGGGCCAAAAAGGCAAGGTTGCCTGATTCTATATATAAAATACTGCAAGACAATATCGGTGAGGTTTGGGTGGAAACTCACAAAATATGTATTTAAGTTATGTTAAATGAATGAAGTTTGTGAGGAACATGTTAGCTGTCACGAGGAGAAATAAGATTAGGATTATAGTTATCCGGAACAGTAGGGGTACAGGGAGTACATGAGATAGTATGGGCACGTAATGAGGATGGAGCAGGAGAGGGTACCAAAGAAAATGATAGAGATGAAGTATTTAGGAAAAAAACTGCATGGGAGGCCAAGAAAGATGGGAGGAGCAGATAACAGAAAGTGTTCAAGTAAGAAGAGAAGAATGGAAGAAATTAAAGGAGGAAGAATGGGTTGTAAGATACGGTGCTAAAAAAACTTATCTTATTACAAATGTAGCCAACAACAAGTAACAATTATTAAGAGCTACATGAACATAATGATTTTCTATTAAGTTAGAATTAGATAGTGCATTGTTTATACTTGATAATATTGATAAACTTTATATTTATCAAAGTTATACATTATGTTAGTGATAGATATTTGACTGATTATTCAGAATAACTGAAACTTACTACATGGTTTTAAGAAATCGCACTAGAATAATTACTCTGTACAGTTAATATTGGGAAACCCACAACGCGAATAGTTAATATAAGTGCACCTAGTCGGTTAATATCTAAGCACATCAATCACTCGCTGTTATTGTTTTATTGGGATGTTGAACTTCAAACCTTTTTAAGAACTTAATTTCACATTGCAGCTGTAAATTAAGTACTCTCTGAGTATGTTGACTACGAACTAGAATATTTTAATACCAAGTTTCAATGAATACTACTTTTATTTGAATTATTAAAGTTAATGTTTCTATGGCAGGCTCTACACACATGTATTGTCCCAAACAACAGTCGATGGAAGGATGAGGCTAAAGAGTAAAACAGATTATTGCTATATACGTCATTTATAATAATAACCCTATCAATTACACCACTCCAATCGCTTAATCCGATTTAGCTTCTATTGTACTGGAAATTATTTCTGAATAAAAGCCCACAACAAACACATGAAACATTAAAAAATAAATTGAATAATCGTAAATGATGAAAAACGACCATCGATTTCCTAAATCTGACGCCACATTATAATCCTCAGGCATTGAGCTTAATCGAGTCTGCGTAATTGATTTGAGGACTCATCAGGCGTTCGGAGGGATGACGCATGGGTTTTCACCTAGAGGTCCAATCTAACCCACATGACTGGGAGGTTTGAACTAGTTCATTCACAGTGAGACATAAATCATACTTTATAACTTTATTATGTTAACCTTGGTGGTCTTGGGGTAAAGTGCTCGTCTCAGGACCCGATTTACATGGGTTCAAACACAGCCAAGGTCCACGGATTTTTCTTGAACGTTAAAAAAAACATGTCGCACAACTTCCTTCGGAGGGAAATTAAAGTCATCTGCCTCGTGTGTATTGTGGCATGTAAATAACCTTGGAAGGTGTGTGAAAATACCTTTCTCGACAAAATTGGTAGGCCCTTTCACGTTCGCTCATAGCATTTTCAGTGTGGAAGACAACGGGGAATCACCACACTTTATGAACTACCTTAGTAAATGGGATTTATACCAGATGGTGCAGGCAGTACTAACCAGACGAATGACTGAGGGGATGCCCAACTCCTGAAGGATAGAAATTACATCAAACCGATCTTCGGGTTGTTGACTTAAAAAAGAAAGAAGTTTATTATAAAACAAAAAAAAAGTACTGTAGGAAAATTAAATATATTTAAAATCCATACATATACTATACAGGTGTAAAAAAATGACAGAATTCCTCTTTAGATTATGATTCATGATAGAAAAAACATGTCAAAAATGAAAGACAGCAAACGCTTTCTAGTGCTTATCTCTCAAAATAGTATAGACCGTCAATTGTGGTAAGGACATACACTATTGCTCCCGTCCAGGCAAACTAAAGCAAGGAACCACATGAACAAGGAAATTATTATTTACTATTTTTATGCTTATAGCAAAGCACAGTCCAAGCTTATAACAGGTGTTCAAAACGACCTCAGTGCATTTCCAAACAGGCGGCAGTGCTGTTATGTACACGACACAGCATGCCAGAATTGACAGTTAACGGTGTGATTTTACTACGAGATTGTCAATGCCTATAGTAGAATCTACGGACAAAATACTATTTTGATTATCCTCATAGACTGCCGATGACGGGGAGATCAAGGTTAGAATCTTGTTTGGGTGTACTGAGAGGGGTTTTTCCAAAATAGATTTCCACTCTTCTCACACACAAATGCGGGTACAAATCATATAAATATAATCTTCCTTAGCCATAAAATCATTTGTGTAATTATTACGCAAGCGTATGGCCTGAGCAGCTATTAAGATGCGGTGCTAAAAAAAATCCTCATAGAAATAAATATAAAGATCAAATGACCAAGGATCCCGCATAATTGATCCTGTATGCCCAATTTTCCTCCCTGATTGTCATGTCCTAGCACTCTCTGGTATCACTTATCTGGCAAACTAAGCACATACGACGTTTGCCGTGTTATATTTTCGGCCTGTTTTGTTATAAGGATAGAGCTCTGAAGAAGAATCGTGCTGATTTGTATTCAACCAATGCATGTTTAATATTATTAACTTTAAAATAGATATTTCACTTTAGGGAATGGAACGTGCAAAATAAAATTAAACCAATACGTAAAATAAAAAATCAGCCACAAATAATGTGTTTAAAAAAACAACACAACCTCTTCATTTATAATCTTGTGCAATAAGGGCGTGAATATGGGAGCAGCCTGCGTCAATGGTAAAATGGTCTGATACGTTACTATCGTGTTGGACTGGTTTGCTGGTGACGGGTGGATTGGAGTTTGAATCCCGGTCGGGTACACTAAGGGGGTTATTTTATACAGGTTTTTACACTCTCTTCACGAAAATAGGGTACATTTTCTCTAAAGTTATATCTTACACATATATCCATCAGCATAATTAATGAATGTGTATAGCACAAACTAGGAGATAAACTTTCCCTGTTACGTTTTAATCTAGCCTTAGACTATTCTATTAAGATAATGCAAGATAATAGGGAAGGCTTGACATTAAATGATACAATGCAGCTATTAGGATACGCAGATGATTTAGCTTTATTAGGTAATAGTAAGGAAGCTGTTGCAAGTAATGCAAGCATTTTATTAGAAGCTAGTAGTAAGGAAATGGGTTTAAAAGTGAACGCTGAAAAGTCTGAGTATATGAACACACAGAGGGCACAGATTGAGGACGATAATTTAGAAATGACTTTGAGCAACATATTATTTGACAGGGTTAATGATTTTAAATATTTAGGAACAATTTTAACTAGCAATATCGGTATAGGAGTGGAAACTAGGAAAATAATACAGTCGCGAAACACATGCCACTACTCAGTCAGTAAGTTGTTGACAACTTGCCTGCTGTCAAGGAATATAAAACTCAGAATATACAGAACAATAATTTAACTAGTTGTTTTATATGGGTGTGAAACGTGGTCTCTTACCTTACATGATGAAAACTAATTTAGGGTTTTCGAAACCAAGATAATTAGGAAGATTATTGATCCAAAAGGGGATGAAGATATTGAGTAGGGGTGGAGGAGGTTAAATAACCATTTAAATACCCTGTACTCATCACAAATTCGACACCTTAGCTCAGTCGGTAGCGTGTCTGTCTACTGAGCTAAGGGTCCCGGGTTCGATTACCGGTATGGCCGAACAATTTATCACTGGTGAAATATGGGTCTACCCTTTAAAAGTGATGAATTAACGTCTGGGGACTGGATGTTGTGCCTGTCCTAGTATTAAGTTGGTTTATAATGCATATGAAGTTACGACAGTCCTAACAAGCCGCTATTGGGAAATATTTGGCTTGAATAAAAAACCAACCCAGGCCACAGGCTTGAAACAGTAATGGATGTAAACTCATCACAATACATTGTTAGGAAAATAAATCTGGTAGATTATGGTAGGCAGGACACGCAACGCAAATGGGAGAATCTAGAACCGTATTCAGAATGTTGACTGGCAAACCCAATGGGAAGACCTAGACACTGATGGTTGTACAACATTAGAATATACCTGAAAAAGATAGGGTGTAATGAGGTGGACTGGATATAACTAGCTCAAGATAGAGATAGGGTGTAATGAGGTGGACTGGATAGAACTAGCTCAAGATAGGAATGGATGGTGTAGTTTTGTAAGTGTGACAATGAACTTATGGGTTCCAAATGCCATAGAGTAATTAAGTAAATGCAATCCTCTTTCTTTCTAAGATGTGTTCAACAAAAGTAAACACAAATTGATACTATACCATCAAAATACGTAACAAAAGGATGAGTCCCACACCAGCTCCGTAGTGTTCTAGTGGGACTTTCAAAACACGGAAATTATACAAATTAGAATTTATATACAGCCCACTCAGGGCGTCGTTATGGCGAAGAGAAGGGGGGAATCACATAAAACCCTCCTTATTTCCCATATGCAATGACATATCGTATTTATCGGAAGTTAGTAGATATGTAAATGATGATCTTGATGGTGTTAATTATCGCTATTTACAGGTCATATCTAATAAGCTATTAAAATTGAATTTGAATTAATTCATTATCCACTACCAACATTTTTTATTTTAATTTATACGTAACTCAGAAAGTATTTTTAATATAAATGTGCTAGCGTATTTTAAAGTGGTTCATTCGCCTTTTGTTCTACGATTGTGAGGCGTGAAAATGGATATTTTGTCTCGTTTACTGTCACATATATATCACAGCTCGCTAACAAAAGAACTCTAGCTTTCCCCAAATGACGGATGACTTCCTGGATCATAACCCGCGTCCCCTATCTAGAAAGATATGAGCTCTCACAGCCCTTGTTATAATTGTGATGCGGGTTCTCTACCATTCAGGCTCAACGTTCAATCAAACAAGTGATTTGTTCTCATTACGCTCACGACAATGCTACTAGGCCTAGTTGTTGATTTAATTAGAGCTAGGGATGATGTGAACTAATATTTAGTGACTACTTGAGAAGATAAAATAGTTTATCAGATCAGTTATATATTTAAATATATATTGGGGCTATCCTAACTTTTTTTAGCACCGCGTCTTACTACCCGTTTGAGTTATACGCCTGTGTACTAATTACGTTATTATGTTCGAGATGAGTAAGGTTGAATTTAAAGGAAGTGTACCCACATTTGCATGGAAGAAGAGTGAAAAACCATCCTCAGTACACTCAACCAGGATTCGAACTCTGATCTCCCCATCATAGGAAGTCTAGTCTATTGGGAGAGAAAAACCTTAGACCATGTGGCCACCAAATCAGGCACCCTATTAAAATATATAATTTTTTCAACGCATCTTACTACCTGCCCGGGCGATCAGAATAATTATTTTTTATCACCGTTTCTTATTACCTGTTCAGGTTATACGAATATATAATAATTACTCTAATGGGTTAGGGATGAGGAAAGAAGCGTTTTAGAGGTAATATACCCTCATTTGCGTGGAAGGAGAGTGGAAAACCATTTAGGGAAAACCACCCTCACCCTTCGAGCCCCGGTCTCACCGTTATCAGCAGGCCAGTCTAACACGATAGCGAAACATTAGAACGTTTGGTCAATGAAGCTGGTCATCCGTATTTAGCTAAATTAATGTGGTAGGGAAGAGTAAGGTCCGATTTTAAATAAAATATATTCTCACTTTCGTGGAAATAGAATGAGAAAACATTCAGGAAAAAAACACACTCATTGAACATGGCTGGGATACTAACTCAGATCACCTAGTTACTGGAAAGCCAGACCAGATGAGCTTTGTTCACAGCTTGATCCTGCAGCCACTGGTCCGAGTAAAATAATGTTACCATTTAAAACAATCTTATTTTATAATGGTATCAATGCTTTATTATAAATTTAGAAATATATGGATAGTCTTATATACCTAATACGTATGTTATTTAAAGTATTTTAACAAAAGGTTTTTTTCCCTCCTACTTTTCTAAATATATTTTTCAACTACAGTTTCATGTAGTATTTTAAATTTGATGAATGGCTTGGCACATTATATTAAAAAGCTCTCTTGAACTCTTTGCTATTGTTAAACAAGGAATAATGAAGGAAAGAAAGAATGGTTAAAAAGCGTCAAAAGTAAAAAAAAAAAAATACTAACCAAAAATTTAGAAAATAATATTACATCAAATACAAAAGTGAGATTTAAAAAAGTGTATACTATTTTTATATTTAGTTATATGTAAAGAAAAAAATATTACCACACTTTATTACTAAAGAGTTGACAGGATAAATTCTGTAGACAGCAGGGGTGGTTTTACTTTGGTTCAGTTCTGTTGGTTTCTCAATTATATTAAATAATATTTCCTTCGTGAACACATACGATGAAATTATATAGTTGATATAAAATAGTAGGGCCTATATAAAAATTAAATGCATATATTTGATTTAGTTTTAAATTATTTCTTTTCGTGAACAAAATATGACTAACTAGTTGTTAGTGACGCCACTTTTATACGCTTTGATGGAGGCTATCGGGCTTAAGATTAGTTTTCATTGTTACGTGGGATTTGTAACCAATGATTGGTAATTTAAATAATATAGTGAAAGTTAAGACTTAAATAAGTATATCTAGACAATTATAAAATTAATTCGTAAATAAAGCAGTTAATAAAGTAGTTAATGTAGTACGTGAAATTGACAAGCACTAAAATGTACAATTTAAATAAAATTTTCATAGAGAAAAAGAGTTTATTATATGGACAATTAGATAAATTATAATGCATCATCAACTAAAAATATAATGCTCAAACCATTGATGAATAGCCTTAAAACCTAAGCTGACACATTAAAATATTAATACAAAAATATAATATACAATATAACGTGATATGAACAATGTTCTTAAGTCCAGATTTGTTTTGAAATTAAAGAATAAATATTAAGTTAACATCTGCCTAACTGATTTAGAAAATTAGTTGAAGTACTTATGTAATGTAGAATGGTCTAAGTCTTATTTGGGGTTGTGTCCCATTACTCCTTTTTGACATCCAGAACTGGAAAAAGTCTGGTTTACTTTATTCCGTCATGTTTCGGTAATATGGTAACAATCATAGATACTGCAAATTAAATTAAAGAAGGCATGAAGATAATTTAAGATTAAAGTTATTATAAGAAGTATTGTGAAATATCATTAATCTTTTATAAAATAGTAAAGGGAAATTATCAAATAATATAGGATACCATAGATCGAAACTGGAACCTTTGATATTTTAGAACCGACCAAACACTAATAGAGACTAATTATATATATATATATATATATATATTCCTCTACCCGGTGTTAGTACCCATTCGGGCTATACGCATACATTAATTATTAGGTATTCTAGTGGAGTAGGAATGAGTAAGATAGAATTGTATACATACATACATACATACATACATACATACATACATACATACATACATACATACATACATACATACATACAAACATACATACATACATACAAACATACATACATACATAAATACATACATACACACATACATACATACATACATACATACATACATACATACATACATACATACATACATACATACATACATACATACATACATACATACATACATACATACATACATACATACATACATACATACATACATACATACATACATACATACATACATACATACATACATACATACATACATACATACATACATACATACTACATCATACATACACACATACATACATACATACATACATTCATACATAAAATAACTCCGTGCTTAATCCATCCTCACTAACTTTCTCCACACTTCCCTATCCTTGCATACTCCCTTCGCTTCAACAACATCCATACACTGAGTCATACATGCTCTTTTATTCTATACTTCTCTTTTTCACACTTTAGTCTACTATATTTATCCACGTCTTACATGATCTACCTTTTCCTATTGATTAACACACTCTACCTTCATATATTTTCTTCATCACTCGATCTACACTCATTCTCTCAACATTCCCAAACCAACGTAAGACAATTCTTTCACATTGACCTATTGGATTTGTTTTCAAACTGCACTCCTTCAGCACCCATTCATCATAGACTTTGTCCATACGAGTTTTTCCACATACATTTCTTAGGTATCTCATTCAACCGCAATGACCTTGTGTTTGTATTTCTCCTGACAACCCCATGTTTCACACCATAAAACAATATTGGCGTTAACACACTTTAATATACTGCCATCTTTGCGGCTTTCAATACTACTTCATTCTTTATAATAGTCCACATACATCCAACTACTCTCCGAGATGCATTCACCCCGTCTGTCGATTTTCTCATCCATCCTTCCATTTTTACAGATCATTCTGTATAGATACACAAAATAGTTGAATCATTTGCATATAACAGCACTAAAATTCACATTGTCCATTTATACACTAACCACGTCCTCACAAGCATTCCTTATACATTTATCCATGAATACATTAAACAGCCATGGATACATAAAACAACCTTGTCTAACATCTTTCTCAATACAAAACCATTCGCTCAAAGCTCTTTCCATTCTAACTTACGCTTTGCTTCCATCACAAACCACTATAATTGCATTTATTAACCATGCATCCACACCATATTCTAAGAACATTCAATAAAATAATCCTATTCACCTGATATATTTATACGTAGTCATGTGAACTTAAATTGTCACATTTCATTGATAATATAAATGCATATGAAATAATACCACTAATAAAGTAAATGGTTATCAATGTTGGCCACAAAAAAGATGTTTGTATTTTCTCCCTAACAAAATTCTACTATGTTACACATTTTTTTAAATCAAAAAACTTTTATTAAAATTATTATTGGGGATATATAGTGGAAACAGTTCCCCTTAGGATTGAGTATCTTGCAGGAAACCAATTTATTTTTTAATATTTGACCTTTAATATTGGATTAACATCTCCTAAAACATGATTAACTTCTATTTGATTCTTTTTTCGCAGTTGCACACTTAGAATAATTTATCAATTATATCGTTAGGTGTGATTATTTAAGACTTAAGTGCTATTATACGAGTAAAGTATATAATTTAAATTATGTAAATTTTGGAATGTTTTTCTTTAAATAAGTGCAATATTTTATTTTAAATAGTTTAATATATTGGCCCACCATATGAGTCCTAAATAAAATATCTTTTAGCTAGTCGTATTTTTGCCACTAATCGATTTGTGTCATGCCTAATACCGCTCAGTTTATGTACAATCGTACAATAAATAAAGTACAAGGCTAGAATTGTGCACAATAGCGCAATAAATAGCACATGCTTTGTTTGCAATGCTAAGGATTACGGATAAATCGAATATTTGTTAATCCTCTTTAAATCTGAATGATATCCGAGAAACGTATCAAATAGCATGAATATGTTTTACATTTTGACGTCAATATTTTCTGGTATTTGGGATTTTATGATGACTTGGTGTAATGGGTCTGATTTTGACTTGGTTCGAATCCCGGCTAGGTAATGGGTATATTGTATGTGGTTTTACAAACTATATTCATCCTTATGATTTTGTTATCCTCTCTCCAAGCTAATCATTCCACATTTTCTCTTAACTACCCTTTTAGTCCTCACCACCTTAGATTTAGTATTTGTTAATTTTATATATATATATATATATATATATATATATATATTATTTGAGGGATGGAAAGTGCACTTTTTGAACTGACTGATTATATCAGCACATGACGTATTACCTAAATTAAATCTAGAACAGGTGACCTGGTGGTCTAGGGGTGAGGTGTCAGACTTCTGTGTTGGTGGCCAGGGATCTGATCCTTGGTCCCGGCACAGATTTATCTGATTGCCAAACCCTTCCTTCACCCCTGACAAGACGAGTATTAATCACAACTTGTGAATGTGGGGAATGCCAGGCCTTCATCGGGGTTCGTATTTCACGTTAAACTGTTGGTCTTGCATTTCATCTCACAATCACCCAACCATTACACATAAGCGTAAGTGCGTGTAGCCCGAAAGAGTAGTAAGACGCGGTGCTAATAATACTAATAATAAAAAATCTAGAACAGACACCATACCCAGCCCCCGGCTTTTAATTTATCATTGTGAAAGGGGAAACCCACATTTTACCAATTATACCTTTTTCGGTCATGTAGGGAATCAAATCCGGGACCCTTATTTCAGTTAACAGACACGCTACCAACCGAGCTAAGATGTCAGACTAAAAGTTTATTTTTTGTGGGTGTACATGATTTTTTTGATTGGATCCCAAATGTTCAGTTAAACTTTAATTTTGCTTTCCTTATCCAGTGAGTTAAATATTCTGGTTATCTACGTATTAAAACCACGCGGAGAAAAACTAAAAAAAGATAATAAAATATAAGTCAGGATGAAAATAAAGCTTCACGTGAAAATGTGAAAAGAAACCTTCATAAAAAGAAATGAGATACACGCTTTTTCTTTTCTAAACCTACTTAGCGCAGGAAACTACAAGAGTTCTCTATTTTATATCATGCATTTAGCATATGTATGGAGAAACGCGTATATTAAATGGTTGAGGTAAAGTCATATTATTTTTGATGATAAAAATAATTGAAATTTGTGATAACTCTAGTTTAAGTTTAAAAATGATGTAAACTTTATTATGCTTAAATTTTGGGTGAAACATAAAACGTAAATAATATCATCTGCAATAACAACTTAAAATGGATTGAACAACAAATTACAAATCTTAATAGCTATAACTTTAGACTAGTAAAATTCCGTGTAGTTAAAATGATTTATTTAAAATTTTACAATAGACCTATATTGATGTTTTATATAAATAAACATTTATGATATTCAAAATAGCGCATAAAGTTTAAAATACTATATCCTACGAAATGATTTGAATATATTATTCTATTTTCGATCGCATTGATACATTTTAAATTATTGAATTTTGTTGTTTCAATGGAACTTACAAAGTTATATTTGTTTGGTGAGCGTGGTGACAAGCATCTTTATGGAGAGATATTTGGTTTCAGAGAAATAAGGGAGAACAAATTTAGATAAGCACTAGATACATAATTATAAGTGAAAATATATATTAAAAAAAATAATTGGTAAAAACCATTATAACTGGGCCAAGGAGAAAATGTGGCTCAAGGTGCATCTTAGGCATATTTTATTGACAAGGTTCTTGTTGATATTTAAGATGGTTGGCTTTTAATATATTTTAATCATCTACTAGTATAATAAAAACAATGGTTATAGATAATATAAATATTAACTACATACTTTTACGTATGGGGCATATTTATTATTACTATATAAATAAAACATGTGAGGAACATTCTGATTACATGATTCTTTTCAAATTTATTACAAATTGAGGGGAATATATTTCTAGCAACGTTAATTTGAGGGTTTCTCTATTATTTAGGTGAGCCTGCTACTTTAACACTTTTGAACTAATTTATAACTTTAAACCAAAGCCATTATACTTAATATAGCTCTCCCCAGACATATTTATATTTTAAATTATTTATCTTACGCCGGTCATCTAGTCCCACGCGGGGATGACTAAACTTTCTAAATTACAATTTTAAACAAACCGGGAAATCTTAAAGTAATATCGAGCTTTGAACAATATTTTTCAATGTTAGAGTGCCTTTATAAGGGTAGCTTCAACACCCACATATTATTTTATTTGCACTACATCTTGATATCCATCTGAGATGTACACATTTAATTACAGTGATGGAGCAGATATGAATAAGGTAGACTTTAGAGGAGATATACTCTAATTTGCGTAGAACGAGTGTGGGAAACCATTGAGGTAAAACCATTTCAGCATACCCGTCAAGGATTTTAACCTCTTACAAGTTACCGGCAAGCTGGACTAGACGAGCTTGACGTTTAGTATACGTGGCTGCTTACTTATTATAAGTCATTAGGAACTAGAAAGTTTCTTACAAAAGTACGCAAATTATACCTATCTTGAGCTAGTTCTATCCAGTTCCTCTCACTACACCCTATCCCTATTTTGAGCTAGTTCTATCCAGTCCCCTCATTACAACCTATCCCTATTTTGAGCTAGTTCTATCCAGTCCACCTCATTACACCCTATCCCTATCTGGAACTAGTTCCATCCAGTCCACCTCAATACACCCTATTCCTATCTAGAGCTAGTTCTATCCAGTCCAACTCATTACACCCTATCTCTAGCTAGAGCTAGTTCTATCCAGTCCACCCCATTACACCCTATCCCTATCTTGAGATAGTTCTGTCCCATCTACTTCATTACACCATATTTATTTTATTAAGCACCGCCTCTTACTACCCGTTTGGGCTATACGCTTAGGTACTAATTACTCTAATGGGTTAGGAATGGAGAAGGTTGAATTTAGAGGAAGTGAGACCGCATTTGCGTGTAGGGAGAATGTAAACCCATTTAGGTAAAACCACCTCCAGTTCACCCGACTGAGATTCGAGCCTTGATCTCCCCGTTCTCAACAGTCTAGCTCAACATGAATACACACTATTTATTTCAGGTCCATTCTTATGTTATCCTCCCATCTGTATCTAGGTCTTCCCAATATTATCTTCCCATTGGGTTTGCCAGTCAGTACCTTGAACACGGTCCTAGATTCTCCCATTCGCCCTGCATGTCTTACTCACCGTAATATACGAGATTTTACTCTCCTAATAATGTCTTGTGATGAATACAGGGTATGTAACTCCTCATTATTTAAGCTCATAACGACAGTTTTTAGCAAAACTTTGTAAAAACACATACATTCTGGGGCTTACTTTGTTTTATTAACTTTATGTTAAAATGAGCCATGGTTCTTGCACCGTATTAGTTCAAACCACCCAAACATGAAGTTTGGTTCATATTTAAATCTCAATTGTAAAAAAACAACTTTACCTACCATTACTATAACATAGCTTACATATTGTGGGAAGCATATTTAACAGTCAAAATGTTTTTAAATAAGATAACTTTCAAAACATTTAAAGATGATGTTTAAATTTTAAAATAATTGAATTATAGCGATACATTTTGTGTGTAGAAATCATGTTAAGTTTATCCTCATAAACTAACATAGGCTTCAACTTAGACCCAAATAGATACGATATTATTATTAATATTACTGTCATAAATCTTTTGGAACCGAGAAAAATTAATTGAAGTATTAACAATAACAGATATATTTAAAAAAAAAGTTAATTAGTTTCCTGCAAAGTTCACAGTCATTAAAATACAATATTTTTTATAAATAAGTTATTTATTTGTATGGAGTTTTCGGGGACTTATTTAATGCTAAAATTAATTTTATATCACTCTTTTGGACAGTTAAAAGACGTTTTATTATGAAATATTCTACTAAAATAAAGAAAAAGTGAAAAAAATGTAGTTTGGTTCAGTCATTGAAATATAAAATTTGATTTTTTGTTGTTGCATACAGTAAATAAAATACTGTACTCGTTCCGATAATTTAATACGTTCACTAAAATTGTGTTATATTCTGGAGGCACGACACAAACTATGCCAGTTCATTGGTCGGAGTCAAAGGTACCAGTTTCGATTTACATACCTATATTATATTTTTTTAAAATATTATTATTACTATTATTGTATCATTTTAACTATCTAACTACCTTGTTATTAGAGTTTAATACAACTTTTATCTGCTAACAACACAATACCCGCATCGGTGGGTACGCATGCCAAAATGTCCAGCTTGTCTATTATTATATTTTGCTAGGCGTCATATTATCCGGGTGGTATACACGCATGGCTCTTTCGTATGCTCTTATGGTGACTTGGAGGTCAGGGCTCGAATACGATGGATGCTTTAGATTTTTTGCTCCTAAATTACTCCCAAACCTCCCTCACGTAAATTCAGGTACATTTACTCTAAATTCTACTGTATTAATCCTTACCTCATTAGTCTAATTGATTGTGGATGGCTTGGAAGGGAAGTTGGGGAGCAGTATCAAAACAATAAACAACAACAAAGACAGACACGACCATTAATTTCCCACCCGGTGAAATACAGGGTGGCCCACGGAAAAGTAGCCCGCCTCCTATATCCAGCAGGCGCCTCACTCTGGATTAGAGGAGGTCAATCCCCTTCCACCCCATCTTGTGATATGAAGAATGAGCAAGTGAACTGCTTGTCTAAGGCACAAGACGGGGTGGAAGGGGATTGACCTCCCCAATTCAGAGTGAGGAGCCTGCTGGATATAGAAGGTGGGCTACTTTTCCGTGGGCCACCCTGCAGAACAGCCTAAGGTTAGTGTTAGAGGACGCGAGAAAAGGTAAGTGTTTTTACATAAAAAATTTTTTGGCAAAAGTAAATGTAATATTGCTCCAGTAGAAACATAGAGTTTAATTTTCTTCACATGGTTATATCAATCATTCTTAATATATGTCATGAGCATAGCATCGTTAAAATGACAAACTTTTTAAAAGAAGAGAAAAAAATGTCATTAAATTCCAGGACACCCTTGACAGATATTCAACAGCTGTTTATATCACCATGCGAATAAAATTAAACTCTGTGTTACTACTGGATACATATTGTAATTCTTTTAACTAAAAAAAAAAGCCCTGTTCTAAAAACTGCAAGAACACTGCCCTTTTCCCACGCTCCCTACACTCCCATTTTAATTTCACAGTGATATATTTCCAGCCTTGGTGATAATTGAGCTCAGAACTTTTAGATCATTAGGTCTACTCGCTAGATACTGTGTAGTCTCGTAGTAATAGTACCAGAGTGGTCGTGTTACTCTACCAGGAGAGCAGTGGTTAGTGGTTGTGTCGTGTATTTGGATAATGGTGTTGTGTGTACCTTGTGGTGTTGTATATTACCCGTGGTCTAAACTCGTGGCTTGTTAGTGTCCTGCATTAGTGCTTTACCCACGAAACACGCACACACTCTTTACTTGTACCAGCCCGTGGAATTACGGTGAATTAAATTTCAATCAAGTTTCCTGTACATCAAATAAAAATAACCACACTGGTGTCCACATGGTATAAGGCATCAATGTACTATGAATAGATTGGTGACGGGAGGTCGAGGTTTGGATCTTATTGAAGTACTGTCCATTCTAATGCGGGTGCATTTATTCTAAACTATCTCATCATATCGTATCTTTGGGTTAACCCTTTAATAGCTTGATGTTAAAGGTATTAATTAAGAAATGTAATATAAATTAAATTGCGTATTTTTTTTATGGCGTGACTAAAGAACTAATGAAATTTTAAAATAGTTTCATTAAAATATTCCTCAAATTATCCTACTGAATTTTATTTTATAAAACTTACTGTACACATATTATTTTTCAAGGTTTACGTATATAAATTACTTCTTGTCGATATCGTTCACGTAACGTAAGTATAGTGCTTGATCAGAATTTACGTACACGATAATGTAAAAACTCTATAAAAAAACAAAAATGGGAAATAAATTCGAACGGTTTGAAGACAAATTATTTACTAAAAGGAAACTCGAGCAGTTTATATTTCAAATACTTGCGATATAAGATTTCTTAAGCTACAAAATAAAGTGTAAGAAAATTTCCCGACATTTTATTGTTCCTTTTGTTTTCAAAAATGATACTTCTTGTCAGACTGTGCACTTTAAGTAAGTTTAGTTATAGTCATAACGGAATATTCCTAAAGTTCCCAGAAGTTCTGTAGAAAATTAGAAAACTCGTAAAAAACTGATTAACTAAGGCAGCCATTTTAAATTAACATATTATGTTTTACTTCAGGAGTATTTTTAGAGTTAATTATAACAGTGCTACCGATTTAAATAGTACTTGTTAAGAGCTACAAATGGTTGAAGAGCTAGGACTGTCTAAAGCTTGTATACTCTAATCAGAAAATCCCATGAGCTATTAAGGGGTCTATCAGGCAAGGTGGATTTGTAAAGTAATAATTATGTTTTTATGTAACGATATTTAACGTGAACATTTAAAACATTATCAGTATATAATTCACAAACTTACTTAACTTAGTACAACATACATTAGTGAGAACGTAAAATTATCTGACAACCTAATGCATTATGGTTTGCTGGTGACAGGAAGGTTGGGGTTCAAATCCCAGGTTGGTGTACTGGGGATGATTTTCTCTAAATGGCTACCATACATACCTGCGAATGTGGGCACATTTTCTCTAATTAATCCTTCCTTATCCATACTTCAGTTGTGTAAAGTCCAACATCTCAGTTCAGTCAGTAGCGTGTCTGTCTACTGAGCTAAGGGTCCCAGGTTCAAGTCCCGGCATGACCGAAAAATGTATCATTGGTGAAATGTGGGCTTCCCTCTTTCACAGTGATAAATTAACGGTTGGGGGTGGATGTGGTGTCTGTTCTAAATTTAATTTAGTTAATAAGTCGTGTTCTGATATAATCAGTCGTTTAATAAAGTACACGTTAAAATACCTTGAATAAATGAAAATGAAATAAAAGTGTAAATATGTGGGTAGTCTGGGTGGGTAGTAAGTACGCAAGGCACACAAAAAACCCACAAAACTTTAATTACAGTTTACATAGTGATACACACTCATCACTAGCGTCTAGATATTCACTAATTGGGAAGCAGGATTAATCCATAAACAAATAGTAACTATATTCTTTAGAAACCCGTAGTTAAACCAAGGTCTCCTAGATGCAATAACCAGTTGTCCACGTTGTAATAATGTAACTATAGCCAAGCAGCAAGTGTCTCTCGGCTCCCAGGTTGCCGACCATAGCTCCGGACGGTATTGGCGCCGCGGCGTCTGGTGCGTGACTTGCACACCGACACGCAAGGAACTGAATTGCTGTGGAGTAAATGGACTGGCAGCGGATCGGTTACGGCGGGTTGTCGGTTCAACAGGGAGTAAATGCTTACTTGAATATAATTTTCAAATGTTGGTTTAACATAAAATATGTATTAAAAATGTTCCAAAAATTAAATTAGGTTAGTATACTAGTAGAGCAAAATAACGTCAACCTTACTTCTGAAATATACCACGAAAATACCCAAATATTATTTAGCTTTCCTTTTTTTCGAAGTTTTGGAAATACTGTCTAAAGCTAAATACATACATATACCTATATAATTTCATCGTGTCTTAGTACTTGCATGGGCTGTGCGTATACATTTATTATGCTAAGAGAATAAAGAGAGACAGGTAGGATTTTAGAATAAATATACTCTAGGGAAGGAGAATGAGAAATCATATAGGAAAAAAACACCCTCAGTACATCTGACCAGGATTCGAACCCCGATCTCTTTCTTACAGCTAGAGGGACGCGTTAGACCATGTGACCTTCGATGAGAGCTACTGTTCAAACAAAGATTTAAAAGGCCTCTGAACCCCAAAAAGTGTATTTTACAATTTTGTTTGTCCCCATGTCTGTCTGTCTGGCCCTGGCCATAGATCTAAAATGGTTTGATGGATTTTGTTCAAACTTGATATTTATAAGGACATTTATTTGATTTTGACCCTAGCCCTCAATCTAAGGGTAGTTAACTGACAAGTGACTTTTTGTTAAATCAAAGTTTTTTGAAAATGGTTTTAATGAATATAAATCCAATTAAATAAATCTGTTTACTTGTTTTTTGAGGGAATTTTTTATGAGTGGTTACTGATCGATTTTTTTAGCTTGAAATATTTAAAAAACGACTTTAACAAATTGGTTCAAAATGTGTATCTGGAAAGTTTTTAATAATATAAATAATTTTATATAATTGTTTTTCTTAAAATGTTCATTTAATAGTAATTTACTGCTAACTGATTTTGAAAAATTTGTATTTTTTTTAAATAACTCGAAAAATTTTGTTCAAAATTGGTATCACTGTACTGTTTTACATTCGGAATGATATTATATGTTTATTGTTTCAAAAATAAATAATTTTAATGGTAGCTTACTTTTGACAGATTTTACAAAAACCATTAAGGTTCAGTTCATAAATGGGTACTTGAAAATTAGTTTTGAGGATAAATAATGATTTGTTTTTATATTGCTTATTATGAATAACAAGATGATATGCTTGTTTTTACAAGAAAAACATTCTTAAGGTTAGTTTATCAAAAACCTATTGTTGATTTTTTCCAAGCTATAATTTACTAGGTGAAAAAGTCTGTACTATTGTGTCGTACCATTTATTTAGTTAAATATCAATTAATAACAATTTCGCTTACATCACTGTAATCAGATGAGACTTCATAAAAGTAAGGACAAAATATTTTGACACGCAGCCATATTGCTTGAATATTAAATTAAAATGGTTCATTTCTTTGTTTTTCACAGAAATACCATATGCTATTTGAGCTAAGAAGATACAAAACACACACACACACTAATACAAAGCTCAAAACGCAAATAAATATTAAGCAACTTGCATTTGATTATTCCTGCCCACATACATATCTATGACTGGGGATATAAAACCTGAAAACAGTGCTTTGCTTTGCGTCTTAACAACTATCTGGTCTATCCACATATTTACAGGATAAGTGTAGCGATAAAAAAGGCTGTCTTTTTAAGAAGTTTTCTAGCATTTGTGTTGAGGAAGAGACGTAAATAATGTATAGAAGTATATATATATATATATACTTCTATACTCTTTATATGTATATATATATATATATATATATATATATATATATATATACACACACATATAAAGAGTCGGTCATGCCTTGTCCAATGTTTTGCTGATGGGGAGTTTACGGTTTAAATCCCGACAAAGTGTACTTATATATATTTGAACCGTAAACTCTCCATCAGCAAAACATTGGACAAGGCATGACCGACTCTTTTTCCCGCGTATACATCGGCCTGACAACGACCTGCAAACGTTTTTGGGATGTGAATGTTTGACTAACAAGTTGAGTTTGGAATTGATCAAATGCTACATTTGTATAAAGCAGAAACTTGGATTCTTAGCAAAATGTAAAAGAAATACTTGGAGAGCTTTGATATTTGGTGCGGGAGAAGACTTAAATAGATCAGGTGGACAGACAGGGTGACAAATGAATAAGTCCCCAGAAGAGTGGGTGAGAAAAGAATCACTTTGTATGTGATTCTTTGGTACAAAGCAAAATAGATTAGACACATCCTTAGGAGGAACTGTCTTCTGCACGACGTCATAGAAGGAAAGGTTAAGGGAAAAAGGAGCTTAGGATGAAGGAGGATGGAAATATTAGATGGCTTGAAAGAAAGAAGAAAATCTTGGGATCTCAAGGAGAAGGCAGAGGGTGCATTGGTGTTCTAAGCTCACCGATAAAACGAATGGACCTGTCCTAATACAGACCACTTCTTTTTCTTCATCTTATTTATTATATTAATCTTTCCTAATTGAGCTTCACAAATGTGTTTCAAAAGATATCCAAGGACATTACATTAGTACAGGAAAGAGAGACAAATCATGGCAATTTTAGTAACTATATTCTGCTTTAATATTAAATAAAGTTTTCCTCTGACATGTAATTCTATAAAGTCAGTAAATAAATCAAAGTTAATATATTTGACAATAAATCGTAATGAAAGCTTTATAATACAAATTATTTCTGATATATTATATGGATACACCCAATATTTACTTTTAAGCTGTTTATAAATCATTACATAACAACGTCATCCTCACCTGAGGACATTTTAAATAAATAAAATAATTTAATCAAATTGTTGTAAATTGATTTCTAGGAAGTGGGGTGTTAGGTTAGGGATTGGATGGAGGTGACTCAAGATTTAGGGTGAATGGCGATCTTACGTTCTGGCGGCTTAAGCCTTCGAGCTAGTTAAGGCCAGAAAATTGTCGAAATGGTTTGTAAATATTTGGGTTGATGGATTCATACAATCATGAAACCAGTCGCACCATTGGGTGAGTTGGTCTGGAGAAAACGATTGTATTTGCGTGAGCTAAAAGGTTTTGTTTGTTTGATAATTTAATTAATGACAATGATTTTCGTTTAGAATGCGGCTTAGAAACTCATTATCTTATGTCAAGCCATAGGAAAAAACTTTGCAATATTCGATTAACTGAGCAACAGGACATAATGAACCTTAATTGCGTAGTGTCGGCTTAGCTGTCAGTTCATCTACTAATGAGTCATTTAAATTGTGGTTATTTTTCCGATAGTACTTTCAACTTCAATTATTATTAACATGATTAATATTAATATATGATTATGATTAATATTATCATATTTAATATTAAGGCAAATTATAATTATTATAATTGCCATGATATGTCTCTCTTTCCTGTACTAATGTAATGTCCTTGAAGATCTTTTGAAACACATTTGTGAAGCTCAATGAGAGATCAATATAATATTTAAAATCAATCAATATGTTTTATAAATTTACTGTAAAAGTTGTTAGTAAAGATTCTATTAAAATTTCAACAAACTTTTAAATGCACACAAAACCATATAATTGTTGTTTAAGATCATAGTAACTTATTACAAACATTAAGCTTCAGAGCCCTTGTATACCCTGATTTTGGTGGAAGATCAGTAGAGAAAATTAAAAAATATTTTTTTTGCGCCAGACATTGACAACATTTCTTTATACTACTTGTGTTATTTTATAATATCTATTAAAAGTGACAGCTGCAGATAACATGACTTTATGTATGAATATATTAAAATGGTTGTAGTAACTTTGTTAACTAACTTCTACTGTTCTTTCTACCAAAATCATACTATAGCTATATAATAGTAGCACATTAAATATTAGAGGCATAGTAAACAGTTAAAATTATGAAGGCTCATGATATTCATTATGTTGATTCTTTATATTATTTTAATTTAAATTTATTATTTTTGATCTACGAATGATGATAAATATTGTATGTGTGATACGTAATAAAGTTGAAAAGAATCCATTAGAGACTAGTGTTATAAGGTTTTTAACTGTCATTAGGGTAATACATTAAATTGAATTATGAAATAGTTGAATGATAAAAATTGAAATTTTGAATAAATAGGATCAGTAAAATGTTGATATTACAAAATGACTTCTCTGTTTTTTGAGTCCTTTTCTCCTTTTGTCATAAAGTTGCGTGATCGGCTAGTGATTAACGACTACTCTTGACGTATTTCTACATCATCTTCAGGTCTTCATGAAAGAAACACAAAACAAAACTTATCTAACCACAACGCACATATTGGAATGCCAATTAAGTGATGGAACATACAATGAATTTTAAGATAAAGGCTTAAAAATAAATAACTGCTAACAAAGAGGTATATTTACCACCTCTTGATAAAGGCTCTTTAAAATAAAAAACTAAAATTAAATTTAAATAAGAACTTCTTTCATTAAAGGAAACTATTAAACGTAAGTAAAATATCAACTGGTATCTTAACAAATCAGGACTACCATGACCCGGAAAACTCGGACAATATAGGGAATTGGTGGTGTCAGAACATGTATGTCCGATACACTCCATCCTGAATCATTGAGTTGTGTAGATACTACTCAATTACATGGCATCATATTACGGTGTTGACACGAACCTAGAGTACAGGGAAACCACACGCATTATTTTTATGTGAATGGAAAAAACCCGAGACAATTTAGAGGATTAAAAAAACCCTAAGAATATTTGGAATTTTGAGGAATTAATCTAGAAACTTTAAATGGTATATCGTCGCATAAAAGTAAAAGCAAACTGAATAACTAATTACACTGATTCAAATACATGTCATATACCCTCCTTCCATTTTTCTCCTTGGAACATTGGGCTGTGCAATAGTAGAATGAATTAATCCATTTAGGTCAAACCATCCTGTTCTAAACTCCAATGGCATGATCTAACAATAGTCAATTCTATGTTTGGACAGTAATGGAAATTCCTTCTGGAAATCTTGGAAAAGATCGCGAATTTTGTGTTAACAAAAATAATGGCAACCCTTCAATAGTTAATCTTTTCTAAAATGAAAAACTATATTTTATTACTCTACGATTAATTTTAGGATGTCTAAAAAAATGGATATTCCTTTTGGAAAACATGGAAAATAAGGAATTTTGTATTAAGAAAAAAGTGGCAATCCCTGCAAATATAGTTTAAGTGCAGTTGAAAACGTACATTATTTCAGGTCATATAAAAAACTATTATAGGATTCTTGTTGGAAGAAATTTTTAGAAAATACAAACACTTATTTTTACAGTCAGCACTGATGGTATTTTACTGTAATTAGTTTCCATAGTTATTTATATATTTACTAAACGTGACAGCCGCAGATCACATGCCATGACGTTTCTTACTTATTAGTTATCACCACGTCTTACCACCTGTTCAGGTTACACACATATTATGATAATTACTATAATCCGATAGAAATGAGGGAGAAGCATTTTAAAGGTATTCTACCCGCATTTGCATGGATGGAGGACGTGAAACTATTTATGAAAAATCACCCTCAGTAAACCCAACCTGCATTCGAACCCCAATCTTCCCATCATCAGGAAGCCAATCTAACACGAGAATGACACTTTAGACTATTCAGCCACTGAAGTAAGTGACATGAAGTATTAATTAAAAAAATAGTTTTCGTAAATTTTGTAACTGTCAGAGTTAACTTTATTCTTGCCAAAATCCTATTATAGTTAAACCAGTTGTGCCGGCCGGAGAGCCGCTCCAAGGCCTACTCGATGAGACAACCATGGCGGTAAGCCTACTTTACAACGCAAGCACTATCACGAGGCTTAGAGAGGACTTTATCACCGTTAAAACGATATTAATGTTGGTTTTAAAGTCCCCATTATGGTGCATTATTTACTTGACTACGGCCTGAATGCTGTGGACCAACGACCGCGCGTTTTGCCTAACTTTATCATTGAGCTGTTTTTTATGTTGTTTTTTTGTTATCTGTGTACCGGAGATTTTCATCTAGTTTATACGTATTCTTGCATGTGTTTGGGAGTCCAGTGTATTTGGTGTCTCCTGTAATCCCAGTTAAACTGCTGCTAATGGACGATAACAAGGCGGTGCAATATTGCCAGATTATGGAAAGGCTAGTTTTATACACAAGAACGAGATGGGTGCTAAGCTCAGGTTTTCTCAGGCAACCACTCTTTTTAGTTAAATAAAGAAAAAAGTAAATTGTCAATTTATACTCACATCGGGAATCAACTTTTTCGAAAGTAACACATAGTCTATTGTTTTAAGTTGATCTAATTTGTTAATAGAATAAATTAAATTAAAAACCTTTGAAAAATGTTACCTAAACACGGGAGACAAACATGGAACATTGATGTATAGCATTAGCGCGCGATAAGTTTAAGGTCCGCGCTTCGATTACCATGTAAAGGTGTAATTATTTTACAACACATAATTAATTAGAAACAGAAACGGTTGTATCCATATTCAAAGTTAATTTCCACCTTCATAATTTGCTAATAATGTACTTTCCTAGGTATCATTTATTATTATTTAAAACTTGAAAACTGAAATTTGCTACACACTAATTTAAATCATGGGCAATGCTTGGTTATATATTTAATGTGTGACCAACAACAAATGTTAAATTTGAACTGTTCTACTTTTTAAACTATATCATTAATTTTAACACCAAGCTTTGTAAGGGTGTAATTTAAGGGATAGGTATGTGGAACTTATTTGAAAGAAAATGCACCCGAATTAGTGTGAAGAATGGATGGAAAACCAAATTGAATAATAATATGAGTTAAACCACTCACAGTGTACATGGCCAAGGCCTCTCCTTTGTAACGTTAACTTACAGTTAGTTACAATTGGATCCATCCCGTTATAATGTTGATACGTAACTATCAAGAATTCATACCACCCGCTCGATAATTCCGACCCAAATAGAATCCCTACAATGGTACTATTCTCTGTTGTAGTCCCTGTAGGCTAATACGGAAAGATAATACGACACAGTATATTTCATACAGTACAATCTTCTGTAATATTACACTCATATTTGTTCAGGAACTTACCTTTGAAATCTTCTATCACTAGCCGCCACCAAAGCTGAACTACACCGTGCAGCCAATGTGAAGAATGGGGCCGAGCTAACGAAAGTCTACAATCAACGCGTGGTCATTCTCCGTCTAGTCAGATTGAATCTGAGGAATGACAACATGGAGCACGCTAGAAGACAACAATCCACCCGCCCTCTGACGGATGTCAGATGAACTTCCCCAAACAACACAAACATCCAATGATCGCCGACTTGTTCTAATTTTCCGATGGAACAACCCTACAAAGTGCCTACGTGACCGAAGACAGCTAGCAACTGCGTGCTAGAAATTACCTCCCCTCTTTCCGTGCAACGAAAATCACTATAAAACAGGCTGACATTTTCTAAAAAGGTTGACTATCTAAAATCTACGAACGAGGACGGATCATTGTCGTCTACCTGGACAATGATCGGATAAACATTCATACATCATAAATTGGAACGTAACTATGGCTGTTACTTATAAAGAATTCTATTCATTTTCGACTTATAATATTTTCGTGTTAAAATCTTTATCTTGTGTTTTGCTTAATATTTAACTCTTTGCTTTATTATCTCAGTCGCTTAAATGTAACTTGTATGCCGCCACTTAGACGCGGTTGGTTAGTTTGTTAGTTTATTAGTTTGGTTTGAAATCCACCATTGGTAATTTTGTATTGAGTGAATTTAAATGTAAATTGTTAAAATGTGTGGACTTTTGTATTTTGCTATTTCACGCGACTGTAGAAATAAAATTAGGCTTGTTATTTTTTTTATATAATTTAATATTGTTCTAAATTTCAATCTTTAGTTTTTTCTAAGATATAGTTAGTCCCGGGAGATTTTGACTTGAGTCTGGAAGTCAAACTCTCGCGTTATGTTTTATGTAATTGTAAATTTTCGTATTGTAACTTGTAATTGTTTGAGGAGCCCATCAGGCAAGAATATTTAATGTATGTTTCATTTTGTAGATATCTTACTTCACTTCACTTTTGGTAGTTTAACTCCTCTTTTGATGTTATAATCTACGTAATTTTGTGTCTCCTAAAGACGACCTGTAATAAATGTAAACATGGGATGTTTACATTCTGCGCTTCACGTTATTATTTTCAGCATTATTCAGAATGATATAATGAGACCACTGTACTTTGCTTTATCTACGTTTATACTGAATAAACCATATTATTGTTATATTTTTAATTCTGCTTATATTTTCCTTTATGTAGCATCACCTTCTCCCTTTTATTTAATTGTGGTCGTTAAGTAGAAGGCACGGAGACGGTGTAACACCTTTACCACAAATTCAATATATTTGAAGACTGGTGTCTTAGACTATGTGAACATATGTACACGCTACTACAATTCAAGATGATGGCAGCTAAGTAATAATTTTGGATATGTTTTAATTGGTTTTAATTGATAGCTTTAGTAGGTGTTTACGCTGGTTGTCTGCAAATATTTTATTTAAGTTAGAGTAATGATAAAAACGTTTAATTAAATGACTAAGTATTCATCTATAAAGAGGATATATAATAGTATTGAGCACCACTACTCTCCAATTCACACACCCCAGTGTTCAAGCCTTGACCTCCAAAATCGAGGTCAAACATGTTAACGTTGACCTAACAATGCCATAGGCTATGTAACGGTGAGGTAGGTGACCTCTATTCGTCAGTCGAGATACTGTTACTTCGCCACATTCTGTACCCCAAACAGATGGGCCCCCCTTCCCATCCTGGCCTCACCGACCCGATCATTCCCCATGATGACAATGGTAACGGATTCATGGCGGCTACGTCGCAACAAAAGCCTGTTAGTACCCCGAGGGCAAAGCAATCCCGTCGCGCCTCCCAACAACCGCGTATTTTATGTCGGCCCGAGGTTCTCCCCCTCAAGCCGGTGCTGGTCGTGTTACTCGCTGCTGGTTTTGTTCCGTGTTCCCTAATCAGCTCCGCTGTTCCAGAGAGCGCTTGCTTTATTGCCCCCAAGATGGCGGACCACTGATTGATGATGACATGCAGTTAGCAGTAGCCGCGAGCGAGGGAACGGCAGATCTTCCACCCCCCTCCCTTTATATCCTCTTGAGGACTGCTACAGTAATTACAATCTACTTCCGTTTGTTCTGAGGACACCAACCATCCTCATCTGAAGAATTTCTTGTTGATATTTTTTTTAGGCTTTAGCGTTCTATTCCTCAACACTCCAAATAATATCGTAGATAATTGGTTTCTACCTAACTCAATTTTTTAACAGTTTTTACTGGTAAACCTAATAGGAAGAGGCCTGTGAGAAGACGGTTGGGTGGGAGGATAACATTACAATGTACCTGAAAGATATAGGGTGTAATGAGATGGACTGGATAGAACTAGCTTAATATAAGGATAGGGTGTAGTGAGGTGGATTGGATAGAACTAGCTCTAGATAGGGATAGGGTGTAATGAGGTGGACTGGATATAACTATCTTAATATAAGGATAGGGTGTAGTGAGGTGGATTGGATAGAACTAGCTCTAGATAAGGATAGGGTGTAATGAGGTGGACTGGATATAACTATCTCAAGATAGGGATAGGGTGTAATGAGATGGACTGGATAGAACTATCTTAATATAAGGATAGGGTGTAGTGAGGTGGATTTTATAGAACTAGCTCTAGATAAGGATAGGGTGTAATGAGGTGGACTGGATATAACTATCTCAAGATAGGGATAGTGTGTAATGAGATGGACTGGATAGAACTAGCTTAATATAAGGATAGGGTGTAGTGAGGTGGATTGGATAGAACTAGCTCTAGATAAGGATAGGGTGTAATGAGGTGGACTGGATATAACTATCTCAAGATAGGGAGAGGGTGTAATGAGGTGGACTGGATAGAACTAGCTCAAGATAAGGATAGAGTGTAATGAGATGGACTGAATAGAACTAGCTCTAGATAGGGATAGGATGTGTAGCGCACCTCCTTAATTTACCCCAGAAACTAAGGTTGGTGTGCAACAATGTACAAGTAAAAAAAAAAGGAACATAAATTTGCAGAGGAGCCGAAGGACTATACAAAACAAATGGGCCATAATGGTTCATTGTGTTCTGTTATCCCGAAGCCCCTCAACAGAATTTCTTATGACAATAAAGAGTTAGATGAAATTCCCAGAGGTCAACTATACGACACAAGAAAAAGGCTTCAATATCTTTGATTATTTTATTTATATATGAATAAGATATTTGGATATGGTCCCAAAAGGGAAAATAAATATACATGAAAAATTATTAGAATTAGTTAACAATCCAAAAATTTGCTATCCATTATAACGCCGATGCCTCAAATTTGATAACAATAGGTAAAGCCTGCAAAAGTCATTAAAAATTTGATATCACAATGTGTTGCCAAAAGTGAATAAAAATATATATTGTAAACATTCAACAATGATTTAAGTTTTCAAAAAATATAAATTAGGCTTCTCAACTTGTATAGCCACAAAGATATAATATTAGAAAGTTAAAGTTTGGTAATTACATAAATTACCCAAAAGGGGATAAATATACATTAGACTCCTCAACTTATATAGCCACAAAAATACAATATTAAAAAGGTCAAAGTTTGATAATTACATAAATTATCCAAAGGGGATACATATATTTAAAACTTTCAACTTGTATAGTAACAAAGATTTAATATTAGAAAGTTAAAGTTTGATAATTACATAAATTATCCAAAAGGGGATAAATATATTTTAAACTTTTGATAATCCTTTAAGTTTTCAATCTGTCTCAAAAGAATAGACGTCTCGTACAACAACAAAGAAAAGACTTTAAAGTATTAGTGTTTCGCAATAAATGTTCCCAAGTCTAAGTTTTCTATCTATCTCAACAACAAAGAAAAACATTAAAGTATTAGAGTTTGACAATAAATGTTCTCAAGTCTAAGTTTTCTATCTATCTCAACAACAAAGAAAAACTTTAAAGTATTAGAGTTTGACAATAAATGTTCTCAAGTCGAACAGACCATAAATTTTGCATTTAAAAAAGGTTATCATTTCGTTCCATTTCATAACAGAAATTTACTGAACGCGACCCAAAGGACGGTCTTTACGCTTGCCAAACAACCATAAAAAATTCTAAGTTCCATTTTAACTGTTTCGTAGATTTTAAAAATAAAGTTTAGGCCGAAATATAATTTTGCTATACATAGTCCGAAAGGGAATTTTTACCTTTTCTAATACTGAACACCTAGATGTGTTCTCGGAGTAAATCAAGACAAGAGTGACGTTCTTGAGCTCTCACGTCAATATATACGCTCGTTTACTCGCTCAGAGAGGGGATGAAAGGGGAAGCAAAAACAAAGGAAAAGACATCACATGACAGAGAGAGAGAGAGAACGACTCGAAGGCACGGGAATGACGGAGAAGCACCTCGAACAAAAACTTTCCACAGAACATGAGTTTCTTTCTAGCACATACGTCACACATATTCCCGGCATTCCCAGCGACGCCTGGTGCCACAAGCTTGACTCAGTTAGTCTAAGAACACAGTTTATTGTGCGCGGAGGTGTGATTGGAGACGTGATGCCACAACACAGTATAATCGGGCGGTGGTAAGCCTACACTTGTTTTGTTTCGTTCTTGTTTAGTTGTGGACTTAGTTTCTTCTTGTAGCTTAATAGCATTAAACGCTACAAATGTAGTGGGGTGGACATGATAGAACTATCTCAAGATAGGCATGGCGTACTTTTGTAAGTGCGGCAATGAACTTTTGAGTTCCTAATGCCACAGAATAGTTAAAAGTAAATAAGCAAGAGTGTTTAAATACATTTATGCTACCAAGGTTTAGTATTGCTTGACACTCAGTGGCGGCTCGTGTTGTTGAAACAAGGGGGTTCATAACATTGCAATTTGTTACTATTGACCTATATAATTTAATTAAATCAAGAGCATACCCACTCATAAGATATAATAAATGCCTCTTAAGTTTCTATCTGTTCCACATCATGCATTTGTTTGCATGCATTAAAAATTAATTATATCGCCAAAGAAGAAAGTTTCTTTTTAGGATACCCGATATCAAATTATTGCAAAGATTTAGATACTAGTTAAATATCTATACATGCATAAAACTCTTAAGGTCTGCATATACAATACATTACAAAATATTTTGAGTTTTTTTTCTGAGAAGTTAAAATGATAGAAAACCAAATAACCCATTTTTTGAATTCTTGTTTGTCTGATTATTAGTAAACTCAAAAAGTATTCATCGGATCAAGACGGTACTTTTTATGCTGTATTCCTTATTTTTCCGGGAACTGGGTATGTTATATATCATCACGCTATCTCACTAGCGAGCGAAGCAGTGTCGAAAAAAAATAGGTGTAGGTAGTTAAACAAACCTGTCGGCTGATTGGCGTGGGTTCAAAGAATGGCACGTGATTCAACCATTCAACCAGGGGGAGGAAAAGGACGAGTTCTTGTTCATTCGGGAATCTTCGTAATCGCATAAAAAACTCCTCACGAATCGGTTTAATTTGGAACATATTAGCACTTCGAATAACATTCTTGCTATTTTATTTCAATTTACTATATTTTTGTTTCTTGAATAGTAAATACAACGTGTATCTAAAACATTGCATCAAACTTTGGCAGAATATTCCTTGGGTGAAAATATAATAGCTCACATCAGAAACCTAGGGTCCATCTTAAATATTAAGGGTGGTATACACCCCTAAAGATAGAGCTAAAAACGACTGTTATGTGAAATATTATGAAAACTGGGTATGACATATTTTATTGCAGAAAAAAGTGTTACAACCCCCTCCCCCTTTTTTACATGATGGGGTGGGTAACGGTAACAGCACATTTAGTTTATTAATGCTCAAGTTTTTACTAAGTAGTATACAAAGATTCGTTGTAATACCCTAAGCAGTTTTCATAATATTTCACACAACAGTCGTTTTTAGCTCTATCTTTAGGGGTGTATACCACCCTTATTATTCAAGATGGACCCTAGCTTGCTAATGTGAATTATTCTATTTTCACCCAAGGAATAGCCTGCCAAAGTTCTATGTAATGTTTTGGATACACGTATAAACTATTTATTTTAGTGTTCATTGCAACAATGCCTTCACGTAAGAGAACCAATCTTGATACAAGGACTGCAAACATTTGAACTATTTATTTCGGTGTGTTCATTGCAACAATGCCTTCACGTAAGAGAACCAATCTTGATACAAGGACTGCAAACATTTGAACTATTTATTTCTGTGTGTTCATTGCAACAATGACTTCACGTAAGAGAACCAATCTTGATACAAGGACTGCAAACATTTGAACTATTTATTTCGGTGTGTTCATTGCAACAATGACTTCACGTAAGAGAACCAATCTTGATACAAGGACTGCAAACCTTTGAACTATTTATTTCGGTGTGTTCATTGCAACAATGCCTTCACGTAAGAGAACCAATCTTGATACAAGGACTGCAAACCTTTGAGCTATTTATTTCGGTGTGTTCATTGCAACAATGCCTTCACGTAAGAGAACCAATCTTGATACAAGGACTGCAAACATTTGAACTATTTATTTCTGTGTGTTCATTGCAACAATGACTTCACGTAAGAGAACCAATCTTGATACAAGGACTGCAAACATTTGAACTATTTATTTCGGTGTGTTCATTGCAACAATGACTTCACGTAAGAGAACCAATCTTGATACAAGGACTGCAAACCTTTGAACTATTTATTTCGGTGTGTTCATTGCAACAATGCCTTAACGTAAGAGAACCAATCTTGATACAAGGACTGCAAACCTTTGAGCTATTTATTTCGGTGTGTTCATTGCAACAATGCCTTCACGTAAGAGAACCAATCTTGATACAAGGACTGCAAACATTTGAACTATTTATTTTGGTGTGTTCATTGCAACAATGCCTCGCCGTAAGAGTGCCGTTGTTAGCGTGGTTGCATGTTAATTTTTGATTTTAGATAGCTGAAAAAAAAGTTAATTTTTCGACTTAAATATGAACGAGGTCGTGGGCAAAAACTAGTTTAAAATAAAAATATTATTTAGTTTTAACAAAAACAATGCGAGTGTTCACGTTCACTTGTGCTTGACAGTAAATACATTACTCACGGTGGGTATGCACCGGAGGAAAACGTACACCGAGGCAGGTCGAAGCCGAAAGAAGACGCACGTGCGCGTAGCCTCACTTTGATGTACCGACACAAGCTGGCTCAGCCACGTATTGCCTCAACCTGCCTCGCTGCAAATGTGCCTCCAGTGTATAAGCACCTCTAGGAATACAACACTCAGCCACGTATTGCCTCAACATGTCTCGCTGCAAATGTGCCTCCAATGTATAAGCACCTCTAGGAATACAACACTCATCCACGTGTTGCCTCAACATGTCTCACTGCAGATGTGCTCTCAGTGTATAAGCACCTCTAGGAATACAACATTCATCCACGTGTTGCCTCAACATGTCTCACTTCAAATGTGCCTCCAGTGTATAAGCACCTCTAGGAATACAACATTCATCCACGTGTTGCCTCAACATGTCTCACTTCAAATGTGCCTCCAGTGTATAAGCACCTCTAGGAATACAACACTCATCCACGTGTTGCCTCGACCTGTCTCGCTGCAAATGTGCCTCCAGTGTATAAGCACTTCTAGGAATACAACATTCATCCACGTGTTGCCTCGACCTGTCTCGCTGCAAATGTGCCTCCAGTGTAAAGGCACCTCTAGGAATACAACACTCATCCACGTGTTGCCTCGACCTGTCTTGCTGCAAATGTGCCTCCAGTGTATAAGCACCTCTAGGAATACAACACTCATCCACGTGTTGCCTCGACCTGTCTCGCTGCAAATGTGCCTCCAGTGTATAAGCACCTCTATGAATACAACATTCATCCACGTGTTGCCTTGACTTGCCTCACTGCAAATGTGTCTCCAGTATATAAGCACCTCTAGGAATACAACACTCATTCACGTGTTGCCTCGACCTGCCTCGCTGCAAATGTGCCTCCAGTGTATAAGCACCTCTAGGAATACAACACTCATCCACGTATTGCCTCGACCTGCCTCGCTGCAAATGTGCCTCCAGTGTATAAGCACCTCCAGGAATACAACACTCATTCACGTGTTGCCTCGACCTGTCTCGCTGCAAATGTGCCTCCAGTGTATAAGCACCTCTAGGAATACAACACTCATCCACGTGTTGCCTCAACCTGCCTCGCTGCAAATGTGCCTCCAGTGTATAAGCACCTCTAGGAATACAACACTCATCCACGTATTGCCTCGACCTGCCTCGTTGCAAATGCGCCTCCAGTGTATAAGCACCTCTAGGATTACAACACTCATCCACGTATTGCCTCGACTTGCCTCGCCGCAAGTTTGCCTCCAGTGTATACGTACCTAAAGATACACAAAGCTTCGTTTAAAATTATGCAATAAAACTATTTTAAATACTTTTACTTTCACCGCGCCTAACTACGCGTTTGGATAACCACACTAATATGTTAGTGATAAGAAAGGTTATATTTAGATTATGTGTACTTAAATTTGCGTAGAGGGAGAGTTGAAAACCATTTATGAAAATCACTCTCAGTACAATCGATTGGGATTCGAACCTTTATTTCTCTCCGTCAATGGTAGTCCAATCTAAAGTGAGAGTTTAAGTTTATACCAGTGGTGCTAAAAATTAGTTAAGATTATACCCCTTGGTCATGCTTTAAGTCTAATGCATCCCCACGATAAAATTTCCCCACATGACAGGTCAAATGTCAGATGTCAGGTAATCAAAGGAGCAAACTTCCCCAGTCGCCTCGAAAATGCCCCGCCACGTTTGGTTCTCTTGTCGTTTTGGCAATTTTCCCTTGAGAGCTGTTCGCGTACCCCTAGAGGTACGCGTACCACAGTTTGAGAACCACTGGTTTAGACCATTCGACCATTGAAGTGGGTTGTTTCTTTCTTCTTTCAACATAAAATAGTTTCTTTAATTACTTCTGAAGTTCTAATACTATAGCTTAGTCATAGATTTATCATTGATGAAAATATGGTCTTACTCTTTAACATTGATAAATTAATTGCGGGGGACTGGATGTTGTGTGTGTCCTAGTATTAAGATAGGTTATAAGGCATATGAAACTACAACAGGCCTAGCCAGCCGGTAGTGGAAAATATATGACTTGAATAAAATCTTACCCAGGCCATAGGCTGGAAACAGTACCTTGATGTAAAATTATAGCTTAGTAAATTTTTTACCCATTAGATAAATAAATCTATATCTAAATATTAATTTGGATTTGCTAGTTCACTCGTACTTTCATTTAATCAAGTTTGAATGATAATAACAGGAAATCCTATTATATTTATTTGATGTTTTGTGAATGCTTACGAAAATACAAATCTGGCTTCTTTAACTATCGAATAGGCCTGCACTAATAAATACTTAGCCATGACATTGAATATTAAACACCAATATTGAAAAAGAGGAAATATTTATACACCATAGTTTATTATTTTGTTATTTTTTTAACATATTTTTATGTGTATATCATTCGAAAAATATGAAATTTGAATGGCCCAAGGTATCACTCTCATAATAGAGTGAACTACCAATTACGGGGAGGTCGAAATATAATCCCGGTTGGGTGTAATGAGTGTGTTTTTTCGGAAATAATTTTCCGCTCTCCCTCATGAAAATACGGGTACACTTCCTCTGAATATAACCTTCCTAATCCTCAAAACGACTAGCGTAATTAGTACATAAGCGTATAGCCCAAATGGGTAGTAGGACGCGTTGCTAAATATTATTATTAGTATTATAAATCATATACTAAAAAAAATAAAAAAATTTGCAAATACTTTAAGAGATTAAATATTTACTAATATTCCTTTACCGACCTAGATTGCTTGTAAAATTTATTGAAAGTAGAATATTTCATAGTGTAAGCCCTAAATAATATTTAGAATTATAAACCATTTCCACTGCTGACATAATTATAGATTTAACTAAATTAAGTAAAACTGTTAATTCTCCCACAAAAATATTTTTTGTATGCGCATCATAGCAATTTAATTTACTATATATAAAATAAGTTCAAACCATATTGCCTTTTCTTATTGCTGTATGAACTTATAGATCTTAAACAAGAACTGAGACATGAGCTAAATCCCTTTAAGACAATAGAAAATTTAGAAAGAGTTAATAGTTAAAAAATATAGATGTTTGAAAAAGTGTCAAATTAAACGTAATGAAATTATAAATTCCTAGATTATTACTTAAGGTTTTCCTTAGAAAACAGAATAACTATGAAATTAAATAAAGCGACACCTGGTCCGGCAATTTAGATTATAATAAATTAAAATATAAATTACCAATTGTTAAACCTGTTTGAAGATTTTTTTACATCAATTTCAATGTATTAATGGAACAAATAAAAGTAATTGAAGATGGTTATCTCACTCTGAGTACAACTTAAAGCGTTGAAGGTAGCTGCTAAAAGCGCGTGGAACTTGAGCTGATTCACTTCTTATCTCGTAAACAGCCAGCGTCCACAACAAGCCCTTGAGAAAAGTAGGTCGTCTTTCTAGAGAGGTACAGGGGATGGCTTGCTGTGAAATAATCTCTCTCGCCTCTTGTGGATTGCAGCGCCTCATCACTGGGGTGTAATCCCGCCGTTCAAGGGCTGGACGAGGGTAAACAGACCTCCCTCTTGGCCAAGGTAATCATCCCGCGGACAGGGGATCACTCTGGTAATCGCCTTACACCGGTCGGGCCAAATGAAGGATTTGGCTCTCTATTTGTTAATGAGGAGACTTGCACCCAGTCTTCAAATAGCGCGAATGAAGAACTTACAATATGTATTATAAACTCATCACAGCCACGTTTGGAACTATACATTATTTTAAGTTATGCTATGTCTCAAGATTTAGTTATATTCACCGATAATATGTGTTGTAATTGTTTTGGTTACACACGTACCAACAAGTTTTTAGGAATGAATCATTGCTCACTATTATGTAGCACTGTAAGTTATTTCGGTCTAATTTGGGACCCATTAAATATTATTGTTATATCTAAGGCAGTGTGGTCCAACTGGGGTCCCGCGGGCCGCTCACTGAAAATGGGGCCCTCAAAGTATCGTGGTGTAAAATTAAAGGGAAACCCATGGTGTAAGATTTGAAATAACTAATGATTAAAATAAAGTATTTATTTGAAAAGGTCACGAATATACAGTAGTTAACTATACATTTTCTCCTATTTGATTAATAGAATATGCATGGAGATATATTTATAGTCCTAAACTGTTTTGTGAAAGCATATTTCATAACACATGTCTGGAAGATAAATAAACCATTTTTTGGCAGTAAAGTTTGAAAGATTCTAATAACCAAAAATATTTATATATAGGCCTAAGTATTGAAAGTAATTGTTAATGAAGTGTTGTTTGTAGGCCTATAACAAGTTGGTGATATTACTAAATATATATTAATTTAGTAATATATCTTATATCTTATCTTATCTTATCTTATATATATATATATATATATATATATATTATAATATAATTATATATATATATATATATAATATATATATAATTCTTCTGTACGTGTGTATGTCACTGAACTCCTCCTAAACGGCTGGACCGATTTTGATGAAATTTTTTGTGTGTGTTTGAGTGGGTCCGTGGATGGTTTAGATTCACAATTGGACCCGGTAGGTGGCGCTGCAATCGGGTTCTAAGATTTTTAAAAAAATTTAGGGATTATTTTTTATTTTTTAGGGATTTTTCTAAAGATTTTTTGCATATCAGAATATGTAACCTCAAAATTTCACCCCCCCCCCCCCTCCACACCACCACCCAATATTTATAATAATGAATATAATATTAATAATTGACCGTTAAAACCTTCTGAAATTTGTAAGCAAGCTTCGCCATTTTTTTCGATACAGCTGATATTTGTGGAGTTGTGGGCGAAATGCCAAAAATGAAAAGATTTGTGATGATTACATAGTATTTGTTTTATTATCGAAATCAATTATGCCACCCAAACGAAAAGCCAACGTTTGGGCAGGACAACGTCTGTCGGGTCCACTAGTAATAATATATATATCTAAATTAAGTGTCATATAGTAATATATATCTAAATTTAGTAATAATACTATATATCTCTGATAATAAGATTTAACCCTCGGGATGAAAAAGTTGGACAACACTAATGTAGGGTAATAAGATAAAAGCACGTTATTTATACATTATTGCTAGAGTTCCCAAACTTGTTGAGACCGCGCTGCCCTTCACATGTCAGATTTTCTGTGCGACGCCCCTGTACCCAGTATTAAAATAAAAATAAATCCCAGTCTATTGTAGGGAAGAGAGTTGCTCACGACTTCACGCCAAATATTCAAGGAGCATTAGAATCCTGAACTCGTATGAAAGGAGGGCTTTCCCAAGGAAAAAATATGTGTTTTCTTGTATGATATATTCCATTCTCTATAATATGTTCAAGTACACTCAGTGAAAATTTGAATGTTGCATTACACTATACTGTACATTATAAGTTTTAGTCTTTTCTTATGAACATTTTGGGAACCCCTGCATTAGTGTGTTTATATAGTTTAAAAAATATTAATCCCGGTTTATTGATTTGGAGTATATGCGTAATTATTTATTTAGTAATAGTAATGAGTGTATGCAGTGAAATTATCAATATATAACTATTAAGAGTACAGTACATAAGAGTTTGCATTTGATTGAACGATTTATGTGTAGGTCTATATTCTTAGACTAAGATTCAATATTTTATTTTAATAATAATATGTAAAAATATGAGACCAGTGCATCATTGAAATATTACGCCTTTCCTTCAGCTACAAATACAATTTATATATTGATTTTTACTATAATATAGTTATTAAAATAAAGTTGAAGCTTAATATACAAATTTTTAGTGCTTGCATTTAAAATAAATGGTACGGCACACCGCACAGACTTTCTCTCTCTTTCTATAAACTCCTAAGATTTCTGAACGAAATAATGTACATTGTATCATCACCACTCCACATAAGAACACGCATAAAATAATATACAATGATATAGAATCAATGAGAAAAGAGGCGCATCTTTGTCCACCTAAGAACATTTCAAACAGTTTAATGTCTTCCACAAGGGTCAACACTTCGTATTAAAATTTCGATTTCTGGTTAAAATTTTAACATTTTATAAGGTGTTGCAGATCTTCAAGTCATCGCATTGATATTTAATTATTCATTTATACATTTTGACCAATAAAAAATGTAAATATTGACTATTGAGTCTAAAATGGAGATAGATCATTGCTATGCAAACATTTCTCCAAAGAGATTTAAGGAAAAATAACATACTTTTTTAGATACTTATATTTAATTACTCTATGGCATTGGAGAATTATTGCGTTAAGACTTAAGTAGTATATGTTTACAACTAAAGCTCACAAAATTGTATTAATATATTTGCAAATATCTCAGAAATTGCTGCTTTTATAAAAATATATGTCAAATAAAAGTTTTTTATTTCTGATAGTCCTACAATTTTGCAATGATAAGTTGTTTAGTTTATCCAATAGTTGTGGAGATACGGAAATTAACGCTTCTGTAAAGTACCCTAAAAATCATTTTCATAGGAAAATGAAAATAGCCAGTTTATTTATAATCTTAATCAACGCCTAGATACGAATTTTAATCAAAATCGTTTGAGTAGATTTTGAGAAAACCAAATTTTTCTCTTTTCACCCTTCAGTAAACTACCCTTAATTTTAAGTTTTTATAGACACACAGACAGACGGCATTGCAAAGACTATTTTTTAGGGTTCGGGGGGTCATGAGACGTCGACATCCATCAACATTTTAGGTTAGTTTTTTTTACGGTCGCAATACTTAAACTTTAATGTCCAAAAAGTTAAAAAAATTCATATAATTGCGTATATATTGAAAGTTATTGATTTTATAAAAATATGTTTCGGATAAAATATCTGTATTATAAATATATATACATATTTGTAATGCTAAGTAATTTCATATCTCAAATAGTTTCGGAGCTATTTAAAAAAATGTTAATTGACGCATCAGACCGGAGCCCTTAAATCAATTTTGCCGAAATATTGAGGGTAGCCATTATGTTTGGAATATTTATTAATGTTTATAAATGAAATTTAATCAAAATCGTTAGAGCCGATTTTGAGAAAATCGACTTTTTCTCTTTTTGCCCTTCAGTAAACTACCCTTAATTTTAAGTTTTAATAGACACACAGACAGACGGCATTGCAAATACTATTTTTTAGGGTTCGGGGGGTCATGAGACGTCGAAATCCATCAACATTTCAGGTTAGTTTTTTTTACGATCGCAATACTTAAGCTTTAATGTCCAAAAAGCTAAAAATATATATATAATTGCGTATAGATTAAAAAATTATTGATTTTATAAAAATATGTTTCGAATAAAATATTTGTATTATAAATATATATACATATTTGTAATGCTAAGTAATTTCATATCTCAAATAGTTTCGGAGCTATTATAAAAAATGTTAATTTACGCGTCAGACCGGAGCCCTTAAAGCGATTTTGCCGAAATATTGAGAGTAGCCATTTTGTTTGGAATATTTATTAATGTTCATAAATGAAATTTAATCAAAATCGTTAGAGCCGATTTTGAGAAAATCGACTTTTTCTGTTTTTTCCCTTCAGTAAACTACCCTTAATTTTAGGGGTAGATGTCCAATTCCAAAAACCCCTCGGGGAAACCCTATGAAAACCCAAGATATCAAGTTTCAGCTCAATCGGTAAAATAGTTTAGGCTCTAGTTGGAGGTACAGACAGACAGACAGACAGACGGAAATTCAAAAACCACTTTTTCGGATTCAGGAAGTCATGAAACGTCAAAATTCATCAAAATCTCGACTTCGATTTTTTGACGATCACCATACTTTCTCTACCTGTAAGATAAAGAAAAAGTAAAAATGGAAAGTAGTGGCTAAATACTATAGTTTTTAAAAGCAAGGTTTAAAAATACCTATGTTTATTGTAGTAGAAATATTAGATACTGGGTGCGTGTTTTGTAGTATGAATGATTGTCTGAAATGGCAATTTGGTAGATGTTGATAATATGAGTCTCTTGAGGTTGAATACGGTGGTTGCGTTTTAAATAAATGGCTAATATTTCCTTAAAAATAGCTTTCTTTGTGTCAACTGCTCGACTAACTTATTGATTACAGATTTTAAGTAATATATATATATATATATATATATATATATGAGAGGTGAAATTTGGGGGATGAATGATTATAACTATGGAAATCAGCCGTAACTGAATCATATTGAAATAAATTGAAAAATGACACCTGGACACGGGATCCTTAACCTTTAGCGTGGAATTAAAGTCATTCTGGGCTTTGGTCGATTCTGAACGGGATAATATATTTTCATGGTTTTTATTTAAGTCTTAGAATATAGATTTCATGTCGTTCCTGTAAGTATTTTTTTAACAAGTTAAGGTAGCGTTAAACATCAGCATTTATTTTTTGGAGTTGAAACTTCCAGGATAAATGTTCATCAAATATTAGGCCTACACTTAAGATATTCTATGGTTGGACTCGATATTAATTTATTCCGCTCTCATTGTTTGAAGAAGACCCTAGCCACTAAATGAACAGCGTTGCTTATAGAGGGTCCATCGTGGTGGGGGGGAGGGAAGAATAGCAAAACTGTAATAAATGGACTAGCTAGCCAGCCAACTGTTCGTGAGAATGGCCCCATAAATGTTTATCTTTATCAGTCTTCCCCTCAGCTGCGTCATTCCAGGAATGGCTGAGAGATGAAGCGAGGCCAAACACGCCCTCTTTGGACTATGAATTTACACTCCACACGCAACCGACTAACCTGCTTAAACTTCTGTACACGCGCTTTATAGCCTGGTCAATTCTATATAGAAAATATCTTCGTGTAAGTTACACTTGAATGGTTTTCCTTTTACTATCAAACTGTTGGGATGATATAAATGGGAATAAGCATACGTGGGCATTAACTTTAAAAAAAAGCATGATAAGATTGTTTAGTAATCAGATTAAATTTATTAATTTCAGGAGTAATACCAAATATTATCTTTCCCTATATCCCCTTCCACCTTTTCCTCATATGAGCTATAATATAAAATAAATGTATGAACAGAAAATTATTAATATGTTTGAACAAAATTTTTGCCAAAGGTTTTATATAGCTTAGTGCTCTGTGCTACTTTTAGATATCCTATTCTAACACATTATATTTTAGAATTTATCAAATGGCACTGCTCAACTTATGTAACTTTACATTTTAACTTAATACTTGTTTATTAATATAATTACTGTCTACACGATTATTTTTGCCTACTTTTTATTTGTATTCTTTTTTAATAATTATTATAAAGACTTAATTAGTATCCGTTACTTGACAGACTGCATCGTGACCCATCTTAAAAGTTATGTCATAATGGAAACGCTCAAGGTAAGCTTGATACATTTCAGGGTAAAATGAGTGTACCTATTTTATAAAATAGCTACAACTTTACTTTGATTGAAACGAAATGCCATTCAATTAAAAACTTATTGAACTTATTTATAAGATAACTATATGAATTTATATTTAATTATCTTTACACTAAAATGGTCAACTGCTACGCTATTATAGACCTACCCAAATAAACTAGGCTCATGTATGAAAAATAAAGTGTATCATTACTTTTTTTGTTCTATTATTACAGAAAAAAAATGGGCAAGGCTAAAAATAGTTGAGTCAATAGGACAGTGGAAGGAGAGTTTACAGTGAATTTATTTTGTTGCAATATTACAAAAATGAAATGGACAAGGCTAAACATAGTTGAGTGAAGTAGGGCAGGGAAAGGAGAGTTGTAAGAAAGTGGAGGATGAACTCCAACCCATAAAAAGAAACAAAGACAGGGTGACAAATTCGTAAAGAAAAAAAAAGCTTTGGTAAGAACAATTTCTAAAAATTCTACTTTCAAAAGAAAGGGGAAAAAAAAACAGTGAAACGTCGGTGTTTCAAACCGAGGGAAAAAGGTGTTTCGTGATACGACGCGCCATTTGTGTTGTAGGCACCTCTTTTACTTCAGCTTGATTGGTCAATGCTTCGAGCTCGTCTCAAGCTACATAAAGCGGAGCATCCAATCTTCTGGAATGGACCGTGTTTCTTTTGTTACAGGTCTGTCTCAACTAGATGATTCCCCCTCTACCCCCGACACTTGTTGTAGAGCAGTAACATTAAATGTTGCTTCTTGGTATAGCGGTTGTATACATAAAACTCAAACACCGTGATACATTTCACTAAACACCCATTTAAAAAACCTGAAAAAACTAGGATACATGGGGAAAATGATAATATTATTTGAAAGAAATATTGCATTGAAGTTAAAACGTTACCATATGAGGGGCAATAAAAGTATTAGATTAGATAATTAATGAAACTAAAGAATATTTCACGACATTATTTCAAGTGATATTATTTAATAAAAATATAAAGTTATAACCTACTGAATTTTTTAAGAAAATTAACGAACGTACTGTACCAATGTTCTCGAATGGACTAAAAGTTATTCGTTTATAATAAAAAATATTTAGAGCTACAAATCACAATAATTTTAATTATTCATGTGGAAATTAAAAAAATCAAAAACTTTTAGACATTTTGATATGTTTCAAAATTTGTGGTCATTAAGTCTGCAGACTTGGAGTAGTTCTTTTTAATACTGACTCAGACCTTAGTAATCGTGATTTGACTTGGTTCTAATCCCGGACGGGTGCTTTGGGGGCAATTTTCCACATTGCGATTTTCATTATAGTTTACCCATTCTATCCACAGACAAAGGCTGATATGGAAATTTCTGTCATTCCTAACCTTTAAATTAAATATTTAATCATCCTTGTCGATGTGCCTTCACTTCATTTAAACATTACAATCAACCATCATTATTTTGAAGTTGCACCATAACACTAAAAAAAAAATACTACAAAATATGAAAATAGAATAGCCTTGAAAATATAAATACATGTAGATAATTTGTTAGTTTATTATGAGATATAATTTTATAAACTTCTGAGATGATATGTTATGTGACCGGAGTAAGGGGACTGAGAAATATGCAAGATACGAGTTTTCAAGGTCTACACAATTTTTTGTATAGGAAATATAATAATAATTAGTTTAAAAAAATATTTTTCAAAATTTTATAGTTTAACAAAGTGGTTCCTAAACTGTGAGGAATACTCCTCTACCCCTACAGGGAGAAGAGGTTATGAACAATAAGATCTCACAAGACGGCGCTTAGAAGTTTATTTAGTTTTATTACAATCACAATATTTTATAAATGTGTTCTGAATTTTCAGTTTCTGAAAGATTCGTAGGGCGCTGATATCCTAGGAATGATTCTTGTCAAATTTAGTAGCCTACATATTATACTTTTACGGTAGTTATTAATTGCATACACTTTTAACTATGTAATAGAGAACCAACCTCGTGGTATAGAGGTCAGAGCCCCTGGCTACTAAACTGAGGTCCTGGGCTAGATTCCCGGCTGGTAACGGCAGCTTTTTCTCTAAAGGGGAATAATTCTCATGGTCACCATAGTTTGGTTGATTAGGCTTAAGTTGCGATATTCATCGGCTTCACCCTGTCATATTCCCTATCATCATACCCTTATCTCATCGGGACATGGAAAGAACCTACACTACGATTGGAACGTTCGGGAATCCTCTGGGCAGCGGTATATTAGTACTGGCTAATCTTTTCAAAACTGGGCTACAATCTGTAGTCCAAACATTACATTATTATTATGTAAGAGAGTGGAAAACTCTTAATAGTTTATGTAACTGTTGTGTCTGGATTTCCAATAACAGAGAATTGAGGTTAGAATTTAAACCGGGTGAAATGTGATTTCGAAATGTGGTTTATCACTGTAATTTTCCCCATACATTTTACATGTAAATGCGGGTGCATTTTATCTAATATTACTCTTATCATGCCTATTAGATTAAGCTAATAGTATAGCAGTGGAAAAGTGAGGAAACCTATTTTTATATATTTTTGAATTAAACGAGCAACTTATGAATTATAAATAATTTAACAATCTACTCATGCTATCTCATTATACCATAAAAGCAGAATTTGTCCATACAATATAAGCTGCAATATATATTTTCACTCTCCGTTAAAAAATTAAATGTATATATGCTTCTATATAAGTATAATATTTAGAAAAAACACTATCCCCCATCTTCCGCAATAAACTATGGCTATATCACTGTGTGACGTTGATATTTATCTACAGCTCACATCTTTTGGCTGATTTTGTGGGTACCAAACAACATACGTACGTTACATTTTATGAGTTTCTCCCGTCTTACACCATATGGTGCGATGCTCTGGTAAATCGAAAGTATTCGTCTCCTTGAGATGAATAAAACCAGTCTAGTTCTCTTCGGTCCAATCCTATCTCTCTTTCCTCCTTTAGCAAGCCAATATTCGGTCACGTCAAGAGATCTCGTATTTTACGAGATGGGAGAGCTCTCGCAGTTAGTTAACTTTGTTTTTTATGAGCTTTTATTGGTGACACTACCTAGTTATATCTCCCACTGATGGCCTCAATGATTTCCTCGAACCATTTCTCCTAGAATCGATGTCTTGCACTTGGAATGTATGTTTAAGTAGCGCATCAAACCCTAGGACGTTGATCTATCGTCCTGATAGCAACCCTCACCCTCACCCGAACTGATGAGGGAAGTGAGGAGAAAGGAGGGAGGGTTGGAGAGAATGATACAATGTTTTCCCTTTGCTGTCCGACGCCCATCGACCCAACCCCTTAACTCTCCCAACGTATTAACGAAGACACATCGACCAACAAGAGTTTTCAATTTCATCAAATGTCACGTCCTTGTTTTATGTAACGTTTGCCTACGGGCAAGGGTGGGTGTGATGGGAGGAAGAAGGGAGGAGGGGAGAATGGTGCAAAATGTAGTCAGGGATAATGCTAACACTCTCCCAAACCTTTTTACTTGCCACTTCCCCCCGTATCCCCACCTTTTCGCCTCCAGGCGACGAAAAAAAACAACACAGCATTAAGCAATTCATCCACACTACTGATCTAAGTAGAATGAACGCGAGATTTGAACAAAGAGATAAGTGACTTTAGCCTGCTTAGGTGCTTAGGCTATTATACTTATCTAGTGGGATGGAAGGGGGGACGCGAGAAAAAGCCAACGTTTTTTGCAGTTTTTATGGCAACACTTTCTTTGGCCAAGATAAATAAAATGTTGCTCCAGTATAAACCTAGAGTTTAATTTTCTTCATATTTCACCTCAACATTTCTTGTCAAGGGTGTCCTGAAATCTAATGACACTTATCTCTAGTAATTTAAAAAGTGTATCATCTAATGCCGCTATGTTCATGACAAATATTCAACAACTGTTGATATCACCTTTGGAAGAAAATTAAACTCTATATTTGTACTGGAGCAATATTTCATTTATTTTAGCCAAATAAATGTTTTGCCATAAAAACTGAAAAAAATACTTGCCTTTTCTCGCATACCCTTCCACCCCACCTTACGGGGAGTCGAGTACTGGCTAAAATAATTAAGTTTAAGTTGTAAGCTCATCCTATTGACCAGGTGGACTCAGTTACTAAACTCTATTTAATGTATAAGGTTAAGTGTGCTGTTTAAGGTGGTGTTTGTAGGCTGTGTGCTGTGTTTGAAAAGTGGGTGGTAAATAACATGGTTTTGAAAAATTATAGTAGGTATTTGGTAGGAAGGAACTTTTAGAAAATAAAAACATATCTTTTTGTTGTCAACATTGAGAAATTTTTACTACATTATTAGTGTTATTTTGTTGGTATTGGTATTATGTGTTAAAATCACAGTTGGAGATCACATGAATTTACTTATAATACACGAAAATGGTTTCAGTAGCTTTTTGTAACTATCAAAAATAATGTCCTTCCTATATAAATTAAATTATACTCTAGTTTGGTGTCTTGAACAGTTCCACTATTATTTTTCATGGGAGTGCTTTCATTCATTTTGATTATTTCCATCTACGGCCATGGGTAAAGTAATAATAATCTAGGAATGGTGTAATATGGCAGTTATAAAAGTTCCCAGTTCTACTTTAATGTATTGATACGCCAAATTATATTAACTGTTGCCATTGTTGACAGTATCTATCCCCCGCTCCCCCCGTGGCCATCTATCCGGACCATAAGAATTTAGTTACACGAAAGGGAGGATTATAGTAGAATTTAAAAAAAATGTGTCAAAATATTTGATTAAAGGTTAGGTTGCAATCTCTTTAGAAAATCAATATACTAAGTATCCACCCGAAATTTAAACCACGACATTTTTATCATTGACAAACACTTGTCTAAACGGATTTGATAATCAGACCACGTGCTCCCTGATACGAGTGATTGTATCAATGCCAGTAAAATAATAATAGTATAGCTATATTTTTTAACGGTTTATCTCTATTTCCCCTCTAGACCTACCTATCTACCACAGTCAAATTTACATAGAAAGAAACTTATCTGACAGCTATAAAATTACTAGATCTACTTTCATACTTCAACTCACGTTATCCGAAGCTGTCACTCTTGATAGATATTATCAACACCTATAAAATAACATAAATAATATAGTAAAATGTTATCATTCTTTACCACAAAGAAAGAAGTTTGTATTTTTTTGAAAGGTTCTTCCTACGAAAATACTACTATTCGTTGTCACGGTACTTAAGCTACACATATTGCAAATAGTTCAATTAAAATACCTAATCCCGCAATCGAATTATACCAACCGAATGTCTGCCGTCTGCTGGCGAAGATAGTACCAGAATCTGTGGATCGAGGGTGTCACTTGGTCAGCACAACGAACCCTCCGACTGTTAATCTCAGTTTTATATAGAACGGAGCTGCTATTTTTTCAGTCAAGTAGCTCCTCATTTGTCCTCACGATGCAGAGTCTGGCTCCGTTCCAGATACATTGCTTCACAGAAAAATCTGGGAAACACCGGGTATCGAACCTGGGACCTCCGTATCTGTAGCCAGGAGCTCTGACCATTAGACCACAGAGGCGGTTGTACAGTATATAACATTAATAATAATTGCAATGACAATACTTTTTGTTGATTAGTTATTTTTTTCTCATACCCATGTTCTATTAATCAACATAGTCCAAGACAGATTATTGTTTTTTTTTATCAAAGAGTTCTGCAAAGCTTCAGCTCCATTTCCCTTATTGCAACTGTTCAAATTATTATTATTTTTTCTTTCGCTCTCTTCCTCTGGGAAGAATATCTCCTTATAACGAACCCACAGGGGAAATACTGCAAACTTGTAGCTTTTTAGTTTCACAAATATTGCTTTTCAGATAGAGGTTTCTACTAGCTCTCCGTCCTTCAAGTTGGAGAAGAGTATAATTACCATTATCTGAGTTCTAGTTCGAGGGTTGTATGTTTGTACAACATGCTCTTGGGAATAACGCATTGGATTTCGTTAGCCACCCCACGTTTAAAATATTCCCTGAATTTTTTTCAAGGTTTCTTTTGATAATAATGGTACGATACTGGAATTAATTTGGTGAAGATGCTACTTTATTAAAAAAAATATTTAAGTTAATCTTTACACGTAATTAAATACTCATAGACTTTTCGACCATAAGTAGGCCTATTTGTGTTTTTGTAGCCTTACAATATTTTACTAACTATTATGATTACATTTTGTGCTTATTTTCATTTGCTTGGATGCACACTAATTAAATATAAAAGAAAATTACAATATAATATTAAAAATACTAGCCTAAAATGTTGAATGGAAAACGTCAGCTCTCAAAAGATTTTAATTAAACTTTAACATTTACAAAATAATGAATTTTAAAACGAGAATCTAAATTTTGAATGGTTTAATCAAGATACATTATTTAACACATAAATAAATAGGAATTAATTATAATTTAAATATTTGTAATTTTTGTTAAATATTTTCAAGATTTATTTGTTGGGCCTGACCAACATTTTATCAACGCAATTGGGAATTGAAAGCTTCATTTACTATTTATTAAAGTATTGTTTTATTGTTGAGATATTTTTTGTTTCCATTAATCATTTAATAATTTACAAGTTTTCTTATTTGAATGATATTAAATATTATTAGCATAATCTTACCAAGCCTTGAAACTTTTATTTGTGAATTTATTATTGTTGATAAATAATAATCTATCCATTAGTTTATTACACTTAAAACACACAATTATTTTATAATGCATAACAAATATATCTTGGCAAGCTTTGTTTGTGCTGATATAACAAGCTATACAAATAAGGACTTGGTACAGGAAGGATTTGCGTATGTATGTGTGTAAGTAAACAGAGCATACTTGATTAAAACAAACAGAAGAGAGGAAAAGTGAAGACAATAGGTGCTCAGTGTTTATTTATTCTTGTAAGAAGGGAGCTGGGATTTAATCAGAAGAGTTACATTAATTTTACAATATAGCGGTAGAGTTGGTGTAGTGACTCTAATCTAGGAGATTGGAGGTCAATCTCGACAAGGGGATTGTTTATTTAGCTACAAATCCTACGCCCCTTATACGAATGCTAATATCACGAGGGATTAAATAGCCAAGCTACTATAGTTGTTAGTACGGTTATATCCGCATCTAAATATGATATTATTTAAATTGTAATTGTACTTTTGGCAGCATAAAGCCCTCCCAAGTCGAGAGTGGTGGCGTTATCTGATAGCTCACGATATTAATCGATCGCTCATATGTAGCTGACGATTTCTGCACGTCCATTACAGATTCTGCCTTAAAATATGTTTGAAGAATTACCCTGGGCACGGGAAGACTCCTGGATAGTTCAGTGGTAATAGCGTTAGTGTACTAAACCAAGAGCCCTGGGTTCGATTCCCATGTCCAGGTGACATTTTTCAATTTGAAGAACAAGTTATTAATTAGTTACATGGTAAAACATTGGACATGGTATATATATATATACCCAAGCTTGTTTGCAGCCACGGCCAATTATTATACGTGACTTATTCTTATGAAATTTTAAAGTTCATTTAGTAAAAATATAATTAATTAATTCACTCTCACTTCATCCATTATTACGACAGAAAGATACTTTATTTTAACAAATAAAGCATAATATTACATGAATTTATCAATTGAAGGTTAGGCTTTGTTAGGTTAGTTAATATTACAACCAACCGGTCGTAGACAGGCCTAAAAACTAGTATCTATACTATAAAATGCTATCCCATTAGTTTATTTAAATAACCCAGGTGGTTAGTGTGACTCAGTGCATTTTTAAATCTCTTTTATAAATGCTAACATCAATTCTTAAAGTATTATAATTTGCAAAGTATTTTGTATTCATGTTGACTTATTCTATCACAGTATATTTTTAAACAGTACTAAATTAATATTATGTTCATGTGTATTATTTTTGTGCAGTTATGCAAATTCAACTATTCACGTAAATAAAATCTTCGCTTTTGATAGACTACTAGTTAAAAAATTAACCAAGAAAATGTTATCACTAAGCTTTTAGAAACTGTACAGAACTCAATTTTATTTTAAATAAATAACGCAATTAAATAATTATATTATTTCTACTGGTTTCAGATTATTTTTTATTTTAACTAAAGCTTAAATAATAGGTGCGGAATATTTAAAATGTAGAAATGATTTATAATATAATCAAACAAGCATATTTAGTGTGTTTTTCTGTAAATAATTAAATGTAATAAGACATGTTTTTTTATTAATAGCACCGCGTCTTACTACCTGTTCGGGTTATACGCACAACAAGAGATGAAACTTTTTTCTTTGTATGCTAATGTGATTTGTGCAAAACCCGAACTTTTGTACACGTTTTTATTCAATACGAATGCAATATTTAGATATGAGTGGTAAAAGTTTTTAATTTAAAATAATATCAATAAATACAGGTTAAAATAGAAACACTTGAAAAAAAAAGTTAATTTCCCCACCGCGTTTTACTATGCATTTTAACGATGCTAATTACCCGCTTCGTTGACCACATGGTCTAAGGTGCTACTTTCGCAATATACTAGTAACTATACTGCCGATGATTGGGGGATCGTGGTTCGATCCCGGTTGGGTGTACTGAGGGTTTTTTCTTCTAAATAGTTTCCCACTCTTTCTCCACGCATGTATGGTGCACTTCCTCTAAATTTGGCCTTACACATCACTAGCCCATTAGTGTAATTACATATAGGCGTGAAACCCGAATGGGTAGTAAGACGCGGTGCTAAACAAGAGAAAAACTATGCTAATTGGGTAGGGTTGAGGAAGATAGAATTTAGAGGAAACCTACCCGAATTTTCTTGGCGGAAAAAAGAGAAAAAAAAAAATAAAAACTAAGCACATCAGGCTGGGATCCACACTCCAACTCCCTGTCGCTGAAAAACCAGAATAGATGAACCTGGCGCTCAGTCCACGTGTCCACCCATCCGGGTAGTTATGTATTAAACCAAGCACGTCCAACTCGCGGCCCCGAGTTCATTCCGTGCTTGAATTGATTTGTTTTATCTGAGTTATTTAACGTGCACTTTCTAAACCTACTGTTCATGTCAGCACACACATTTCAAACTAATTAAAACCTACAACAGGCACAACACCCAGCCTTCCACCCGTTAACTCATCACTGTCAGAGGTGAAACCAGCATTTCACGAGTGACAATTTTTTCAGCCATGCTGGGAATTGCACCCGGAACCCTTGGCTCAGTAAGAAGATACCCTAAAGACTGAGCTAATATGTTGGACTCAAATTGAAATACTTTAAATTGGACCTGACGCAAATGAGCGCTGATTTCTATTTATTTTTTGTTTTACTTTAGATTAATTTCCTTGTGTAATGCTACTGATACATGTTGCTTATGTATTTGTTAAAAATAAATAATTATTTGTTCATATTTTAAAACTATTTGGTCATTAGGCCCTATCAGTTTCAAGTATGGCCCCTGGAAATCTCCCCAAGAACTTACGCGTACCTCACTCGAGAGAAGGTTAGACATGCCTGTCAATTAAACAATATTATTTTATAATACCAATATTAATAGAGGCCTAGATTATATTCTCTTTAATTAGACTACATGTATAGTTTTATTAATTTATATTATAACAAAAAACACCGTATTTATAAATATTTTATGGTAAAAGAGTGGAGGCAATATTTATTATATCACTTTTTACTTAATTAGATGGTAAGTATCCATTTATACACCCCGTCCACCATGAAAGTTAGACATTTTATCTTGACGGTTAAAATATTTCTCTATGTTTTAGGCTACACCATAGTAGAACCATGCAAGGTAAGCTTACTATTTTTTTTCAGGGTAAATGGAGTAAAAATACGTACCAAAATACTATCACAACAAAAATGAATGTTTGAACAAATATAATAGTGAGAGATATGCATGATTTCTTTTGATGATGTGGACACATCCTTGAGCTCTCATTATGTAAGATTATTAATAAGAGATGGAGCTAGCAGATCATAGGCTCCCTCATTAGCCCTGTATTCATCCCAAGCAGTCATAACAAGCAGAGTGTGAGGTCATTACTGTGTCGCTGAACAGCCTACTAATGACAGGAGAAACTAGATGATGACACATGATATTTACTGCTTGGTTCTAATTCTAGAATGGCAGGTGAACAAATTTCACAAACTTAAGATTCTACTAACAGTGCTTACAAAAGGTTCTCATTTAGAACAACACCTGCACTAACACCATATCACTTGATATTAATGATTACAAACAAAAAAACAAACAAGAAAATAAATATTACTAGGGATGGGATAGCATTCTAAAATATAGTTCATACGTTAATAACAACGAAGCACCATAACTTAAAGGAGGTTGATGCGGGCAGATTTTTTCTGTTACTTTATTTTATATTAACATAATTCTTAATCACCACACAAAGTTTTCCCACCAAAGAAAGTGTGCAGTAATGTTTAGAGAGTTAGTAAATAACTAAAGAAAATGCACTAACAGTTGTAAATGGGCCATCAGCTCCCCCCCCCTACGCCCCCCGATTCACCCCTCCATACAAGCAACGTACTTTCCCTGAGGTATGACCAGATATGTAATTGTTAACTTTTAACAGCCACAGCCATTTCTACAAGGGTCCAACAAAGCTGTTTTTATTAATAATTGTGTACAACGATTCAAACTGTGTGTTGTTGCTAACAAAGAAATATAGTAACTAATAACAAAAGATTTAAAAATATTTGTATAAATAATATACGTACTGTACATACTTAATGAAATATATTTACTAATAATAAGATACTCATAGGTGGGCACTCAACCAAAGGTTGGTGATTGAGAGGTTGAGAATGGAATCCCGGTTGATTGGCTTAGAGTGTTTTTTCCATAAACAATTTCTCCATCTACTCAAATTAGGATATATTTCATATCAAATTATACCTTCCTGATCTGTACCCTATTAGTGTAAATACGCGGATAGGATGTACAGGCTGTAAGGTGTTGTAAACATAAAATAATAATAGCAAATAAAACAATACATATATTTATCATAATTTTAAAACATGTATATTTAAAATCTTTTATTTTAATAACAATTATTTATAGACGTTGAAATGCTAGATTGTGGCAGTAAAAGCGTCGTAGTTCATTTATTTCGCTATTCTATGAATAGTTTCTTCCAAACGAACTGTATTGAGGTTATATATCTATTCTAATTACAATATACAAATCAAATGATAAAGTGTGAGGTATTTACGTTGATAGTTCTGGATATGGCAACTCATAATGTCAGTGAGTGTAGAGCAATGCCAAGGAGATGCTTGTATTCCACGGAGAGATTGTAATGATGCCATTCTACAGGTCATTTGAACGCTATGTATGATACTGAGTACCATATCAAAGTTCTTGATCGTCGGAATCATTTCCCATTACAGATCTGGCTTCGTGGAAGATGAAATAAAGTAGAGGATTATTTTTAAATAAGATTTTGCTTGGATCTATTTATAAATTATATAATGTAAATAAAATTGAAAAAAAAAAGTTTAATAAATCAATACTCTCTGATATATGAATGCGTTGTCATATTTTAAATAAAATACAATCATTCTGTATAGTTTTAAAATAAGTATACAATTGATAATAAGTTTACATCAAGTAATCCAAAAATTGGGAATTTAAATAAATGCCTACTTAATAAACAAAACATTTTCATTCAAATGTTTCTAACAATTTTGTTAATTTAATATGGTGAAACAGTGGTTACAGTTTCATTTCGAAATAAAAAATAAACTTAATGTAAACTTTCCATATATTGTTTTGGTACAAAGTGTTTCGCTTTTTATACGGTGTGGTGCTGTTGAAAATAACGTGTTAGCATAAAATACACTTTTAGGAGTGAACTTTTTTCCAAAATAGCTTTATTTTGATATTAAAATGTTATTTTTTATCCTCGAAGCTGTTTTCAGCTAAGTGAAAACAGTTAAATTATTGATTTTTAAATGGCAGGCGCATTTGGAAATGTTCCAAATTATTTTCCCTAGTAAATGTATTTGATATGACGCAATATTTTTATCTCCATCCCAACCCCCAAAAGCAAGGACCGCTAATTTGACCCCCGATTTTGGGATTTAATGTTGAGTTGTTTTGATAGTCTGCAAGTACAACGTTTATCACATTGATAGGATAGAATAACACCTTCGTATGGAGGAAAATAAAATGAGACGATTGATTTTTGGGAGAAACCTTTCTTCATTTCAGTAAAACGTCAGGTTCCAACAAGACACTTTTTTAATGTGTGTGCGCCACGCATTACTACCCTTCCGAAAAATTAAATGTATCAACATTTTTGTGGGGAAATATTGGAAAACAATTTATGAAAAACCACCCTGAGCGCACCTGGCTGGGATTCAATCCGAGAACTTCCCTTCCCCATCGAACCAAACAAGATGAGATTGACGTCTTAATCAACGTGCCCACACATGTATATTAGAAAATATTTCAAGCGATTCAAATCTTTAAGCTGATGTTTTTGCGTAGCTAATCTCTTTGCAGAAATGTTTTCAAAACATTTTCTGTTCTGGATAAAATAAAAAAAATGACTTATTAAGAAAAATTTGGAATAATGTTGATTACAATTTAACGACTGTTTAGGCTAGCATAAAAATTTCATCCTAAAAGAAGTACAACAATTTTCACAAGAAAACACCTTATATATTAAATTGTCAAGCTATTATTGTTAAGTACGGTTATAGCTGCATCTAAATATTATATTCTTTAAATTGAAAATTGAAACCAGTTTGATTTTCTTATCCAGGTTTCATTTTTAAATTTAAAGAATAAAACACCTTATGTTTGTCATACACTATAATATTAAACTAGTTAAATATTTTTTCCAAATAATTGTTTAGATGTGTTTTATGCTACTTTATCTATTTCGACAAAGCTACAAAAAGTTCAGGACACCCGTTTAGGTGGCTGCATGGTCTAACGCGCTACTCTAGCATTAGACTAGACTGCCTATGCCAAGGAGATTAAGGTTCGAACCTTGGTCGGGGTTTCTGAGTTTTTCCAAAATGGATTTCTACTCTCCCTCTTCGCAAATGCGGTTATACTTCCTCTGAATATAGCCTTTCTAATCTCTTAAACCATTAGCGTAATTAGTACATAAGCGTATAACCAGAACGGGTAGTAAGACGTGGTGCTAAAATAAAGAGTTTATGCCAAATACTTTTGTTTCCTAAGTTTTCAAAGTTAGTGTTTAAGACTCGGTACTCAGACTTACACTCAGTAGTGGTATGTAGTGCTAAATATTAGTGCCTAAGAAGTTGTAGGAGTTTTATTCAGAGAGTAATAATATTTATTTCATATTCTGTATAGCTTTTTTTAATGCATTCTATTTGTTAATAATAGGAGTGGAAGATATTTTAGGGACCGTACAGATCAATAGAGTAACCCACTTCTATACACGCACGATGGAACTTTAAACACATTACACCACAGAGTAAAATTCCATTCCAATTTATCTTTATTCTTGCTCAAACATTAATATCATTAGACTTAGTGCTAATCTACGTTGAAAGCATTCTCCCCCCTTTTCATTTTTAAAACATTTATTGGTTTTTCCACTTTGTAGTATTATATTTTTTATGCAAAGTATGGTAGCTTTATCGTGATTGGTTCAGGAGGAGGTATGAGCTTGAATATCTGTGGTGCCCGATCGCTTTGACATATGCATGAGCGCAACATAATAAGGTATCTTCCCTGAGCGTGTGTACATGTTATTACACGTGTAAACTCACTTCTCACACGCGTACATATATGTATTGATTTCTTTGTTAATCGTTAAATGTGGTAACATCAATTATTTATTACTCCAGATATATTGGAACATTTTTGGTAGTACTACGTAAGGTCACCATCTATTTGAAGGTAAATATTCTCATAAAACTATATATTTTATAGAAATTACAGCTGTTATAAACCATAAAAACCACTAAAACAATCCTTAATTTCAATTAAAAAAATTGTTATATCAAACCACGTTTTACCACCCTTTTGGGCTACACGAACGTGTACTAATAACGTTAATGTGTTAAGGAGGAAGAAGGTTACATATAAACGAGGTGTGCCCGCATTTTCATGGAGTTAGAGTGGAGAACCATTTAGGAAAACATCAGAACAATCGACCGAGAGTCAAACACCGATCTCCCGGTCATTGATGGGCCAGTCTATTGCAAGAGTGACTCCTTAGACCCTTCGACCACTGAAGTGAGTCTGTGACACTATTAACATAACTTTATTTGTTTGAGGAAAGTAAGTTTTCTTACCATTTATCTAAGTTTCAAAAATGCGACATTTTATGTTCTCGTAAATGAAAGTAAGTGAACTTATTATATAATCATTTTATTAAAGATATAAATTTAGAATCAAGATCTTTTTTTCCTTCAGTTTCATGATACCTTGCGCCTCCATTTTGGGTAGAGCCATATTTTAAATTAACAAACCAAATCTTAATATTAATGCAAGATTCCTGAACGTCTGCATTTCATCTCAACATTTTGAAAGGCATCTCTCTTAGGTATGTTTTTAACTTTTAATTTTTGGTCTACACAAATTACTTTGGCTACTATATTATTGTTCACGTTTTCTTGGGCAGCTCTTCCTCAATATTAAATCTTTAGCCATACAAATCGATTTCTACATTTTGATTTTCATTAAATGAAACTTTTATAAAATACTAATCTATATTTTTGCATCAAACATTGACAATAATTTTTATAATTATTAGTTTTTTTGTATTCTCAGGAAGAAGGAAAAGAAATACTCGGAGGGCTTTGAAATATGGTTTCGGAGAAGACTTGAGAAGATCAGATGAACATACAGGGTGACAAATGACGAGGTCCTAAGAAGGAGTGAGAAAAGAACCATTTTGGATGTGGTTCTTCGGTACAAAGCACATATCCTTAGGAGGAATTGTCTTCTGCACGACGTCAAAGAAGGAAAGGTTGAGGGAAAGAGGAGCTTAGGAAGAAAAAGGATTCAAATATGGTATGACTTGAGGGAAAGAAGGAAATTCTGGAAGCTGAAGCAGGAGGCAGAGAACAGGGCTCATTGGCGGTCTAAGTTCATTGACGAAAGTAATTGACCTGTCGTAAGACAGAACACCTATCAATAAAAAAGTTTTATTTTACAGTTTTCTTTTATCCTAGTAAGGAGAATAATTAATTAATAAGAATAAGAAATAATCCTATGAATTTATTTAACCTTGTTATTGCTCCATCAGGTTATAACATTATGTTATCAAATTTGACAACCCTGAGGTTAAGTGTAACAAGTTTACTAAGCATCAGGTTAATTCTCACTTCATCATCATCATGAACAGCTTCCAGCCACTGGCTGAGTCTGTTTGGAGCATAAGCCTCTCCATTGCCTTTTAACCTCCCACCACCTCTCTCCCTCCACCTTGGCCCAGTCCTCTCCTCTCTCCTTCACACTCCTCCTTACTCCCTTAGTCAACCATCTGTCCCTTGGTCATCCTCTCAGCCTCCTCCCCCCACCTCCATATCCAACATCCTCCTAGGCATCCTTTCTTTCTCCATTCTTCTCACATGGCCATACCACCTTAGTTGTGTCGTCTCTATCCTCTCCTGGACTGACTCTTCTTTTACTATTCATATTCTTTCTTGTTCCTATTAATTAATTCTCCTTATTACTAAGGTACAAAATGTTTAAAAAAATCTTAATGCTTCACACGCAAATGAATAAGATAAGCATTAAAAAGAATTGAAGAAAACCACTGCAAATGTGTCACCTAATTATTTAATCAAATGACAGCAGTTTTAATAAATTATACTTTAATTTAATCAATTAATTTTAAACTTTTATGTTCAATGAATACATTTAACATTATTTTTGATCGTTTACATTATAAAATTATGCTAAAAAATTGGAAAAACTAAAGTTAAATAACAAGTTTACTAAACAACCGACTTGTTCTCACACTAGATTATTTCTTATTCTTAACCATTTATCGATAATGGTAATATATATCAAAACTTACAACTGCAGATAACACTACTTGACGTATGATTACGTGACACTAGATGTAGTAACTGTGAGATAAAAGGCTGTTCCTATGAAAATTGGACTGTATGTGTAAACGTCTCACGACTAGCTATAAACACATCTTGTCCTGTCACAGTCGATGTTTGCCTCCAGTATTTCGAAATATTGTACTCCTGTTCGCCGTTGGGCAAGTGACTGTCAACCCTTCATAAAGTCATGTGCTGTGGGATAGTCTATACTATATTTATTAGGTGAAATACTTTTTGTTAAGGCATATTAAAAATATATATGTACTGTACCTTCTAAGATATCAACATCTATACGAAAAATACTGTATCATATTTGAAATACAGTTATCATATCTTTATGATAATTTTCTCAATCATTATATTTTTCGTAATGAAATATGATCCTAATTTGGTCTTATATATTTTATATAATATAGGCCCTATACAAAAGGTAAAACGTAATTACTGACTCACTCATCACCGTATTTTCCTAACCTCTGGGCCTGGATACTTGAAACTTGGCGTGACGGTTCCTTTTAAGCCCTAGGCGTTTTTTTTTTAGAAATTTGACCTCTATCATTTATAATATACATTATATTTTTATAATGTATATAGTAACTATATATAACTATACATTTATAATGAAAAAATATTTATCCATCAAAATCTAATTTTAACCATAGTCTAAATATATTTTGTTATTTAGGAATATAACTATGCTAATAACTGTTATATATGTATTTCCTCCCTTTTATGGTGGTAGTATTTGAGCCCTAGTACGACTGTAGTCCTCCACGCAGCAGCACTTGTATCAACCAGTAGCACCCTCTTGTTTACGAGGTCAAGGCATGCCCTGGAAAATATGAGGGTGCGTTACTGTTAGGGGAATGTTAGCAAGGGTAGAGGGACACTTAAGTGGATTGGAGGAGGAACACCTAGATATATCCTAGGAGGGCCTGTAAATGTAAGGACGTATAATATATCTTAGACAAAACTAAAGATTCGCCACGAAACATGTTTCCTAAGAACTAAAAAAATTTACAAAAATCTTTAAAACTGAAATATGTAAACATCTTGAGCATATTTGACGCTGTGATAGTAATCTAATTTTATCACCGCGTCTTACTACCCGATAGGGCTAGAAACCTATACACTAATTTGCTCTAATTTGTTAGAGGTGAAGAAGGTTGAATTTAGAGAAAGTGTACTCGCATTTTCGTGGAGGTAGGGCAACCATTTAGAGAAAACCACCTTCAGTACACCCAACCGGGATTTGAACACTGATCTCCGCGTCATCATCAGTACAGTCTATAGCGAGAGTGATGCCTTATATCATGTGGCTATTAAGGCGGATTTTTGTTATACTAATCACTCAATTTGTATAGTAGGCATAATAATAACAGTAGATTTACCAATACAGTCCAATTTTTTTTAAGGAAAACCTCATGACATTTAGAAAAGATACTAAATCGAATTTGCAGATTCACGCTAGGTCAAGTTATCTGCAACTACCACTCTTGACAGATATTACCAATACCTATAAAATAACTCTAGTACATTATTGTAGACTGTTACCAATTTGGCCGCAAAAATATGTTTTAATTTTATAAAAGTCTCTTCCTATGAAAATTAAACTGTATATATATATATATACACTGTGTGCTCTGTGTGTGACTGTAGACATTGCCCCTACAACTCTCTATGACAGATCACTGGCATGGACCAAAATTACGTGAAGAAACCTTCTTTAAGTATGGACACTTTGTTTAACCCGAAAGGTGGCATTATTACTTTGACTGATTACATTATGACACTATCTATCTTATAAGCTAGTGAAATAATGCAGGGTACGTTTGATACTTTACAGGGTAAATAAATTTACAAAGTGCTACGTAATTAAAGAAGATATGTTGTGAATTGCTTAGTATATTGATCCTATTTGATATTTATTTGATGACACATCTAGAAGTAGTAGGTATAATCTATTATAATAAATCAATGAACTTTCATTCAAGAAATGTAATGCCTTTCATGACTTTTCTAACAAAGATCTGAGGCGCACAGTAAATTATTGAATTAATTCATTTTTGTTTAGTTTGGCAATGCCTAGTGTCAGCATGAAATAAAGATAATGCGAATTTGTTAATTACTTACTTGATTCTAAATAAGTTTGTTAAATTCTTGAAAATATCTTCATAAAATTAAAATCAATCAGACAAATAATACCATACTTTTCATAGCAATAAAAATATTATATATATGAGATAGTTCTATCCAGTCCACCTCATTACACCTTATCCCTATACCTATCCTGAGCAAGCTCTATCCAGTGCACCTAGTTACACGCAATCTCTTTCAGACCCATTAAAAAGCTATCTTCCCATCTGCATCTAGGTCTTCCCAATGATCTTTTCCTATTACGTTTGCCAGTCAATATTCTGAACACTGTTTAGAGTCTCCCCTTTGCGCTATATGTGCTGCCCACCGTAATCTACGAGACTTGTTTATCCTTACAAAGTCATGTGATGAGTACAGGTTATGCAACTCAACATTATGTATCCTCCTTCACTTCTTTGTATCCTCATCCCTTTTTAGATCAAATACTTTTCTAAGCACCTTGTTTTCAAGCACCCTAAATATGTATCTAATATTAGATTTTTAAGGCTATATTATATGTATAGTATGAATATAATTATAGTATATGTTATATTGGTTATAGAAAAGTACTTCTAGACTGTGGATGAGTGGCAAACATTTATATACTATCCCGTTACTACCAATTTGGGATATGGTAGATTAGTCTTTAGGTAACACTCCCAAAACTTCATCCGTGCTTAACTTTTATCCGGAACTCTTATCTCCTTCTCCCTCTGCTTCACTCAACTCTTTAGCATAACTTGAGCTTATTCTTCTTCCAGGCGCAACTAATCTCGTGTTTTCGAAAGACATGCATATTAAGTAGACAAGTTTTAGGCAAAACTGATTCCACAAACTCGAGCAGCGGAAAAAATGTTCGACAAACGTAATCATGTTATTTCTAAAAAAAAAGTTTAATAACCTTTTTTCGAACGTAAAACTTCAAAATATAAAAAAATTCTCTAAACTTTGCAAACAAAATTTTGTTTAATTTTTTTTAAGATTGGAACATTTGGGTATGAATGAGGTTTGAATCACAAAGAAGGTTTGGAAAGAAACTTGTCATGTGTTTCAAATAATGTTAATCTTGTATATATTTCAAAAGAATATGTTATTTAACATATATTACATATTATTAATGCTATTCATTGTAAAAATGTAGTAAGGAGATAATACTATATGTTATTTATGTTGTCAACATTCCCTTTTCTCAACTAATACAAAGCCTACAGTGATGAATAAGGTATCAGTGGATATAATTTTTTACCGACTTCTAACATAGAATACTCGGTTTACGTTAAAACACATTGTTTGTTTAAAATTTAAGTTAAAAGAAAAATCTAACAATATTTTTGTATCAATTACCGAAAATAAACTCTCTTTGCTACTTTGTGTATACATTTAGCTGAGTATTTAATTTCAACAACCCAACAAAAGACTAAATCATTGGAGGGGAGGCGGGGGAGAAGGGGGGGAAGGTTGAATGTGCGAAAGTCTAGCAAGAGCTTACTGCTTGTAAATAATGGTGTAAGGAAGAACTTCAATGTTACATAGGATATAACTTGATATTATGTGAACACCTTTACGTCAAATAAATCTAAGTTGAATAATTTAATGAAAGTGTAAAATTAAAATTATTTTTTGTAAAATTCAAAATAATTTAAATATAAACATTATGAATAAAAAAAAGTCATATCTAAGTTGTAAGTAACTAACCAAACATTACAAAGTTGGCTGTGGTTGAATTATCTAATGATAAGATTTTATGATTGAACTTATTAAAGCTAGCAAGTCCTATGTTTCTAACAACAATCTGAATTACTGAACAAGGACAACAAGTTGATACGAAAACATATTTTGAACCAGATTGTTAAAATTAATAACATAATATAACATTTTAAAATATGAAAAACAATATTGACAATCTATTGTAAAAGTTTTGCAAATGGATCAAACAACAGTTGCATGTGTCTTATCTAGAATATTTAATCTTATTGAATATATTTTACATGATGTTTTTATTAAAATAATTTGATAAGTTGAAAGATGCTAAACATTAAATTATTAATTTAAAAATTATTTGATTTTAAAATAAAAGTTTGACATTCCTTATCTCTTTATTTGTGGGATCCCGTCTCTCTTGTTTATTTAATGATTGGTTTTGGACAACATGTTTCGACACTATGTCATCATCAGGTCTAGGAATGGAAGTTGGATGTTATTTCAGAATAGTACACAGTGCAAGAAATATTTATTAATAAAATATTCGTTTACATAAAATACGAAAATAATCAAATTTCATGAATTATAAAATTGTAGATATTAAACAACTTATTGATATAAACTTAATGAAATATATTATTATTAACAATTAATGATTTTTGAAATATAAATTTGGGATTTGAGGTCTATCATTTGATTTATTCATTATTTTCTTCTAGTGATACTTGTTTATTTCAAAACCCTACAAAAGTATCAAATTTGTGTTTAGTATTATATCGCTAACAAAAAACTGATTTTAATTAACTCTTTGGGCAAACAAATTGTTTATATGGAAATAAAAGTTGTAGCTCTGATCATAATCTTACTTTAACTTACGGTGACTACCTTCCTACCTTAACAAGCGCTGACTAGTCTCACTTTGCCTAGTGGTGACTTTTCCCCACCTTGACTAGCGCTGACTATAGACTCACTTTACCTAATGCTGACTTCCTTCCCACCTTAACTAGCCCTGACCATCATATCACTAAACCAACTGGTAACTTTCCATCCTATCTCAACCATCGCTGATTATAATCTCACTTTACCAAGTTGTGAATTCGAGTTAATCTCAACTAGCGTAGACTATAATATCACTTTAGTTCACAGTTACTTCTAACCCAACTCAACTTAAGCTTTAGAAATAACACCAATTATAAAAAGAAAACTAAACGAATACAACCTTTTTTCAGGCTAAGCCTTTATAAAGACCGATCTTGTTCTTTATGGCTGTTGCCGGTAAGCACCCACTACCACACATGATGTATGGAAGCTAGAATGCACACTCCATCAATCTCCCCTCAAACCCCCTTTACACCCTGCCTCCACCCCCACACATACACACACACACACACACACATTCCCTGTCTAAGGAAGTACCACCACTTCCTTTGGAACGATTCTCATCACTCTTATTGACTTTTCGGCCAAGTTGAAAAGAGTGACTGGGAATGGTAATTTAGTCTCGGCTCGATATCCTTGTGTTGCGATCAGCATTAGAGTCTGTTGAAAGGAGCAGCTGGATGCTAAATCAATACGAAGCCTGCTTGTTATTCAAGGCACAAACACACTGCCATTATAGCCTCTGATGGATTAACACTATCAGCTTAGAATGAGTAGCTCTATAGGTTGATGGGTATTACATACGTGTTGCTCCTAACATTATATTGAATCCAAGACATATCAGACAGTTATGGTGCATACTGTATACTATTATATACAATCAATTCAACAGACCTGAAGGCATTACAGACGTGTTGTTATCACTATAATGAATGCAACACAGATCAGACAGTCATGGTGCATACTGTATACTATTATATATATAAGCAATTCTACAGACTTGAAGGCATTACAGACGTGTATTTATCACTATATTGAATACAACATAGATCAGACAGTTATGGTCCATACTGTATACTATTATACATAAGCAATTCTACAGACTTTAAGGCATTACAGACGTGTTTTCATTATATTCTTCTATATTATTATTATGAGTAATTTATTTGTCTGTCATGAGCATTGCGCAATGTATATCGCACGCAAACATTTATAATTTTAAAAATTAGTGGTCCTTGATCAAGAAAGTGTACATCTCGAAGCCGTAATTTCAAAATTTTGATTAGATTGTTTTAAATTAATTAAAAACCGGGTCGGCAGCAAAAATGTCATGGGCAGCACAGGTTTAAAAGTCACTAACTTCAAAGTTACCTTCCACGTACAGTCATTAAACTAAAAACATTTCTGCCGGGCAATTATGGATAGTTCAAATAGTATTGAATACAAACATTTGACTTAGTTTAGACAATGATGGAGCATGTGCGTATACTTTAGAAGGTTCACTGCCTGATACATGATACTATTGTTATATTGAATACAACAAAACTGTCGACTCACAAATCAGAGAGTGGCTTAGAATGTATCTCCCATGTCAAAAGGTTTTCAAAGATTGGGCCAATATGTTGAAATATTTAAGTGGCCCATGAAGTACTATTAAATAAATTCCATCAGTTCATCTGTTGAAAGACGAACCGTGGAATTGTCAATTTATTTCTGGAAATTGATTAGAGGATATGGTCTTTAGATATGTTGTCTATGTATAGGATGTATAGGTCTTTACAAACAACTCGTATTTATAAATAGCCACCCACTTCGGTGGCCTTAAAGTCTAAAGCTTCACTCTTGTAATAGACTGGACTGCCGCTGATGGGGAGGTATGGGTTCGATCTTGGTCGGGAGTACTAAGGGGGATTTTCCTAAATGGTTTTCCACTCTCCCTCCACGAAAATACGGGTACAGTTCATCCACATTCAAACCTCCTAATATCCAACACAGAGTAATTAGTACATAACCGTACAACCCGAAAGGTAGAAAGAAGCGGTGCTAATAAAACTTTAATAAAATATATATACAAAACCCATATTTAAATAGCTGGTGAAAATTGTTAGTTATTTTATGTGAACATGTAGATACACTTGCAATAATGTTCTAAAAATAAATTGTTACCTTTTGAATATAGAAATCATCGCAGTCTTGTTCAATGTGTGTTCCTCCACTTAGATATTGATTAAGGACTGTTGTAAAGTGTCACATAGGTGAACAAATTTTATAAGAACATGACTGTTTTTAAAATTTAATAGAATAATATACAATTGAATTTTAAACTATATATTTTGTGAAACAATTTTTATGTTTACAACTATTGTATGCGTAGCAAATACTTACATAAATATATACATAATTAAGTATAGTTTAAATATATAGAATGCGGCGTTTTATAGAATTGTTTGTTGCATAATTAAACAATATTAGGGAAACCAATTTTTGAGAGTTTTAATTTTAATACACCCTCGCCTAATATGGGTTTAAAATAAAATTAGCTTTAAGCACGGTATAACTGTGATAATTCATGATGAAATAAGCTACTCTACCTAGCTTAAATTACAATATCTACTTTAAATGTTCCTAGCAAAAGAGAAAGAAAAAGAAAGACAATAGAAAATAACACCAAAATTACATTTAAAAAACTCTTACCCCCTGTGCAGAACGTTCAGAATAAGTTGCTCTTTATAAAGGGGAAAAAAAGGATTGAAGGGTTTGTTGTGTTTGTCTTTAAAAAAACTACTTTGTAAAGTCTGTATAGAAGTTCTAACGCACTTTTTGTTGATAAATCCTGTTCCAAGAGTTAAGAATGCAAAGTGCCTAATTTATGACCTGGGCAATGTTCTCTTTTTTGTATGTGTGTGTAACAGAGAAAGCGTGTGTGTTGGTTGAAGTGAATGGGAGCGGCTTACCGGTGTAAGTACAGACCTTGGCTTTCTACACCACCGCGTGTCAAAACTGATTTGTGAGGAGCTTAGCACCATGCAAATTTCAACCACCCCACCAATCCTGCCCTCAGGCATTTTCTCTGTGTTCTCCCTAATTAAAGCTGAGAAGTTGAGCTTGGTGATTTGAAAAGTAGGGAAAGCAGGCTTTCAAGAAGGATCCCATTCCCTTGATTTTCGTTCGCATCGTGTACAAACTCTACGTTTTGAATAGTCCGTTCCATGGCGAAGCCACAAGCTATTCAAGATCAATATTATCTCAAAAGCCACATTGAAATTTAGTCATTTTAGTTTCTTTTAAGAAAGAGATTTTACTTGAATGATTTTATTTGTTTTTAAAATGTTCATCCAAAAGATTTCATAATTAAATATTTAATAATACCTTACAGTTTGTAATCTGCGTGTCTAGTATTTTTTGAGTGATTATTATTTAAACTAGACTACGTTTCTTCAGAGTCTCGAAAGACATTTTAAAGTAAATTTAAAATGTAAAAATATATAATGGATTCTATCATTTATTAGAGTTATTAGATTTCGTAAAAACACATTAACTAAAAATTGCTCTCAAACATTAAAACATATGTTAGATAAAACCGAAAACCAACTTATACTAAATTTGGAACCGATTCTTTATTGGAATTTTCTTATCTATTCTCTATCCCATTATCTTCCTTCATGAAGCAATTATAATAGTCTAATGGTGGTTTAATTAGTTAAAATGTTTGTTTTAGCAAATTTATCTTGGTTTATTCATCTTTAAGATAGTTTGGTGTTTAAGATGGACATTATTCTAATCGAAACATAAAAGGAAATCCGTAAAGAAAAGTCTTAAGAGACATATCTGACATGTAACTAAAGATAAATTTAATATTTACCTTTGTTTGTTGTTGATTAAAAACTATCAAGTACACTTTGAAAACAAAAGAATTTTGGTATAGGTACACAATTATTATTTTTGTTGAATCATAAAGTAAGCTATTGATATAGATAATAATAATTTCAATTAAGAAGGTGGTTTTCAAATTGATTAAGCGTTCTAATTTTATCAAAATGCTAAAAGGTATTTTTGAATCATCTATAACCAGTTGCAACTGCTTGCCGAATATGTAGCCTCAATAGTCTGTCACCTAAAGTGCAAAACGTTGTTTGTTTTAGTCAGTATGAAAGAAAATTTCCCCTAAAATATACAAGTCAATTTAATTATTACAAAAATTGACGCAATAATAAACAAGTCTTTTTAGTTCCATTTCTAGACCATATAGGATTTGTTTGAGTCAAATTGAGGGCAACTTACTTTGTAATGTAACACGTGTCAAAAAGTACTCAAATTTATTACGTCACATTTATTCTACAATATTAATGCTTTAGGCTGCATGCTCATAACTATTTTTAAAGTTAGAATTTAATCTTGAGAACCCCTACTATACAATTCTTAGTTCATTAATTAAAAGTGCTATTTAAAATGATATATTTGATAATAATTTGAAAGAATAGTACTTACTGTTAACCGCTTGAACATTATTTTTATGAATCTGCACAGTTATTCTAAAAATGTTTTTCTTTACACAAGATAGATGAGTTGTTCAATTTATATCTCATTAGTTTTTTTTCTGGCGAAAGCAAAAATATACGCTTTCACGTCCAAATTTTAATTAAATAGAGTGAACATGCACTGTGGGAAAACTCTTGATAGAGCGAAGCTGTATTTTGAGAGAGCTAATCTCCACACCCACCCCATTGTATTTATACCGTGTTTGTTCTCAGTAAATATGCAAACACTGTAGGTCTATTAAATTGGCTTTGCGCAAAATATGTGTTGGATACTAAAATTTTATTTAAATGTGAATAAAAATTGTTTAGGGTATTTATTTATTTATTTTCAGTGTTCACAGGCCCGGTATCTTATAAAATTTAAATCAGGGCCGTTTTTCCACATCATTTTGACTTTACTAACAATTTAGGTTTTTTTTGGCTATTTATTGGCCTGGCATCTTACAATATATATATATATATATATAAAAGTATATATATATATATATAAGTTATCAATATATTTGAAAAGAAAAGTTGAATAAACACAAGTTACAAGTCTAGACATATTCTATAAATGATTTTTACCCCGCCACGTCTTAAAAACCATCCTGACTCTACGAATTTAAATGACTAATGAAGGTAGAGTTAAGGGAGGTAGAATTTAGAGGAAATATGTTATAATGTTTGTGGAGGAAGAGTGGGAAAATATTTAAGAACAACCACTAATCTTTCCGTCACTGACCAACCAGACTAGATAGGCTTGACTTTTAGTTCGTGTGCTACCGATGCGGGTACAGATTTAAAATAACTACCAATTTTAGCTTAATTAAACATTATTGTTGTTTCATGTGAAGCACATTTTAAAATATAGATAAGATTTAGTAGCTTAGTAACATATATGTTTTATGTGTATTGAGTACAAAATAAAATAAAGGTTTATACAATAAAAATATGCATTTGTATCTGAGGATGATTGTGTGTGTGTGTTGGTTTAATTTTGAACGAATTTGGCATTTAAGTTTTATCGTCTAATAAATCCGAGTTTTAACATCACTTTAAGTTGTTGACATATTTAATTGAAGTGCAAACAAGCGATTAAAAATTGTTAACTCGTTTCACAGCGAGTATTTTGATTTAAATATAGAGTACATTATTTACAATTACAGCAGGAATATTATTTTTACTTGTATTTTGGGTCATTGCGAGATTAAATTGCGGAAAATTGTTTATGTAAGGGAGGTGGGGAGGGGCGGCACATTTTGCAGTTGATAATGTGCTTTAGAGCGCGTCACGTTAAAAAAAAAGTGCGGCAATAATGTCAGGACAAATACCAGAGTAGAAATAAAACATTTTCAGAGGAGAAGTTTAAAATAATATCAAAAATTGATATTAAAAATAAAAATAAAATATTTAACTTCTTAGCAGACTTATTACCCCATATCCAATAATTGCTATATTTTGTTATGTGTCAAGATGTTTATTTAGTACGTGAAAAGTTAAACTTTACAATACAAAATTTTAAAGAAATATTTGTATATATTTTTTATTAAATTAAGTAAACTACATAGATTAAAGCTGAAAAACAACCTTCACCAAATATCTGCTACTTAGCTGCATCTCAACAAGTTCAAAGGCATCGATCAATATGTAGTATGATTTTGGTAGGAAGAACAGCTAGTTACTAAAGTTACTAAAACAATTTTTATATATTCATACATATAGTCATGTTGTCTGCATCTGTCACTCTAGATATATATTATCAATATCTATAGAATAACACAGATAATACAGTAAAATGTTATCAATGTCGGCCGCAAATTTAATATGTTTGGAATTTCTCTACTGTTCTTCCAACCAAAATCAGGGTATAGCTTTAACGGATCACCATCACCAACTACAATGTTCTAGATTGAAGTATTTGGCAAGTAAATGGGGCAGGGTGGAGAGGGGTGTGTAGGCCAATTCTTTGTTTGGGAACATACTATTTCCTGTGAATAAACATGTATTCAATTACATTTTTAACCTCTTTCATATCTCTAAGGCCCCTTACTGCTATTTTTATTTTTGCATTTTTCTGTTCTCCATTGTTCTCTGTGAGATGTTGTGCACTCAAAATAAAATAGAGCAAGTATTAATTAGCACTATAACAAGAAAACCATAAGACTGTGTAATTAGCCACAGATGACAAGAACTCGCGGAATAAAGTACCGTGCGTTTGTCGCAAAGTCTTTATGGACTATAGTGAGAGGAACGGAGAGTAGAATGATCTAATATTGACTTTTAAAGAAAATTGACACTATAAATAAATGGGATCAATGGGACAATTAATAAGCTTGGACTTTAATCCCAACCACAGTTTTATTTTATGATGCAATTACATTGTTTGTACCCACAGCCGATCTGACAGTGGAAGAGACCTGTGATAAAATTCAAAAAGTTTTTACAGTAAGAAATTAGTAAGAAGGACATTATAAGAAATGTTTTTATGGTTAGCAATGATAATTATATATTAGGGTCATTCTATCGGTATTGACACCATCTGTCAAAATAGACAACTGTAGAACGCATCCCAAAATATACAAATGAACTTTAGTATAGTTTTTGTAGGAACACGTTAGGATGATATTTTACTGGTTTAAAAAGTCACTTAAATTACTTTTATAGATAGTTGGAAACTAAATATAACGAGTTTTTGTCTAAGTTAGAAACTTTACAATACATTTTGATTTTCTAAAGACGGTTTTTCAAAAAAATAAATAAGGTATACTAAAATTGTATTGTTATTTTTTTTCTGTTGTCCGTAAAGACAGATAAATGAATCAATTTATTAAGTAACTATAAATTTATTTAAAATTGTTCTTATATCAATAATTGTAAACATCTTTTATAAATTATAAATATAACATTCTTTCACCCGCTTCGATGGCCGTATGGTCTAAGGCGTCACTCTAGCAATAGACTGGCCTACCGATGACGGGGAGATTGTTACAGAACAACTCTAAATTAAATATTGATTTTATAGACGTAAAATTTAATTTCAGTAGCTACGTTTATTTCACAAACTCGCCTAGATTATATATTGAAAAGTATAGGAATCAATTAAAAGTAAATGCGTTATTTGTTTTAATTTGTTTTTGATCGCAGTAGAGGGAAATATTCCAAAACAACGCAAATTGATTTGAAAAATACTCTCACACTAAATCATATTGCTTTTAAATCCATGTGGTGTGAATTACAGTTACTTATTATTGCTAAGAAAGGGTAGATGATGATTTTGTTAGTGTTGGCAAGCAGGTACCCAACTTCACATCTAGCTCATGAAGAAAGCTTTAGGGTGGTCAAGAGACTAATGATTATATTGTATTATGAAACAGTTTTTAATATAACATTAAGAAAATAGTTACGATGAGTATAATATATACCTATAATGTCTATAGTTTAATATACGACTTTGCTTAGGATAAAATTACTACATATATATTTTGATTCAGATTCTGTACAGTCATATAATATGATCAGTTGATCACAAATTACACTCACTTTAAATCTGGAAATAGTTATTAGTTTGCCTGTTATCTTCGTATGTCCTTTTGGATAACGTCTCAACTTAAAAATAAAACATGTGGCACTTTGTTGATCCAGTGGTATGACTCAGAGATCGGATATTATTGGATGAGTTTAGCAAAATCTACAATAAATCAATGTAATAATAAATATAATAATAATAATAATAATAATAATAGATGGATGCTCCACTTCTTAGTAGGAAAAGTTGCTCTTGAATCCATTCATTCCCCAAAAGTATCAATTATGGTCCAATACTATTGAAAATTGTAGACGTGCATAGCTGAAGAAAAAGTTATTTGTATGATAAAATAATAATAATAGTTAAAAGCCTCACTTTAGTGTAACTTTTCTTCATTCCAATAGTTTTTGTATTATGGCACTCAATATATTAATAATATCTATTGAGATATGATTATTTTATAATTGGATCAATTATCAATTTGAAACGTGCAAGTCAAGGTTTGAAAAAGACCATGATTTACTTGGGCGTATTTTCCAGTAAAGTGTCATCTCCACACAGCACCGACGTTGTAACAAACGCCATCCATAAAACTACCTTGTTTGAAAGAGACAGAAATTCTCTTAAAGTAGCAAAGTTATATAAAAGGAAAGAAACAATTTTATTTGACAGATTATGAGAGTGGCATTAAGAATACTTAAGAGATTCTTGTCAGGAACGCAATTACTTTGGCCTCATTGAGCGCGACCACATCTATCGATCGCAGATGGAAGTTGTCGAGTCCAATGAACTCAAAATGTCATCGCAAAATACTTGGGTTGTAATAGATTTGAAATCAATGAATTCATAACCCTTTCTATTCTATAAACAATTCTTATAAATCCACTCATTTCTTGGGTATTTAGTTCTGTTGTCTGTCTGTTTATGACCCCCAAAAACCATACTTTTGAAGCAAACTTTGTAGAAACATAAGCAAGCACCGAGGTTTATATATATATATATATGCACAATTAAATATATATTATATACATAAACTGTATATAAATATAGATAGTACAACCCATTCATGAATTAGCTCAGTTTATAAATCGGTCAAATTTCTGACCATTCCCTGAAATGGCCTCTCCTGATGATTTCACGAAATGGATAAAAAAAATACTCCAGTTCATGAATTGTGCAACACTTGTGCTGAATTGAATATTATATAATATTCAGAATGTCCAGAAATAATCTATTTGAGTAAAATTCGGTTATCTCAATCTGCATTTAATTTAATTTTTTTAGCACCGCGTACTAACCGTTCGGTTATACGCTTATGTTCCAATTACACTAGCGGTTTTAGGGGCTAGCGAGGCTATATTTATAGGAAGTGTACCCGCATTTGCGTGGAGGAAGAGTGGTAAACTATTTTGGAAAAAAACACCCTTAATTCACCCGAGTGAGTTTCGAACCTCGATCTCAACGTCATGGGCAGTCTAGTATATTGCGAGAGTAGCGTGTTAGACCACGTGGCCACCGATGTGAGTTTCATTATTTTAACTGTTGATTAAAATAAATATATAAGTTTGATCAAATTTAGTTTATTTTATTCGATGAATACAAATAATATTCTTAGTACTTAAAAGCTTTAAATTCCTTCCCCCTTATTCCCTATTCACTTTTAATTAAGGCATATCCGTGATACCTTCCTGTTGGTCTCGACTGCCGAGGACGGGAGATTGAGGTTTAAACTGGGGGGGGGGGGGTGTTCCTAAATGGTTTTCCACATCCCTCCACGCATATGCAGGTTCACTTCCTCTAAATTCAACCTTCCCAATTCTTAACCCATTAGTGTAATTAATACTTAAGCGTATAAACCAAACGGGTAGTAAGATGTTTAAGGCATATCTGTGGCCTTGGGTCCATTACTACGGGAGGGATTCTGTTTAGTGAACATCCTAATAAACTGTGGTGCGCGCTCATATACTGCTGTTGTTGGTTGAATTTTGAATAATACAACTTTGTATTCACGATTAGATTAATTCTAGACATTGTTATCTCATCATAGACATACATTAACGAAATAGAAGAAATGGTAAGGGATGTTATGTAACCTAGCTATAACCACTCATGATGAACGTAACTATCATTATCGTTTCACTCGAGGTAACGTTGTGCCTCCAGACGTTCCTTTGACCCAGTTAGCTTCGGAAGATACATCACGTGACATTTAAGAGGTACATTAACCTACAATGTATTGTGACGTCACAATCAAAGTTCTTTGGCCCTGAACTTTAAGCACCTTTCTCCACCCCAGTTGTCAGTTTCTGTAGTAGAACCTGATTATGGTGGAAGGATCTTTGAAAAATATATTTTTGACTTCACAAGCTAACCTAATAAAGCATTATTTGTAAATAATTTAGTAGCCTTAAAATTTAAATGAGAGTTGAAGTGGTGTCAAAAATATATGCACCCACATTCGTAGCTTTGTAAGTGTAAAGCTTAGAACTAAGCCAAGTAAAGTTTCTCATTTTTACATATCAATTGATTATGCCATCATTAGAAATTATATTATGATTTACAGTTTCAAATACTAATTTAGTGACAGTTGAACTTTTATATCTATTAAAAATATTACTTGAAACACTATATCTAAAATGCCAATAGCAAATAAACAATAGATTCACTTAGTTCTAATATTGACATTTTTCTATTGATATTTTAGAAAGGGTGAATAATGACGAGTTTAAAGTAGTTAAAATAGGTGTCATGTTCTGTAATGTTTGTTACCAATACTAATGACTAGATATAAGGTTTAAAAAATCATTCTTTTGAAAGAATACATTTTTTTCCTATATGATCATTTGTGAACGCCTATACTTAATTATATTTTTAACTCAAAATGTATTAGTAAAATAAGAGTATATTTATTTAAAATTCTCTTATGACATGGAAACGTTTAATAATTATAGTTTTCAATATCAATATTATTTTCTTATTCAATTTAAACCGTGCTATTAATTAGAAAATTTTAAATTCTAAGGATATTTCTTGAAGGAAAAATGCATCAACATTGTAATATGTATCAGACATACATAATATGTTATATTATTTATTATGTTTCTATAGTCTGATGGTTACATAGGATTAGATCAGAATTTGAATTTATAACCTTAAAACAACACACACAATCATACACTACACACAAACACACAATCACAGGACACAATCACTAACACATAATCACACACACATGTACCTCATATTCACACACAATCATATAGTCACACACAATCACATATTCACACATATCTACTCATTCATACGGTTACACTAATTCATTCTTACCCGCAAGCACACATAATACAATCTATTAACATTATAAACATAATACATTGTTAATACACTTTGAGTCATTAATACTTTGTATAACAACTGCGTTTATTTCCCAGCATACTCATATAATATACTTATTGTTAAGGGATGTGAACAAGTTGGTGATAAACTATGCTATTCTTCGGATGAGATGAGCGCGCAGTAGACGCTGATATAGCATTTATTGAATACACAATATAATATTTTGACTCCTTAAGCTTTTGCAAGCCCAAGCCACGAAGTTGTTAAGACCATGAATGTGGACCAAAAAGATCGATGGGTAACATATGGTAGCAGCTATTACCCATAAAACATTCTCAAGTTTGCTCTGGGGCTTTGGATGGTGGAATTACGCACGTTACTGGAATATTAATAGCTCGTGGAATGAAGAAACGAGGCGTTCTTCATAGCCGACCGTAACAGGAGCAAACATATTCAGCAAAAGTAGGGCATCACCAAAAACCATCAAGCTCAGCAATCTATGTTCTTCCAAGATTTTCAAGAATATTGAACGATTTCAATCAAAATATTTACACTCGGCAGTACGACACACGGTGGAAATATAATATTATCATGAGTCAATAAATCCTAAATAGTATTGGGATTAGGAATCACATTGATAACTTCAATAGACCGTTTTAAACTAAATCTGGCTTATTTCACATAATTTTGACATGGCAGTTAGGAACTAAACATATCGGGATGTTATTCACGAACAATCCGATTTTTAAATAATGGCGGAAGGGAGGTGTTTTAAAAGTGTGATTTAATAAATTAATACTATGATGTTTAATAAAAAACTAGCTATCAAATATTGAGAAAGATATTGATGAAACATAAAGATAAAACGCTGCTTAAGCAGGAAAAAAGGAGCCCTTTTAGGCATAAAAAGTTATGCACAGCATACGTACAGTATATAACTTAATATAAGGCGCAGTGTAATAATTTTCTTAACGGCGTCCTGGTTGCAAGTATTGCCGTGCAAGAAATCTCATAGCCTAATAAATTAATAATTTTAGGCTCAATATGAATTAATTGTCGTTTTAAAGATATTCAAAATTATAATTAATTTAAAACTAAAACCTGATTTTAAACTGTGTTTCTTCAAAAGACTCTGTTTAAGACGGACTAGAATAAAATTGGTTAATATTTTTCATTATTAGAGATAAAATCACCACTACGGTGAATCTTGACAAAAATCTCAAGAGAAAAATAAATACGTCTCAACAAACACACGCTAAATTTTGGAATGGAAATAACTTTTATTTTTATATATATTATTACTAAAACTAACAGGAAGAATCATGGAAAAAACAGGAAAATCCCTTGCGTTTGAAAAAAAAAATGGCTTAACACAAGGAGTCACACAAGAAATTAAACAAATATTGGAATATTTATAAACATGGATCTTAAACTGCAAGATTGAAATAGTAGTCCATCGCATGAAAAATAAAGCGAGAACACATGTCCTATCTCCCTCCTACCTCTTTTATCTCCTTGAAACATTGAATTGTAATGTAACTGCATAATTATATTTCCTCATAAAAGCTAAATAATCCTGTTATAAACACCACTGGCATGACTTTAAATACTCATTTTTATTTAAAACTAGATTTAATTCCTTTATACCCCTATGAGCCCTACTCTCTAAAGTGTGTGGGACAATGAAAATGTATTCTTGAAAACTTGAAAACACAACTAATGTCGTATTAGGAAAAGAACGGCAATTCTGTGGACAACGTTACATAAAAGTTTTATGATCACTTTAGCCAATTATATGCATTTTTGATGTTATAGACTAATTAGCCACAATCCAAATAAATCTTTGAATTATGTTTACTTTTGTGAACTGCTCATGGACATGGATTTTTCCATCCAAAAGTATAATTTGTGAAATTACATCTTGTTTGACCAAGAAAATTATATATAATCTGCTTTAACAATTTTGGATATTAGTTTGTTTGTATTTTGCCAAATATATTGTCGATAGCAAAACAAATCTTATAGAAGAGGGTCAGTGATGACATGATATATCTGATTTAGAAATTGTTGTATGGTGCTAAAGATACGTAATCTTAACTAACTTTCAAAATACAATATTTATTACAGATTTGTATGTTATACTGAATCAGTACCATCCGTGTCGAATATTCTACACACGTTTTAGATTGTCTTCTTCTGCAATCTGAAAGTCTGTTTCGACGCCATTGTCTCAAGAGACTGCTTCGATATCTGGACGAGATTCGTTTTGATTGCTGTACTGGAATCGAATTGCTTACGTGTTCCCGAAGAGAGTTCTTTTTGTGTCCACAACGGAGGAAAAACCTCTAGATGAAGTTTTCCTGTGGACAAAGAGAATGTGAAACGTTTTGTGTGTGTGTGTGTTTTCTGCTAGAGCTGAGCTGGGCAGACTGGTGAGGTTGTAGTTGGCAGAGGCTCTATCTCACCAAGATAAACAAGAGCTTTGAGGAAATAAAGGATACACGGTCGCTAATCTAAGAAGCCATCCAACAATGTTTTGGAAAATTCGTCAGAACACCATAAACAGCAGCTTGGACGCTTTATCAATTACCGTTTAATTTTTTGCGAGAGACGCTTTCATGCGTACGGTCTATTACTATATTTTTATTAATTTAGTAATGGGATAGTAATATGGGTGAATTAATTTTTTCTACATAAAAAGTATTCAAGTTAGTAAAATTATTAAGTTTTCTTAATTTTATTTAACAAAAATATATTATAAAATAAATATCTTCACTTACCAGTTTAAGGATCGACTTTAATATGGAAGCTACAATATAAAACTAAAAGTTAAATTAGAGGACCATGTTTGTGGATAAATTCGACAAAAAAACTTTATTTTGACACATATTTACTTAATTTTGATATAAATGGGAGCCTTTATATGGATATTACATTTAATAATTGAATATTAGTATAAGCAAGGGGATTTTAAACTGAAAATATAAACACTTTTTTTATGTTTACCGCTCAAAAGGCAAACAAATCTTTGATATACATGATCTAATAATATGATATTTTTCTTTTGACCTAATAAAGGATCGATGAAAGTTACCATGTAACATGCTAGCTAGCTCCAAAGTATTTGGGCCACTCTGTGTAAATGCTCTTCTTGTATGTAATTTGTCCTAAGAAATAATGGTTTAGCTAACTTTATTTTTGCCACATTGCTATATATTCATATTTTTGAAACTTTTTATATTTTTGGGTCAAATACTTGGAGTATCTTGTGAATATGACATTATGAAAGAACACCCGTTGACAGCTGCAAAGTGCCAGTGTGCTGTTGCTATTTACCAACAACGTAGGGAGTAATATAAAAACTTATTAATTTTTCAGAGCAGGTGACTTTCACAAAAAAGTTGGGTCACATCCACAAAATAGTCTAACACTTTCCTTACTGTCAGAAACATCTGGCTTCTTGTTTCTACCAATACTGTAGAAAACACTCCAAAGTTGATATATTTGAAGTAAATCGAATTGAACAAACAGACCAAAGATACCGATTAATATTAAATAAAAATAAAGTGGGAAAACAAAGGGCTATATTATTGTTGACTTAAATTTATTTAACTTAAATGCTTAACATTTAAACACTTCTTAAGACTAGTTAACTTTGACACTTTAATTAAGATTTAACTAAAGATAATTTTTATATATTGAACCCACAAACGATAACATTTAAAATTCCAACTTATCATTATGTAACACTTAATAATTATTATTGTCATTTAAACTAAAAATAAAAAGAATAAAATAGCCAAAGCTATTATATTGGTTTTGGTGAGGATTTACTCACATCTAGATATCATATCCCGCGTTCGATTCCCGTGTCCAGGTGTCATTTTTCAATTTTCAGAATATAAAAATAAATATGTGTACATTATTTTTTCCAAAATAGTCAACACCAACCTTAAATTTCTAACTAACTCTCATGATTAAAGAGGAAACGGATAAATGCCTTTACAAGTTTGTTAAATTATTGATTATTAAGATGATCTAACCCAAGATTAACAAGATTATTCTGGCGTATTTTAAACCAGGGTACCTGCATTCGCAATAGAAAATCCCCCCTGGGAGCCCGGTTGGAAACAGAATCTTAACCCTAAGGTCAAACTCAGTTACCGTATCCATATGGCCTCACTGCCTCTATTTTACGGCTAATAGATTATCTGGAAGTTCGAAAGGAGTTTACTTAGTTTTTTTTATTTCAAATATTCATTAGAAGGAACTGTGGCTAGAAGGTTATCCAGCGTGGTCACTCCAAGTTAGGGATACGAGTGGTGATAAAGGTTGGTCACAAAGTACCTATCTAGGTTGTGAATCAAACATTTTTAGAGCGTACTCAAATCCTACAAAAACGCAATGGTTCCCTAGTCACGTTACACTATTAGGCACGCAAGAAATATATTTATCCCCGCAATTAAAATGATTGAACGAATACATTTGACCTCACATATATTTTTCAAAGTGCCCCACCCTTCTATCGACTACTTTTTGTTTGGGGGTTGAAGGGTGAGAGGGGGTGGGTGGGTACTCGTTACCCTCTTCTCTTCAAGACCCCCTCAACACCACTTTCAATTCCACTTCTTCATAGGTTCCACAGGCGCCGGGCTTTGTTATGTAAATTCTCGCCCTAGACTGCGGTGAAAATAACGCCAAGGCCTTAGCGGAAGAATATGGCTAAAAGTTAGACAAAAGGTTTTCAGTGAAGGGTGTGGGAGAGCGGAACCACAATTTCCCAAAATGTACGTGATGCCACCAAGGTTTTAATGTCTTCCCCGCCAACATCATCACTATCATCAACATTAACATCATTGCCTCAAGAAGTAAGGTAGTCGTATTATAATGGTCTTTTCAGGGCATATATTCTGGAGACCAGATGTTACTCTAAATATTTAGGTTTTGCTTTGATCTATTTCTTTAAATTTAACTAATATTTTTTCCTGGTTCTTGCATGTAAGGATCCTTATCTCCTTGAAGAACACTTATAACTCCAAATCACTTATACTCACCTGCATTGCACCACGTGTAGACTAAATGTTCAAAATTATTTGAGCTAGGGCTGGACACCGTTTGAAACATAGTTCCTCAATGATCATGCTTAATGTTAACATTTTTATGTAGTTACTTATAAATGTAATTGTAATTGAAGTACCCAGCTTTTCCCGGGAGAAATGTTTTTAGGAAGCTTTAAAGTAATCAGTGCCTTCAAACCCTGCGTTGCCCATAGCTTTTTCTTTTGCTTCCGACCAGGTTTTTAATTAATTGACAAAAATCAAAATTTTAAAATTCCAGATTTGAGGTTCACACGAGCTATTCACAGTGGATACTAATTTTTAAAATTTCAAGCCTCTGCTTGTGGTAGGTATCGCGCAATGCTCGTGACAAACAAAACCTTCATTTTATTAATATATAAGAAGATTGAAATGTATTGCCTGTTTGGTAGATTCTGTTCCCGGAAACTTTGTACTTTACTGATAGATAAAAGAGTTTCAGTAAAAATAAATATAATCGAAAAATGATGCCTGGACATGGAAATTGAAGTGCTAAGCCTTGTCCTGCTGTAATTTTTAAACTATATTTGATTTAATTTAAATAAGTACCTCGGGATTTACGAGATTGTATTGCCATGATCTACTCGAACTCATAATTTCATTACGTAAAACTGCTATCCTAGAATTTAAAATCTTGTAATTCGAGATGAGTCATGTACTTTATATTATAGATCGGGTTATTTAGCTTAAAGTTCCAAACTTTCGGTAAATAATATAATGTGAGCTGCGTTGTACTTTATATTTTTATGAACACAAATTTTATCAATTTAAATACTAAAAGTACAATACACTTAATTGAATTTAATCTCTGTTACGTTTGTGTGAGTCAGAGGTTTAGTGAATGTGTGTGTGTGTGTTTAAAATGTAAGTAGTAAAATTACCAGCATTTGAGTGCGTATAACTGATTTTCTTACCAATATCCCATTGATCCTGTGTGTTAGGATTATGGTAGGGAAATACCTTTAAAGAAGGTTGGTCGTAAGATAGTCTGGCTATAGGTTTTCTCCGTACTTCTTCAAGGCATTCAATTAGATCTAAAGCACACTGTTTATTCAGTCTGAACAATTTTATACATTTCTTTTTACTTAACTCAAAATCTCTTCAGGTTCAATAAATATACGCGGCACTTTATCAAGTTAGTTTTTAAATTATTCAATTTCTCTTATCACAAAATAATTCGTTAAAACCTCCGCTATTTTGAATTTTGTCAAACCAATAATATCGAGCTACCTGTTAAGGTTTGGCATTTCCCAGAAGTTGAAATACAGTGATATCTATTCGAGTGAAAATATATAATTCCGTTACAAATTTTTGATTTAAGATTAACTAAACAGAAATGGTTTCGAGATTGTGTCACGTGACCGATTCATCTCGCAATGGAACATTATTGTAACATCTCGGGAATAAGTTCCCAAGGCTGTATATATTCCTGTGACCACCAAGAAGATCGTTAATCAAGTTTGGATGGGCACCTTATGTGCTAAAAAGAACTATAACTATCGAAACACATTAATACGTGTAGTGCGAGGGTTCTGAGACGCTGTTGGAGGGTGGTAGTGGTTCGAATCTAGGCCTAGTGCACTGGATGTGGTTTTCATCTTGTGACTTTCCCAAAGTTTTATACATTATTTCTATATCCCAATTCGTTTCATTTCGGGTCCCTCCTCCCTCCACTCATATTATCCTTGATATTAAGTATCTAATTGAAAGTACAAGTTAAAATACATTTAAACTTTTCTTTACACGAACAAATACGAACATTGTGTGATATTGTTTTATTAAATTATAAGACTGCTTTGGTGGCCGAATGATCTAAGGCATCACTCTCATGTTTATACTGGCCTGATAAATACGGGGTGATCGGGGTTCGAATATTGTTCGGGTCTACTGAGAGTGGTGGTTTCGCAAATGCGGGTAGATCACCTCTAAAATGCTTCCTTCCTCGTACCTACCCCATCAGAGTAATTATCATATGTGCGTATAATCTGAACAGGTAGTAGGACACAGGGATGAAAAAAATTATGCTGCGCGAATAAAAACAAAGTTTTAAATACATTTGTTTGCTTTTTTTAATACTAATATTAATTTAAAAAATATTTCAATTGTACTAGTATATATCCTATAAGAATATAATAAAGTTGCTGCACTTCTCTCTGAGCTTTGTTGAACACAATAGCACTCTATAGTTAAGAATGCGTGGGGAATCAATACAAAAATGTAGCCTATTAGCAAAAAAAAATGAGCTGAATTTCTTTTAAAGAAACTATTTTTATATTTGGTGCTTAAAGTGATTAAGTGTTTAAGTTTATAGTAAAGTTACAATCAACCAACGGTATTGTGTTGATTTTTGAGCATCAAACTTTATATGAACTAATATTTTTTTTTAATGTTGTTTCTTCTTAAACAAAAAGTTATGTCCTGAAAAGGTATAAAATATGAATTAAAGCTTTCTTTGTAAGAAAAAATATGTATATAAAGTTTTCTACAAACTCACTAATTAGTTCAAAAGTTATAATATGAACACACACATAATACCCGAGGAAATGGGTGGTTATTATATTAAATAGATTAATTTAAATTCAACCTTTGTTTGTTTTGAATAAGATTTTCCTAAATTTGTTTGATGATAACCTATGAATTATATAGCCATTAAGGCATGAATCTTGCAGTTACTGACTGATTACTCAACGTTTTGTGTGCCTGTTGCTTTCAATTACTGAAAGTCGAGTTGTAACTAATTATTAATACATAACTTATTTGTTTGCGATGAGAAGAATATGTCCTCAAACGTTCTTTCATCACAGCTTAAACAAAATTTCAATTCTATGTTTTTTATAAATTACCCGACTGGGTGTATAATGTGTGTAAACACGAATACAAACTCATTAAAAACTGTTAATACTTTATTTATACTTTAAGATACTTTAGTGTAGCTTATTCACGTGTATAGCTAAAAACATAAACAACTTAAAACATCGAAAGCTTGTGTGAGATTAATTATTATAAAATATATTAATTAATATTTAAAAAACACCCAATTTATAGCTATTTACTTATAGTGGTAGTAATTATATCCGCTACTTTAAAATCTACGGGATTCTATATTATTTTTCTATGTTTCAAAATATTATCTTAGATGATGAATAACATTGAAAAACTAGTTCATGAAAATAAATCAGCTTTTGTTATGAAAACTATATTATGACTATCAATTAAAAGCGTGTATTTTATTTGAACATATAATTTCAGCTAGTCTAGTCGACCATTAAAACCGTATATTCTTATAATCTACTATATATGGAATGATGATGATTAAAATTTAGCCACAAATCGATTAGAATATAATTTTTTTCTCATCATCACACTGACGATGTCACTCGTCTACTAAGATAGCAAGTTTTTCTAATTTCCCTGTTTAACAAAACATGTCTTTTGTTAATTATTGAAGTCTTACAATTAGATCATATTATGAAATGATATTCTTCTATTAAGCATAGATCTTACCTTAAAGATCTATTATGACTATACTTAGCCTGACCGTAGTGGAAAGCTTTCTACTTTTCATGGTGATCGAAGTGTACGTACTGTACATATTTACATTGAATAATCCATTTAGTAAACTTAAATATTGATAGGACCCCCATTTGTAAGTGTGTATTCCCTATCCACCTCATATTTTAATTTCGCTTAGTCAATGAACATCAACACATTTTTTCCCCATACTTTACCGATTCCCACTGACCATACGGACTATTTACATATTTGCACTAATGAAGTAGGAAGTGGAAAGTAAATTTATAAAAATACATACACATTTGTGTGGAGAGAGAGGAAATACCTCTTAAGTACACTTGGCCAGGATTCGGTACCCTGTCATCCGATAATCATACAAGACAAAACTGTTGCCTTATTCCATGTGGCAATTGATGTGGGTGATAAACTTGTAGCACTTAATTTTGATAGAAGATAGTTAGATAGCCGTGATTTTAAAACTTTGTAGTTTTGGGAGAGCTATAATTATCTGAGTTTAGGACACATCCTTGAAATGACTCAATTGTTAGAGCAGTATTACGTTAAGACAAAATTCCAAATTTTAATCAGAGCAAATTTTTGAAAAATATATAATTTTGGGTGTATGGTGTTGTTCATTTGGTTGGTAAAGAAAAACACTTTTTGTTCTCAAACGATTAAAATTTTAGTTAATGTAATATTTATAAGAATAGAGAGAATTTTATAAGCGTTGGTGTGATGGGTTCCTTTAGACGCGAGTGCGAACATTTCTCAGACTCTTTTACAGTGTCTGAACGCTCGGTCACGTTCATTACACTCCCCTGGTTCGAATAATTTGTTGAGACTGCTGGCGAGTCGTAACGCGAGCCTGGAAGAACAGATGCCCCAAGGATAGTGCTTGTTTGCTTGTGAAATGTTTGATGGGACGGTTGGAGACAGTCGTATCGCGTGACAACTTATTATCTCTTTCTAGTTTTCACAAACACAACGTAGCATTGTATGTATGTGATGACATGAACCATGCTGGAAACTAAAACTTTCCTATTGTGAAATATATTTTCATATAATTATATACAGTTTAATTTTCATAGAAAGGGCCTTTTATATAATACAAACACATTTTTGCGGCCACCATTTATACTATTTTATTAGTATAATTTTAAAGGTATTGATAACATATTATACCAAAAGTGACGCTGAAAATATTATGAACTGACGTATGAATACATGAAAGTAGATCTAGTAAATTTTCTATTGGTTAAATAAGTCCTTTCTATGAAAATAGGAGTGTACTTAGTAATGTATGCCATATATGTTACGACATAAACCATGTTGGAAAATTAAATCTTCCACCCTGTAAAATTTACACTCACATACCTATACTTTGATTTGGTTGAATGAACAGTTTAGAAAATTCAAACGTAAACATATTTCTTCGCAGCCAACATTAATAACATTTTGTCATATTATTTGTGCTATTTTTATAGACTTAATGTATGAGAATATTAAATTTCTTAAGTATCTTTAGTGACTAACAGATATTGTTCTTACAAACAAAATCAGGGTTATACATAGCCAGTGCGTCAGTTTGGTCTTATTTTTCCTGAATAATATTTAGTAAGAATACGCTTCAAAATTAGAAAACCACCGACAGAAGCTACAATAATGAATCGACTGTTCCTATTGCGCGTGCTCTAATATTTAAATAGGACTAACTGAGGTACCAGCGTTTCCGGGTGACGCTTTTCTTTGCTTCAAACAGACGGAAAAAAACTATCTTCATTTCGTTTCTTCCTACTAAGATTTTATTAAAATTAAAAATATCTAGTTGAAAGTTTAAAATTCCAGCTTCCAGGCCCACATGCTCGTGAATAGGGCTACAAATTTTAAATATCGTAGGTTAACTGTTGGTCTAGGGGTAAGGTGTCAATCTTCTGTGCTGGGGGTCGGGGGTTCAATTCTCGGTCCTGGCACAGGCTTATCTGATTGCCAAACCCTTCCTTCACCTCTGACAAGACGTTTATTATCACAACTTGTGAATGTGTGGAATGCCAGGCCTCCACCGTGGTTCGGATTCCACGTTAAACTGTAGGTCTCCATTTCATCTCACAATCCCCCTACCATTAAACATTATCGTAGGTGTGTATAACCCGAACGGGCAGTAAGACGCGGTGCTAATAATAATAATGATAATGATATAGTTGATCTAAAATTGTTTATCTATGTAATATATTATATGTTTCTTATAGTCAACAGAGACTAATCTAGACACGAGAACTATTATCAGAATTAGGAAACTCTTGAACAGTCAGGGAAGGTTACACGAATCATAATATTAAAATACTTACTGACAGCTGATTTTACTTTAAGCGTATGGCATTACTGACCAGTAGAGACATGACATTCAATTCGGTTGACTATATTTATATGTAGATTTTTTTAATCATCGTGTCTTTCTAACCGTTCGGGTCGCTTATGTAGACTATTGAGCCTTGCCTGTAGGTTGCACCTATTGAGGTAATGAGATGATGTGATGATAGTGAATATGGAGGTGTGGACCAGTGAGAGTCTTAACCTAAATTAAGCCTAATTTACCAACCCCTGACGACCGTTGGGATAATTCCCCTTAAGAGAAAAATACCCAAAGTATCAGCCGAGAATCAAACCCGAGACCCCTAAGTTCATAGCCAGCTGCACTCACCCCTACACCATGGATTCCGGATACTGATGGCTGATTAACCGGGAAATTAGATTCAACATTACACTCGAACCAGAAAATGTATAACGGTGTGGTTTTATGCATTACTATTCATTTGGCAAAATCAAAATGTGTCTAAATTTAATTCAGTTAAGTAAAAAAAAAGTAAAATAGTAGTCTAAATTCTACTGTTTTCTAGTGAAGACTCTAGGTTTCTCGTCAATGATGATTCATCTGGTTAAAGCTGTATTTCCTACCTAAGTTACGCGTTATCAGTGGGGGGAAACGGGCTCTTAGTTTTTTATTTATTTAGCACCGCGTCTTACTACCCGTTAGATTTATACGCTTAAGTACTAATTACGCTAATGGACTAGGAATAGGTATGGTTGAATTTAGAGGAAGTGAATCCGCACTTGCGTGGAGGGAGAGTGGAAGCACATGTAGGAAAAACCACCCCCAATTCACTCGACTGAGATTCGAACCTCGATCTCCTCGTCCTCGGTAGTCGAGCTCAACGCGAAACTAGCGCATTAGCTAACTACGTCATTGAGGCGGGTGGGCTCTTAATAATTGTTTGTAAGGCTCTTTATATATTTTTTTATTTTATCATCAAGTATGTTGAAATAAAGTAGCTTTACTTACCGTACGTCAATAAACTCTCGATTTTATCAGAAGCCTGCTTACCCTCGCAAAGTTTAAGGCGTCATTTTCTCTAATGATGTTGTTTGAAATGATTAATTAAATAATACACTTGGTTATTAATTAAAACGTTATGTTATTATGTCTTAATTTTTTAAATATCCTTTAGTAAAGAAAACTTTTTTTTGCTCGTTAACAATCTTTTTTAACACTTTTGGTGCTGATAGTAAACGAATAATGAGTAATTTACAAACCTATTACTGGGATATTAGGGAACAACCGATTCTTAATAGCTTTATAATTAAATCTGTAATTTAGACAGGGTTAGTAATACTCTGTTTCTGATCTTAGCCCTGGAATTATTCTCAACTAGCTACTGCCCTAAATTAATCCTACAGTTAGGGGATATACGTTATTTTGTTCATGGCTTAGTTTTTTTTATCCATATGCCATTGGTCGAAAAATTGAAATATAGAAGTATAGTTATAATATGGAACTAATTAAACTCAAACCTTCAAAAGAAATTCAACATAGTATGTTTTAAACCCACTTTCTACTTTTTCTTGACCCCTCGGAGAGAGATGTATAAAGATCGTAAAAAAATTGAACTCGATATTTTTTTTAATGTCCCTCGAAACGGAAAAAGTGGTTTTCGCGATGCTGTTTGTTTTTCTGTATCTCTCCTAAGAGCTTACATCATTTTACCGATCGGGATAAAACTTGGTATATATGGTATTCTCGTAAGGTTCCCCCGATGAGTTTTTGAAATTGGATATCTAAACCTAAAATTAAGACTAGTTTACTGAATGATAAAAAGAAAGAAAACTGAATTTCTCGAAATTGGCTCAAACGATTTTGTACACATTTCATCCCTAGACATTTTTTACCATCACAAATAAAATGGAAGATCTTATTTTTCCATGAAAAAGACTTTGAGGGTACCCTATATTAGCGGGTGCATTCAATTTTGATAATATATCGGTAACTATTTGAAATATTAAATAACTTATCATTGTAAAGTTGAAGTACTATTAAAAATAAAAATCTTTTATGTGAAATCTATTTTTACTAAACTAATATTTTTTTTAGATATAAAGAAATATATATTATTTATGAATGTCTTTAAAGTGTGACATTGTTATGATCTTTGGTGAACAGATATGTTCCTCTTTTCTTAATATTTCTGTAGCAGTATATACTTTTAGTTCACATTCTTTGGTTGAATGTTTCTGCAACAATCTATATTATTTATATTTACAAATCTTACTATTTTTTAGTAGATTTTTCTATTTTAGGATAAAAGAGAAATTCTGTTCGTGGCACCGTACCATTTATCTATATTTTATTAAAAATTATATTTTCAATTCGGAAAGCTTCTTTAACATTTCAAAGTTTCCCTCTTGTTGAATATAAATTAGGTTACATTTATTAAAGCTGGGAGTAGTTTGTAGTTTGTACAACGTATTTGTTTGACTAATATATTTTTATCAACATGTATTTTCCTTATTATTTTTTTCTTCAGCCGAATTATAACTTAAATGTAACCTTGTTATTTAGTTGGTCAGTACACAATGCATACAATGAAATCTTACCCGAAACGTGTGTGCAAAGTCAACCAATAGTAAATCTGTCTAGAGTAGGTCTACTATACAGAAAAAGTTATCTTATATTTTTACTCAAAATAAGTTGTTTACTATGAAAGGTAAATCATAGAGAAACATGGTCGCTCCAATTTTTTCCATTCTTTAACCAAGTTGACAGTTTTTAAAGTGAAATATTGCTTCACTTATCAGCTGTGATGTTATTTTTGGTTAAAAGAGTTACTTATAATAGAAATCTAATAATCAGTTGACTAAATTCTTCAAATATATAATATCGTTGTCAATTTTACTGTTTATTTGTTTTAAATTTCATTCAAAACTCCTAAAGTTTTGAATATTCATTATTTATTCATTTACAATTAAAATATATGTTATACATATAATCTACTTACCTTTATTCCACTTTATTAAATCATCTTTCTTTATTTTTATTTTTATTCATAAACTGCCAACCCGCCATGTTTATTAATTTTGTTGGTAGGTGATTTTAACGCTATCTGCTCCAGAGAGTGGTTTATTTCGGAACTATTCGATTCGTTTATTTTTATGTTCTTGGACACTTATAGCATCTGGCTCTTGAAACATTAATTGCCCCTAGCGGAAGAAATTATTATTCTCGTTTTGTTTTTTTGTTTGGTGCCAAGTTTGAATTAATTTTTAAAGATGAATTATGTTTCTTTGTAAAAATGTATCATTATCTTTTTAGTAATACCCCCAATCTCTAAATAATTAAGATTGTTTGCTTTATTCTTGCTTACAAATCCCGGCGAATGTTTTCTCCTAGGCCGGTGATTGTTTATTTTAAACAAAAATAACGTGTTGGTGTTTTGTCTTAATTATTGTTGTGACTCTCTAAAATTGGCGTCGAAAGTGTAAGGAAGGATCCGATCGGCGGATCCTTCAATTATATCTTTTTTAAAGGTTCATGGTAATGTTATTCATCTAAAACTTCTAAAAGCTGTATAAACTCGTGAAGAAAGTTGAGTGGAAGCACTCAAAGAAGATCTTGGTGGAAATTTAAGGTCAGAGAGTTAAATATCGACGGAGCTTTGATTCAACATTTTTACCAGAGCAAGGACATTTTCGGGTGAGATCCAATCCATCTGTAAACATCCTGTTACGGATGTAAATAATTAAGCATAATCCTTAAAATTACTAAAGAAGGACAAATAATTTTCAGTTTCCAAACTAGAATTAATACTTTTATCCACCTCAGAACTATATTTTTTTTTTTGTTTATTATTGTTACATGTTATAAAGAATAAATTTTGTTGTTAAAATCTTATTTGCTTAAAGAAATATGTATATTCAAATATACTCACAATTCAAGTGAGAATTTAACAATTTCAAGTATTGCTTAACAATACTTTTAATAATATTATAATATACGAGGCATGCTTCATAGGTAGGGTTCATTTAAGAATATCATTCACTTCAATAATTAAAATTACTCTTTAAATTTAATTGTTTTATTGTTATTTACATCAATGTACATTGTATTTTCTTCTGAACTTGCATCCCATGTATAGCGATGCTCAGTAGAGTGGATTGGTCAAATCAAGAATAATAACCTATCACAGGAAGTCTTCGGTTGTAAGTGTCCAACTTAAGTCCAAACTTTAGGTAAAGTCCAGGGGTCTTGAGAAAAGGGGTTTTCGTATTACCGCTGAGCAGTTTATGGGGATAAATTTATTTAATAATCAAAAATCTACCTATCTCACCAAAATAAATGGGGTTGGTAGTTGGCGCCCAATAAAACACAAGATTATATATTATAGATTATAGATTATCAAAAATTAAATTAATTCTTTCATTCAAAATATAGAAATAAATAAATACACACACATATTTTATTTTTTTTCATTACAGTGTCGCCTTAACGTGGGGCTATTGTTATACCTAAAGTTTTTTTTTATGACTGTAAAGGTTGAGTTCTGATTACACTAGGGCATATTGGTGATTTGAGAGGACAGTAAAATATATATATTGAGGCCTGATTACACTAGGGTCTATTTGTGACTTGAGGAAGTATTTGATGTTTCTTTGCGGCCAACTTACACTAGAGCATTTTTATGACAAGGCCAGTTTACCTAAATTAGGTTTTGGGTCATTTTTACTTCGTATAGAAGGTTATGCCAGAGGGGCAGTATTATGAACAGATAAATATGGATGCCCAGCAACCATCGGTCAGTGGAGAAGTAGAGGAGTCAGAAGAGGAGGTTGAAATGCCTCAAGCCGAGCCCATAACAGAAGAATGGGATAAGAGTTCTGTCACAACGTTAGAGTAAATAGTTATGGCAGGTTTACGACCAGTAGTTCCACACATGGAGGATGGTACACCATTGGGGGCAGATGCCCTGGATAGCAGTAGGAGTATTTCAGCTGTGGAGAAGTTAGAGGAAGCTCCAAAGACAGTGAAGGAATTTACCATGTTTGACCTATGGCAAGTATTAAGGGGGGACCTAAAATCGATGGAGAAAAAAATGGAGAATAAACTGAAAAAAATGGAGGAGAAAATGGACACCAACATGAAGTCACTAAGGGATGTTGTTTTCTCAAAATTAGACAATTACAGTACCGAGTTTAGGTCGGTCCACGACCAATTGACGGAAAAGGGGAAACAGGTCGAGGCACAAGTACAGGACTTGGCAACGACTGGGGAGAAACTAGTGGCAGCAGTGGAGGAAGTACAAGAGCAAGTGGTAACAAGGCCAGTGAAGGACCTTTCGGCTAACGGTTCTTATATTTACCCTTTCACGCATTTAGGTGCCTACTATGAGAAATGTGATACACAATTGTATGAAAGCCCTAGTAAGAGCTACATAGGTCAGTCACGTGTTCCAATAATGGGTCAGTCTCGCTGTCAGGTGAACAATTTTGACTGGGAATTTGACTATGACGTCATGCAGTTTAAGGAGTCGAATGAGTCATTTCATGTAAAAACAAGGGTTTCTGAAGTAGAGAAATTATCATGCACTTTGTGGGTAAACGATGAAGTGTTATTGTCAAGTTGTTTTGGTGTGTCGTCAAATGGGCCCACAGAGACAAAACTTGTAGGAGATGTCTTGTCAGCTGCGATGATAAGCCAGGATACAAGGAGAATTATAAGAGTGGAATTGCAAACTGAAGCTACTGCCATTGGGAGGAGTGTTCTTCACCAACACCGAAACAATGAAGAATGCCCTAAACATTTTGATGTTCAGGATGTATTATTCAATATCTCCTCGCATCATTGGACCAGGAACCAGGTCACACGGCAGTCATCGAATCAAGATGATACCTGCAACAAAATCAAACCAAGGATCAAGAAACGAGGCCTCGGTAAAAGGAAGCGACATGGATTTCTTCCAGATCTAGGAAATGTATGGCTAGTTGGAGGAAGTGGAATTAGGCCCTCTCTTCCACAATCTCAACCTAGGGATTGTAGGAGGACTAATTTTGATCCTGGAATAAGTTTTAGGACATAATTACAAAGCTTTTGTGGGAGTCGAGAAATCCCTGAAGCTCGGGTTGTTGTTGGAGGAGGGAATGTTTCAGAACAGAAGAAGGTTGTGGGAGTCGAGAAATCCCTGAAGCTCGGGTTGCTGTTGAGGAGGGAATGTTTCAGAACAGAAGAAGGTTGTGGGAGTCGAGAAATCCTGAAGCTCGGGTTGCTGTTGGAGGAGGGAATGTTTCAGAACAGAAGAAGGTTATGGGAGTCGAGGAATCCCTGAAGCTCGGTATGCGATTGGAGAAGGAATAGTGTGAACAAAAGAGGTCCCTAAAAACTTTCATTTGAAGCACATGTCTAGGTGAAATAATACACATTTGTTTACATATAGGCCTAATTCTGTTTTGAAGAAAACAAGATCATTTTTTTTATTACAATTACTATTTATTTCTACCTTATTATACGTCGAGGAAAAAAAAAAAAAAAATATATTTATATCACCAAAGAAATGCCAAAGTACACCCCAGCGCTCCAATGAAGATGATAATTATGTGTATAGGAGGTTCTACGAGATGAGGAAGCGATGAGGAGAGTAATGTTTTGGAGTTTATGACAGTTGTCAATATGTTTGATTGCCCTATAAGTCCTCACTGATAACAAGACAGTGACGGTACCAATGTAGAGGTGATTTTTGTTTATTTGGAGGAGCTATGTCTGATTGAGGGAACTACGATACTCAATTATTTTTCATAAAGGATCTACGGTTTATGGGAGAAAGTTAAGTCTGATTGAGGGAACTAAGATACTCAATTATTTTGCATAAAGGATCTACGGTTTATGGGAGAAAGTTATGTCTGATTGAGGGAACTAAGATACTCAATTATTTTTCATAAAGGATCTACGGTTTATGGGAGAAAGTTTATGACTTATTGAGGGAACTATGATACTCAATTATTTTTCGTGAAGGAGCTATTTACTCTGTTTTTCCAACAGAAGTAATTATTATTAAGTGATTATCAGTTACTAGCAAGGTCAACAATGTTATGGAGAGCGCTGGAATGATAATCTGTATGCAGCATGGTGTAACAAAAGCCAAAGTTCAGTTTCATCTAATTTTATAGACTATCTATTATTTTGTCTCATTTTTCCTCTAAAAAATTATGAGGCCACTCAGATATTATACTATCAAAGAAAAGTCTATGGTAGAGCCTTAAATACCTTCATAATGTGTATTTCATCATAACAAGATCTTGAAGACAGGTCGATCAGTTGATCTAGTGCAAAGATAAAGTAGGCCAAGAGTTGTTTCGCAGTGGGACCGCAATGTAGCGAAGAATGCTAGAACAGAAGAAGGTTATTTATGTTATGTTATATTATATGTATGTTATTTGTAAGAAGAGTGATCAACTTGTTGTTTTGTTTATATATCAAAGCTAAAATCTGCATTTGACTGTGAAGAATTGAAGAGAAAAAGAGTTAAATCCATTTTAACACTTTAAAAATATATGATTTTTGAGTTTAATGAAATGTTATTTAAACATTTCTCTTTGAGAACTGACATTAATATTGAGGGGCTGTTGGAAAGTACCCATATAACAAGTTTGAGTAAGTTTAAATGTGTATACAAACATTTGATAATACTCAAGTTAGGCGTGGGCCTAAATTTTCAAATATTCTATTTCCTTTTCAACTATTTTAAAGGGTTATTATTAATATCTTTAAATGATACTTCTACATTACCTTGAAAAGAGTTTATAATAACTGGTTTCACTAAAAGAATTGAGAAATACAAAGAAATAAGGGTTAGCCTACTCTACGTTCTGTCAAGATGTGAAGAAAATGACTCAGAGAGCATTTGCTTTTTCAAGTTTTGAGGAAGAAATTATAAATATATTTTAATTATTTTAACAGGAAAGCTGAAGAAGAGGATGTATTTAATATATTCATTAATGGAATGAAGAAATTCTAACTTTAAGGTCAAGGCCTATTCATTTTTCTGTGGCAAAGTGCCAAAACCACTAAAGGATTTGTTTCCTTTTTACAATTTAAAAGTACAAAATGTATAATTTTGGCAATGAAAATACTTTATATAGTTAAATAATATCCTTAAGTTAATGAACATATCCATCGGAAGTTAAAATAGTTGGTTTTAAGCCATTTTATGTGGCTAAAGAGAATGACTACAAGTGTCACAAAGGTTGCGATAACTTGAGTTTCCACACCTACATTTGTTTTTAAAGTTTAGAGAGAGAAATATTTGTAATTTTCATTCAAGACTTCTACCTGATTTGAAGAAGGGTGTCTATTTGCCATATCAATTGAAGAAATTTAAGGATTTTAATGGAAAGGGTTCTAGGCCCTCAAGTTTTTATGGGATGAGAAGATTAAACTCAATATAAGCATGTTTCTTCTAAATTATTTTTGTCTTTAAAATATATTTAAGTATGGAGAATACTTTTGTTAAATAGAGGATGTCTCTAAGATGTTAAGAAAATAACTGTGAATTCTAAATATTTGATTTTTCATTAAGTTATGAATTAAAAGTAAACAGCAAGTTTTCCAAGAAAATGGGTATTTTCGACTGATTGATTTAAAGTGAGTAGTTTGGTTATTTACCATAACCGTGGCATTAAATTAAATATATTATCACAGGAAGAACAATATTATAATCACATATATTTAATAAATTCTAACCTTACAAGCCGAGTGACCTTGAACTTGAATGTTCAATGTTGTGAAATGATCAGCTGATGTTAACAGCTGACAAACATGTGGCATCTCTAATATTTGGGAAGTTGTTGAAGTAATTCGTTCAGAATCTGGAAGAAAATACCATACCAATAAGACTTGAAGAGTTTTAAGTAAATTAAATAAACACACATTTTAAACCATAACCCGAACTAGAGAGAGTAGGGTGTATTTTGACCACGGAGATCAACTGAGCGTCTAAGTTTGATATCAGAAAATAACATCTTTTAAGTAGATACTACGCTCTTAATATAATAAATTAGATTAAAATCGTAGCATCGAGGGGCATTTCTGTGATGTTATTTTTGGTTAAAAGAGTTACTTATAATAGAAATCTAATAATCAGTTGACTAAATTCTTCAAATATATAATATCGTTGTCAATTTTACTGTTTATTTGTTTTAAATTTCATTCAAAACTCCTAAAGTTTTGAATATTCATTATTTATTCATTTACAATTAAAATATATGTTATACATATAATCTACTTACCTTTATTCCACTTTATTAAATCATCTTTCTTTATTTTATTTTTATTCATAAACTGCCAACCCGCCATGTTTATTAATTTTGTTGGTAGGTGATTTTAACGCTATCTGCTCCAGAGAGTGGTTTATTTCGGAACTATTCGATTCGTTTATTTTTATGTTCTTGGACACTTATAGCATCTGGCTCTTGAAACATTAATTGCCCCTAGCGGAAGAAATTATTATTCTCGTTTTGTTTTTTTGTTTGGTGCCAAGTTTGAATTAATTTTTAAAGATGAATTATGTTTCTTTGTAAAAATGTATCATTATCTTTTTAGTAATACCCCCAATCTCTAAATAATTAAGATTGTTTGCTTTATTCTTGCTTACAAATCCCGGCGAATGTTTTCTCCTAGGCCGGTGATTGTTTATTTTAAACAAAAATAACGTGTTGGTGTTTTGTCTTAATTATTGTTGTGACTCTCTAAAATTGGCGTCGAAAGTGTAAGGAAGGATCCGATCGGCGGATCCTTCAATTATATCTTTTTTAAAGGTTCATGGTAATGTTATTCATCTAAAACTTCTAAAAGCTGTATAAACTCGTGAAGAAAGTTGAGTGGAAGCACTCAAAGAAGATCTTGGTGGAAATTTAAGGTCAGAGAGTTAAATATCGACGGAGCTTTGATTCAACATTTTTACCAGAGCAAGGACATTTTCGGGTGAGATCCAATCCATCTGTAAACATCCTGTTACGGATGTAAATAATTAAGCATAATCCTTAAAATTACTAAAGAAGGACAAATAATTTTCAGTTTCCAAACTAGAATTAATACTTTTATCCACCTCAGAACTATATTTTTTTTTTGTTTATTATTGTTACATGTTATAAAGAATAAATTTTGTTGTTAAAATCTTATTTGCTTAAAGAAATATGTATATTCAAATATACTCACAATTCAAGTGAGAATTTAACAATTTCAAGTATTGCTTAACAATACTTTTAATAATATTATAATATACGAGGCATGCTTCATAGGTAGGGTTCATTTAAGAATATCATTCACTTCAATAATTAAAATTACTCTTTAAATTTAATTGTTTTATTGTTATTTACATCAATGTACATTGTATTTTCTTCTGAACTTGCATCCCATGTATAGCGATGCTCAGTAGAGTGGATTGGTCAAATCAAGAATAATAACCTATCACAGGAAGTCTTCGGTTGTAAGTGTCCAACTTAAGTCCAAACTTTAGGTAAAGTCCAGGGGTCTTGAGAAAAGGGGTTTTCGTATTACCGCTGAGCAGTTTATGGGGATAAATTTATTTAATAATCAAAAATCTACCTATCTCACCAAAATAAATGGGGTTGGTAGTTGGCGCCCAATAAAACACAAGATTATATATTATAGATTATAGATTATCAAAAATTAAATTAATTCTTTCATTCAAAATATAGAAATAAATAAATACACACACATATTTTATTTTTTTTCATTACACAGCGTAAATCTCAAAATATGCATGCGAAAATATCTATATTATTTATATGTCCACTTAAGCAAATTTTATGTTAGATATTTTGAGTTCATACGGGATGAAAATATTTTATTTTGCAAAAAATGTTTTACATTTTCGCATACGCTACATAAAGGACGACGGAAACCTTGTTAGTTTTAATCACAATACTAAACGTAATAGGCAGACTAGTTTAAGTATTCGGTAAAATACACAAATATTTATATTTTTCAGTTATAGTTTATACACACTACTACATGAATTTATTTTAATTTTTTGCAAATATATCAATTTAACAGTAAAATTTTTTTGTTGATCTTAATAAACATGCTTTTTTATCCGTGTCTTACTACCCGTCCAAGCTATACACGTTTAACTATATTAATGAGGGATGGTTAAGGTCTAATTTAGAGGAGATGTGTACACATTTTTATGAAGGGTGAATGGGAAACTATTATTTAGTTAAAAAACACTCTCAGCCGGGAATCAAACTTCTACCTTCCAATCCCCAACAAATTAGAATGAATATGAAATTGACATTTAATCCATGTACTCTCTGGTGCTAGTAAGATAAGTATTAATGTAGGGTTACAGTCTTAAAACCAAAGGAGAAGCACATAGCTTTCGATACAAAATTAAAGCACCTGCAGTTACGCTTAATGAATATACTTACATTATCCATACAAAGTCTGATTTTCTCTCTAATGCCAAAAAAAAAAGGCTCTCTTAAGCGCCTTTAGCACTCATCGCATTAAAGCCAGAATTGAAATACCCCAAGCAACAGTTGATGTTGATGTCATAATCACTAGAGTGGCTTTACAGCATGCTGTTGATGGCAAACATGCCATTGTGGTTGTTCAGGAGACAAACCTTTTACTGTTTGCTCTAACCACAGATTGGAAAAAAGGAGAAAGTGTATTTAATATCACTAAGAAACGAGAGATTCATCACCAGACCAAATAAGTTATTCTATTTTCTCACACAATATAAGAGTGTAACACAACATCCAGTATATTTAGAAAAGTTAAGTTTCTGAAGTTAATAGAAAGGGAAGGGGAGTTAAGAATAAAAATTGCTGTATTCAATAAAGATAAGTCAAATAAGGATAAAATACATGCAAAGATTGATTTTCTTCAACATTATTTTAAATTGTTTGCAATATATTCAATGGTTCATGAGATATTAATGAAAAACAAAATATCAGCCGCCATTTTCCAAACTGGCAGCCTTACCATAGCATGCACGAGTGTTGATTTTTAGTATGTTAATACAGGGCACTATCATTATGTATATGCATAGTCTCCCATATAGGGTAATTATTTCCAGGTCAGGTTTTTTTATTATTCTAATATCACTGGCTTATGAGCCTGCTCTACCATTTCGCCACTCTACAAATAATGATTTACATTTAGCTATTTAGGTTCCTTTACTGTGATGCCAATAAATGGATACTCTACATCTATTAACAGTACTCAATAAAAGCAATGACCCGTCAACACTAAAATTATTCCAGTCTTTAAAAAGAAAGAAGAAACTAAAGGGGAAAACATGGTACTTAAGTTGCCATTTTGTCTAGCGTTCTTCCTTTCGCATAAAACTCCCATTTATTGCCATTTTATGGGCACATCCAGCAGCCACTGGCCGTTCCGAGGCCATTATTTCTGATAGTAAAGTCTGCAAGTCCTACATTCAATTCTATTCACAATGATAACAAATAATATATTCACGGAAAATCAATACAATATATATAACTCTTTCCTTTTTAGCGTCATATAACGCTAACTCTTGTAATACTTACGTTGAAACACATACATATTAATAATTTCGTGTAAACTGTAATGCAAGGGGTATGAATCTTTAAGAAACAAAATAGTCTGATTTAAATAATACATGGATAATTTAAAATTGAGTTATTTGTTATAAATTGATAAGATGTAAGCCTTAAGGTTGAAACTAGCAGCATTTTTGTGTTAGCTACTCGATGAATGTAGCGACTATGGAGTTTAAGCGTTAAATGTATAAAAACCCTGATTTTAGTTTGAAGAACAGTAGAGAAAATTCAAACATATTTATTTGCGACTAACAATGATATCATGTTACTATATTATTTGTGTTATTTTATAGGCATTGGTAATATCTATCAAAAGTGACAGCTGCTGGTTGGATGTATGGATATATTAATATTGTTTTAGTAACTTTAGTAACTAGCTTATACTGTTCTTCCTACCAAAATCATATTATATTTTACATATTCATGTGTACTCATGAAGTCACTTTTATATGAACTTAGTTCTACGTGAGCCATCAAAATTCAAAACTTAGTTCCATATCTCACCGCGAGATAGCATTATCACGATAGGGAAGCTTAGAGCTCTCTATAGTAAGAGTACGGCCAACGATTGAAATGGCACTTGCCGACAAAGGGTGGGCTGTGATTGGTCCACGTGACTCTCGCACTTGCCACTGACCTAACTGGCCTCAAGCAGACTGCTGGGCTCTTATGGGAAATGTATTTCTTTCGAGTCATTTTCACTCATTACTCGAAATTACGCCAAAATATTTTGCTTTTGGATGTAGAACACATTGATAACAGTAAATATATTACAATGATAGTGAATGGCTTGCTCCTCATCTTATGCTCAATTTACTTGTTGACTTAAATAAATAACTTATCATATCAAACAAATCACTTCGATAACATGTTTAAGTCACTTAAAACAATTTTCATAAATCCCTAACAACTAAATTAAATTAATCCGAAAAAGAGGGGATATTTTTCTCGGACGTTCAAACAACATTGACGGCCAAACTTAATTTATAATTATCGATAGAGTAGGCCTAGGCTATGAAGTAAATTATTAAATTATTACATTGTATATAGTTATACTTAAAAGAACTAAGCAATCAACATCATATATTAAATAATTAACTACAGTAATAATATTAAAGCAATATAAACAAAATGTGTAAATATTAGATTTTATTGTTGAATAAAATGTATTTATTTTGCATTTTCACGCAAAAAGGCTAATCTATTATTGAGCTTCAGGTTAAAACATAACGATTTAATGCCATTTTTACTTTCTCACTATCTTACAGGTAAAGAGAGTATTGTGATCGTAAAAAAAATCGAACTCGATATTTTGATGAATCTTGACGTTTCATGACTCTCTGAATCCTAAAAAGTGATTTTTGAATTTCCGTTTGTCTGTCTGTACCTCCGACTAGAGCCTAAACTATTTTACCAATCAGGTTAAAACTTGGTATCTTGGGTTTTAATAGGGTTGTCCTGAGGGGTTGTTGGAATTTGATATCTAACCCAAAAATTAAGGGTAGTTTATTGAAGGGCAAAGAGAGAAAAAGTAGATTTTCTCAAAATTGGCTCTAACGACTTTGATTATATTTCATTTATAAACACTCATAAATATTACAAACAAAATGGCTACCTCAATATTTCGGAAAAATGACTTTAAAGGATCCAGTGTGATGAGTAAATTATCATTTTTTTTATCATATCTCCGACACTATTTGAGATATGAAATTACTGATCATTGCAAATATGTAGATCTATTTTATAATACAAATATTTTAAAAGAAACATATTTTTATAAAACCAATTACTTCAAATGATACGCAAATATTTATATTTTTTAACTTTTCAAACACAAAATGTAAAGTATTGCGACCGTAAAAAAAATCTAACCTGACATGTTGATGGATGTCGACGTCTCATGACCCCCACAACCCTAAAAATTGGTCTTTGGAATGCCGTCTCTCTGTGTGTCTGTTTAAACTTAAAATTAAGAGTAGTTTAATAAAGGGCGAAAAGAGAAAAAATATCGATTTTCTCAAAAGTGACTCTAACGATTTTGATTAAAATTCGTATCTAGGTGTTGATTAAGATTATAAATAAACTGGCTATTTTCATTTTCCCATGAAAATGATGTTTGGGTACTTTACAGAAGCGGAAATTTCCGTATCTCCGCAAATATTTGAAATACTAAATAACTTATCATTGCAAAATTGTAGTACTATTAAAAATAAAAAACTTTTATATGAAATATATTTTTTATGAAACCAACAGTTTCTGAGATATTGGCAAATATATTAATACAATAATTTTGTGAGCTTTATTTGTAAAGAGATACTACTTAAGTTTAACGCAATAATTCTCCAATGCCATAAAGTAATTAAATATAAGTAGGTCTCTCAAAAGTTTGTTATTTTTCTTTGAACCTCTTAGTAGAAATGTTTGTACAAAAATCATCTGTTTCCATTTTAGACTCAATAGTCAATATTTAGATTTTTTATTGGTCAACATTTATAAATAAGGAATTTAATAGCAATGCGATAACATGAAGATGTGCAACATCTAATAAAATGTCGAAAATTTTAACCGGAAGTCGAAATTCTAATACAAAGTGTTGACCTTTGTGGACTAATATTGATCTTTTTTATCGGTCCAAAAATATAAATGAAGACATTAATTCTTTAAAAATAAAACTATAAAATTTAAAACCTCGACTCAAAAAATGTTTGACATAAATATAGTGCAAGTTATGCCTGGTTTTGATAGTGTATATTATTTCGTTTGACATATATTACGAGTTTTGAGTAAATAGCTCCATTTTTAACAATAGAGCGAGAAAGTCCGTACCATTTATTTAATACATTATTAATTTGGGATATTAATCATCATCATCAATCCATATTTCAGGGTTAAAAATTGGTGACTCATTAAAAGCATTTCTAGGCAGTGTGATACTCGCGGTTGTTTTCTATTGCCTTCTACGGTTTGAAGATGAACCGACAACAAAGATATTCTAAACCGGACATCAGGAAGGGAACGTTTCCACTATAGAAACAAACACAACCTGGCCGAGAATCGAAACAGGTACTCTTTAACTGTCAGCCAAATACGCTGACCACCAGACCACAGAGCTGGTCGGGATATGAATAGGTCAACCTTATTAATGTAAACTAAACATAGTTTCGATTCCAACTATACTAACATTTTTTTAACATCAATATCACAAATTATTCTTAAAAAATTCTGACGTAATAATTACTACAAATTCATCTATTACATTCAACAATGTGTTTTTGTAAAGACTGTACTTTTTATGTTATTGATCAAAATTTCAATGTATATCAAATTTTATAAATGTGAATTTCTTTATCATACTCAATACTATACCGGACGATATCATCTACTGTCTAGGATTTTTTAAAAGAATGTTCATTTTTTAAGGTGATCAATCGCGTACGCCCATCTATAAATAAATGGATCCATCTCCAATAATGTAATGTTAAGTATAATAATGTATAAACATATGTTTTATATGATTCAAACTCGAGGCAATGGTAAAATATGAGTCTATGTATCAGGAGTTCAAAAGTCCAAGAGGTGGCTAAACACAATCATATTTTTTTCCCAGAATGCACTTATATGAAATACCATTTAAACTATGCCAACGTCTTTGTAATAATCCAAGCTATCTTGTGAAAAAAATAATTACTTTACGTTGACACGTTTTAGAGATATTCCAATAAACTGGTTGGGTCCAATGTACTGAGTTATCTATTTTCAAAACTAAATTCCTGGAAAGGGGGTTTAAAAAGGTTTATCTGTCATTAATTAAGGTTCATTCCATTAAAAAACCAGACTTTTTAACAAACTTTCTTGAATTTGATAACGTTCTAAAACTCAATTCCTCTTACCTGGTAAAGTGGGGTCCTAAGTTTTGAACAATGACTAGTTATACAATATATATTTAAAGGTTTAATTAAATGTGCGCAGATTGGTGGTATATACTTTGTTATACAGTTCTTACACAGAGATTGGTTCTTAATTAGATATTACAAACACACAGCGAGTCATCAGAACCTTTGTCAAGGAATACGAGTCAATTGGGAAGTGGAGCTAATATCCATGATGTATTGCCAAAGGTCAATATTGGGTGGTAGAAGATTTTTTTACTTATTTATTAAAGTCCTCGTAGATAGCCCCTATGTCGTTCCTGTAAGTCTTTTTAACAAGTTAAGGCAAAGTAAAACACCAGCACGTATTTGTTGTAGTTGAGGCTTGCAGGATAAATATTGGCCAAATTTTACATCTAGATATATTTTAGTAGTTGGAATCAATACACATTTTCAATTTTAAACCAAAACAAACTGATATGGGTCATCTCGGAAATATTGAGCCTTGTATTTGGTATGTAAACACTTTTTTTTATTCAGATAGAGTTAATAGAAATAATTTAATTTATGGGTTGAATAAAATTTAGCTTGATCGTCAGAATATTTGACCCGAGTGTCAGAACTTCTGTCGTTTCACAAAAACTGACCATCCCTAGCTATTTATAGTCGCAAGTGTACTGCTGCAAATTATTAGTAAAACTATCAACTATTTCATAGTTGATACTGAGCCTCATTCATGTTTTGGTTTTTCTATGCCAAGAAAGAGAACACACACATTAAATATGTTTCTCTGGCAAATCTATTTGGAATATCATAAAATTAATACTTGAATATATATAATCAACACTCTTATTAAGAATTATATAGTAACTCTATCCTAAAATTCAATCATCTATACATTAGAAGTTCGCGTGAAAGTAATTAACTATTTTAGTGTTCAGTAAAAACAGAGTATAATCAACAAAATTGTTGATGAAAGCTATCGAGGCTATCATCTTAGACTTAATTTCAAATATTAGAATAACCAAACACTTCTCAAGACACGAATCTTATTGGTTTAACATAATTTATATGTGAAATGTTCCATCTTTTTTAAGTTCTGATCACCTTTTACAGTATAATGGAATTCATAATGGAGAGGAATAACCTCCAGCCTGTGGGATTAGTTAAAAACTAACGGTGTTCAAACATTTCGTTAGGGTGGAGTGTCTTCTTCGTCGGGAAAATAAACTACCTCTTGACTATTAAAATATTAATACACTTCAAGAAATATTTTAATTAAGTACATACAGTCTTCTTGTACGTTTTCATTTCCGATGGATATATTTTAAACTGACACTTAGAGTCGAACAACGGTCATATTAAGTAAGGACCGCTTATACCATGTCATTAAAAACTACAATATTTGGCATTGGTTCATTTAGATTCACGCCATTATATATATATATATATTTATATATATATATATATATATATACATACATACATACATACATACATATATACATACATACATACATATATATATATATATGGCGTGAATCTAAATGAACCAATACCAAATATTGTAGTTTTTAATGACATGGTATAAGCGGTCCTTACTTAATATGACCGTTGTTCGACTCTAAGTGTCAGTTTAAAATATATCCATCGGAAATGAAAACGTACAAGAAGACTGTATGTACATAATTAAAATATTTCTTGAAGTGTATTAATATTTTATATATTTTAATATATATATATATTTTATATATACATGGCGTGAATCTAAATGAACCCATGTCAATATTGTAGTATATATATATATATATATATATATATATATATATATATATATATATATACACACATGCGGGACCCACTTCAGCGGTGGACAAGAGACAAAAAAAAATTGGGGGCGAAAAATCATATAAACATGAATCTCATTTGACCTTGTTTCCGAATTATAGTCATGTTTGTACTCCAGTAATGTGGAGCTACTCAACATTATAGGAAGTGCTCAAAATGGTCAACTTCGCCCTGTATGAAAGCCTGCAATCGTCGTGTCGTAGAATGCCACAATCTTTCAAAAATATCAAGTGTTTGTAACAACCCATAGAAAATACCTAGTCAACCGGTCGAGAGATATCAAGTATGGTATACAAACAGTTTAGTGGAATCACTTGGATGTAACTCGGAAACAAGGTCAAATGGAACACATGCTTATATTATCTTTTTAATTTTTTCTGTCTCTCCTGTTCACCCCTGGAGTGTGTCCCACCTGTTACGGTACACCCTGTATATATATGAGCTCCAAGCCATATATTATATCGGCCATCGTTATCCTCCAACCCAAAGAAACCTTATTAAGTTACTTTTAACGGTTGGAAAATTAAACTAGAATGTAGTAGAAACTACCTCATCTACGCCACTACCAGTATCGAATGGGGTATTAAATAGGCTCTTAAACCCATTTATGTCTACAGTGCATGTGTGTCAATTTTTTTATCCTTTACAATCCGTCCACGTTCGTAAAACTCAATCACTTACACCCTGCATGGATATAATCTATTTTCTATGCTTATTACATGTAGATATGATACTGCGGGAATACTAATTTTGTAAATGTTTACTATGTATTGATTTGCAACATTAACTTTTATCATCTAAAATAGAATAAAGAAAGGGTGTGTGAAACTTTGAAAGATAATTACTTTTATCTTCCAACTTCCAACCTAAGAGTGTGCCATGCGACTTAATTATAGATACTTAACTTACAAAGTTTATAGATTACATGTCTAATTCCTCCATTATTTACGCTAAATTAGTTTAACACAAAATGTAAATGGTTGAAATTCACGGATATATGAAATGTGTCCTAATACAAGCGTCATATAGATGAAAATGGATAATACACTGTTAAATTTATATATATCTTCCAAGATATTTAAAATAGAAAATTTTCATAGTTTCAAACTTCAAGAAGCTTCAAGAATGATTAAATAATTTAAGTATTCTTAACCATCTGGCCTTAATGATTAAGGAGATAGAGGGGTTGAACAAAATTAATGTGGTGGAACCTGGTTTGATTCCAAGTGGGGCTGGTGAGACTATTTGATATTTGTGTATAGAGCCGTCCTTCTATCCAATTAGTTAATTTGTAGGTATTACAGTTAGGTGTAACTCAATAGACGCACTGTCTTAGATTTAGCCAGTTTGCAAATCGTGTACCCAACTTATACTCGTTTATATAAGCTATGTTTAGAAATGTAATGTCAAAGATCTCAATAAAAATATATGTACACTAATAGATTATAGCTCTTTAAAAAACCCACAATCTAACTCATTATTTTTAATTAAAAAATACACAAAAATTTGGAGGGGGGGGGGGAATAATTTGCAATAGTTTGTACTCACCCGTGATTGTAACTATTACTCTTCACGGTAATCTATTCATGGTAAAATGGTAGACTGTATTAAAAAGTTTCTTCCCCTATTAGATGGCAGGTGGTATGAATACCTGGGGCCCCGTTCCTTCCCGTCTTGTGACATTTTAACTCCCCTGCACTCCCCTTTCACTCCAACCACCCATCAATCAATCCGGCCAGAACACAGCTCCACGCTACGCCACTGATGAATAATGGATCTTCTAGTTGTGGCCGCTACAGCAGTATGCTGTGAAACAAGTCTTGTGTTCTGGGATTGTTTTTACTGTCGGCAGTTGCTTATGTGTGTATGTGTGTGTGTGTGTGTGTGTGTGTGTGTGTGTGTGTGTGTGTGTGTGTGTGTGAGAGAGAGAGAGAGAGAGATAGGACAATAAAAACTCGTAAAGACACAATTATATACTGACAAAATGAGTAGAGACGAACAAATATTTGGTACTTTACGAACAATTTAAATTATATTAGAAGGGTTAATGTTAATTTAAATTAGTCGAAAATGACACTTGGACCGGGTAGAGTATTGGCCGCTAAGCCAAAGATCACGGGCTCAATTCCCGTATCAATGTGTCATTTTAAACTAATTTAAATTACTTGAATTGTGGTCTCCTCCATACGGACATTTCTGTAATTACAACGATTTGAGACCTGTGTAATTATATATATATATATATATATATATATATAAAAACCACGTCTTATTAAATACAAATTTGGTTGAAAGTTTATATATAAAGAGTATTTATTGTGATCAACAAGATGATGTGTTTGTTTTTATGAGGAAAAAATGACTAAGAGTTTTTTATTTAAAACCTATCTTTGAAAATTATCTTCGAGGCAATAATACACAATATAAGAATGTTTGTGTGATTGTGTCATACCATTTATTTAGATTGGCAAACCCTTGAAAAGTATACCTTTTAGAGGCTTACAAATAAGACATGACCTAGGACAAACTTAGTAACAAAGCACTAAATTCATGTCACAGTAGAATAGCAGTAAACAACATACATCACTCAATAGTTTCTAAAAACGTGTGTAAAACGAAGTAGTAGCAGCTTTAGAAAATTTGACTACTTTATTCTGTCAGCCATTTTGGTTTTAAGATAATTTTTTATTATTAGGGTAATGTACATCTAGTTTTGAATAAAGTTTTTGAAGCTAAGCATTTATTAACTATCACCATCTGTTGCGGCGATAATAATTTCGATATACATCGATTTAACTACATACATTACAATTTCAAAGGTACAACATTTGCTACGTACATTATTATGTAATAATAAAGCTTTTATAAACTTAATTGTGTCTAGAAAACAATAATTTAGTTTTAAAATACGATTATTATTAATCATTCGTGAGAAAACCTTGATTTATCTTGTAAATAGTTTATCGCTTTATTTCATGAACTCAAAAATATGTAATTATGATTTCTTTAAACTTTAAACAAGTTTTAGCGCTTTAGAAATTGATTTTTCAAACGTTTCGTGAAAATACTGTTCGCGAAAATCGGTGTCCCTAGCTATGTGCCATTAGGTATGAAATTATCCAGACACGTGTTTACTATTATCATTACATTTTAATTTTGTTTGTTTGTTGATGTGCTTTTATCTTACATAACAAATTGACCTGTACCTGTGAAGATTCCAGCTAACCCCACTTCGGGGGTCAAATGGTCTAAGGCGTCACTCTTAATATATAATGGCCAATCACAAAAATCTAGTTTTGGATCTCGGTCAGCTATAATAAGAGTGATATTTCCTAAATTTTTTTCACTCTCACTCCCTCAAATGTGGGTACGGTTCTACTAAATTCCACCTTCTTCAACACTAACACATTAATGTAAATAGTGCATATGCGTGTAGCACGAACGGATATTAAGGCGTGGTGCTGAAAATAGTCAATCAGAGCTTATACTTATACTTGATTCAAATTTAATAACATATATTTTATACTAAAAATAGAAATGAAAATGGCATGATAAATTGAATAATTCATTTGATTGAGAATTGTAGGGTTGAACCAGATGTGTAGGCAAAAATTACTGACCTGTTTCTAACACCACTAAGATAATGAATTGTTCTGATGGACCGAATAACCGCTGATGCGAGATCGAGAATCGTATTGATCACTGAAGTTTTCCCATCCTCTCTCTACGCTACTGTGTGTTTATTTACTTTAAGTCATCCACTAATTCCTTAACCATTGGAATATGTTGTTGATAATATTGGGGTTAGTTTCAAACAAGTGACAAAAAATAATAATTAAAACCTTTATTTTTGAAGTGTTAGAACATTTAGTAAATCATGAAATCACAAAATGCTGAGTTGAATACATGGTGTTTTTATTTAATCAACTAAAACAAATCTAATCAAATTATACTCCTCATAGAATTTGAATTGGTTCTAGTTACTACTTATAATATATAATCAACATGGTAGTTTGCCACGAAATAAAATTGTCGAACAGCGAGGATATACGTGGCATGTTTATTAAAGCCAGAGGTGGTTTAATTAGAGCAGTCGGAGGAGAGAGAGAGAGAGAGAGAAAGAGAAACAGAGATATATAGAGTTTTGACAATTTGGCGTCGTCGGACGGTAGTATGACCGCACCGCCAGAGAGACTGCATGTGGTGCGGTCAGCCTCGTGCGCGCATCTCGTATATGATGTGAGGGGACCAACTACGAAGCTGTTCCATTACCAACCAGCTAAATATACCCCCGCCCCCTCCTCTCATTGTCCCCCAAATCCCCAAAAATCTTTTAGATGCGACTCACGTCCACACAATTAGGGCATATTGACGTCACGCTCAATGTTGGTTTGATCCTAATCCTTGCGAACGCGACATAGTGTTGCCCACCAATTAACATCACGTGTTTTTTTTTTTAGGGGTTTAAGGGTGGAAATGGCCGCTAATAGAAAAAAATTTCTACCTGACGTCTGCATATAAACACATGTTTATTTAGGGAGGCCCTAAGCTATAAAAACACTTGACAAGTTTCCCAAACGTGTCGTGAATAATTGAATTGTTTTCTGACTGCATGTTGTTACCTTTTGTGTGTGTGTTTTAATTTTGACCGTAGCTGTGCCATTAGCTAGTCCCACAAGCGCGCTGCAGTAATTACGTGGGAATCAAATCCTGACTAGATTGTTAGCTAGAGGGTTGCGAATAAAATTTGGATACATCAGTGTTATTCTAATTTTTAATATTAAATTAGGCCTATGATTATTTTTTTTACCTTTAGAGGGCAATTGTTGTTATGGGTTCAAGATAAACTTTCACATTTTAAAATAGCGCACACAGAGGCAACGTTGCCAAGCGTATTTTGTATAAGCTCAACATAATAAATATTTTTATATAATTAAAATATTTTATAGCGGTAAGTTTGGTTTGCCTTTTTTTACATAAAGTATTTACATAATATGGTCTTCCTTTTCTCACTAGGTGAATGCAAACTAAAAATATTTATCTTGTCCCCAAATACTACTTTATTCATATTGTGCTATTAAAATACACATCACAAAATTATAAAATATGTGCCGAAATATAAATACATATTTGTTTAAAAGAATAAGTCTTTTGTAAAATAATTTTCTTTTTAAATATCTAGAATAAAGCTTACACAGCCTTAAAACATTTATAAAATTATTAATATTATTTTATACCTACAGTAGAATCTCGATTATCCGACCTAAGTGGGACTGAACGGTGGTAAGGATGACCTGAAATGTTGGATAGTAAGGAAACAGGGGGATGGAGGGAGCGACCAAACAAACCCAAATTAAACCCTAATTAAATAAAAGTGAAAAGGGTATGAAATAAGGTTTATTAGTAATTATGCTACATTATGATGTACGATAAATGTGTTAGTAACGCAATAAATTACAAACTATTATATTATTCATGTAAAACCAACAATGGATTTTAAATTAATTGAATGCGACTTTTATTATATAGTGTGTCGGATAAAATGAAATTTCGATAGTTGTGACTATTGTACTTTCCTATACATGTGAACGACAAAATCATTTATATGCAAAGCTTCACGAAAGTGTTATTGTTTCTGGAGGGAAACCCGATGTTGTAACCAAGTCAGGTATGAATACTTAAATTAAGTTGCAAAGCTACAAAGAAAACTATCGCTGGAACTATGTTTTAAGGATAATTGACGATTAGGCTACGCTATTCTTGTGAAAACAAAGCTTTCTATCTGTGGAACTAATAATTTGAACTAAATCCTATAGCCTGATTCTGATTGGAAGAACGGTTTAGAAAATTCAAACATATTTCTTTGGAGCCAAAATTGATAACGTTTTACTATATTATTTATGTTATTTTATAGGGATTAATAATATCTATCAAACGTGACAGCTGCAAATAACATGACTCGATGTATGAATATATTAAAATTGTTATGTAGCTTTAATAACCACTAATATTTTTTAAAGACACGACTTACTACTTGTTCAGGCAATATGATAATTACTATACTTGGTTAGGGTTTAGGAAGGAAGCATTTTAGAGGTAATATACACGCATTTGCTTAGAAAGGAGTGGAAAACCATTTAGAAAAAAAAATCCTCAGTATATACGACCGAAATTTGAATCCTGATCTCCCCGTCATCAGCAGGCCAGTCTAACACGAAGATGACGCTTGGACCATCGGCCCCTGAAGTGGGTACCAGATACTGTTCTTCCTAACAAAATCAGCCCATACATATATTCTCTCTGTTGACATGGACCTATAAATCCCTAAAGTCATAAGCAGGGGGTTGAAATAACAGACTTGCTCATGTGACGTCCTGATAACAAGTCCATGCATCATGCGCGTGTTACATATATAATATACGAGGACGTGATGCAAGAAGAACATTATGAACATCGGGCCGTGATGAATTGGATGGGGATGAATGCTACCACTGGTTCACAATGTCCGTCGTACCAACACGTCATTGTGAACAAACACTCGATTGACGCTCAATTTATTTTAGTGTCTTTTTCCAGCTGAATACCCATTTTAACTACAAATAGTCTGTGGTGATAAAGGCTCAATTTAAATAAAAAGTAACCTCATTGGCGTGGAGGAAGGGTAAAAAATGTAAGTTAGTAAAATAACACCCTCAGTACACTCGCCATATTCAAACTCCAACTTCTTTGGTAATAAACCATAACAGATGAGCTTAATATTTAGTTAGCGTGATCACGAATGATGTAAATGTTTATTATTTTAATGTGGGTTCATTCTGTTGATGTATGCCAGGGCTTAATTCTTCAAATGTCATTGTTTAATTTTCATATTTCCTTTGTGTAATTTTTTAAAATTTGTATATAAAGAGAAAGTATTGTAATTATAAAAAATCATTCTTGAGATTATGATTGATCTCTACGTTTTATGAAAACACGAGCCCAATAAAGTGAATTTCAAAATGGTGTCTGTCTGTCAATAAGTCTCTGGCCACGGATCCAAAACTGTTTGATGGATATTTTTCAAATTGAAATTTAGGTTTTTATTAGGTTTTTTAATTTTTATTTTGACCTTATTCCTCAAATTAAGGATAGTTTACTGATAAGTGATTTTTTTTTCCATTCACAATTTTTTGAAAATTACGACCCAATGATTTTAATTAAAATGCATATCTAAGATTTGTTTGACATGACCAATTACACTGTATCACTAGTTTTTGGGCAAAAATTAGTTAAAGGGTAGTTTATTGATGATCAATTTTAGAAAGTTCAAAATATTTCGAAAATAGCTACAACAATTATGTTTAAAATGTATACATGGGAATTTTGTGGTATGACAAATAACACTGTATACTTGGTCTTGGGGAAAAATCTCATTTATAAGTAGTTTACTGATGACAGATTTGTTGAAGATTTGAAATGTTTTATTATTTATTTCCAAATGGGTATCATGGGAGTGTTTTATTTATTTTACTTGTCATGATGAATTGCCCTGTGAGCTTTTTTAGTCAAAACTATTTTATGTGGATTAAAAAAAATTGCAATATTTTAAAAATGACTCTAAAGATTTGGATACTAATGGGCGTATTAGAAGTGTATGACATGTCAACTAGAATTGTATACAGGTTTTTGGGGTTAACATTTGTTAAAGGGTTGTTTACTGATGATTAATTTTAAAAACATTATATTTGTAAAAATGCCTTTAACGATTTAGTTTAAAATGCATATATAGGCAGCGGTTGACCTACCAAATACCAAACGTATAGGCCTTAGTTTTTTTTAGGTAAAAATTCGTTAGAGGGTGGTTTAACTTTGAGTGATTTTCGAAAATAAGAGCTATTATGAAATTGGCTCTAACAAGTTGGTTTAAAATGTACATCCAAGGAGAATTTTATATGACAAATTAAACTGTGTACTTTTTTTGGGGGGGTAAATTCATTTAAGGGTAGCTTAATGATGACTCGTTTTTTAGTTTGAATATTTTAGAAATTAGGTTTAGCGATTTGACTCAAATTAAGAATCTCTTAATTTTTTTTACGTAATAAATAACGAGACATAGTTTTTTCTAAAAAAAATACTATAGTAGATTACTGAAGATTGATTTTTGTAACTCTTGTTTATTTTTGAAAATATCTATACTGATTTTATTCAAAATTTATATCTGGGGTTTATTTTACATGTTAATGTTATCTTTATTTTTTCTAAAATATATTCAGTGTAAGCTTACACAAAATAAATGATAGAAAATATGAAATTTTTCCTTACTGACCTAAAATGTTAGGTTCAAAATGGGTATCTGGAAACAATTTTATAAATTACAAATAATTTTACGATATTTTACAAATAACTTATTTTTGAAAATTTGAGATTTGTTAGAAATATTTGAACAATTTGTCTTAAAGTTTATTAATCAAGAGGTTTTGTTATGTTGTTTAATGTGATATATTTGTTTTATGAGTAAAGCTCACTTAAGGGTTGTTTACTGAAAACCTATTTTTGACAATTTTGTTGTAGTCTATTAGTCGTACCATTTATTCATAATTGTATTCTATTTATATGTAGTTCCTGTCTATATTATTCAAAAATATGTTGGGATTTTTTCATTCAGTGTGTGGCGGAACTGTTGCTTGTATAAATTAGTTCTGCTTTGCTTTTTTTTAAGTAAAGGGTTAATTTGGTATGTTAATTTTATATTCTCACTGGTTAATTTTTACTTAATGGAATAAATATTTCACAAACAATTTCACAATGCTATGTCATAGCTATAATTATAATTTAAACATAGCGTAGTCCATTTTATTAACCAGATAGACAAATAATACATTTTATGGTGGTATATTCGGCCCTTTAAATTAGTTTATATATATTTGTGGGAATAACTTTGCTCAGAATAGCAATGCAGACATCTACATTTAAAATAAGTTTAGCAATTCAAAATAAAAACTACGTATTGTTGTTCTATCTCATAAGCTTATGTAACTAGATAATTATGATTATTGTGCTTGCCAAAGAACAAAGAACAACCTTCTGTTATAACAGTGAAATGCAATGTTAACTGATCTGTCCTGCTTATCAATGTGGTGCAATTCCTAGACTTTATAAGGAATCATCCATAAACCACGTAACACATTTTATTACCTTTTTTGAACCCCAGCCCCCATATAAAACCAATCAGGCATTTATCCTGACTCCTCTGTAGCGTCCTCAGGTGAGGAGGCCACAAAATAATACAAGGAAAATACAAAAGGTTAAATAACAATAACAAGAGTGAGTGCACATGAGTTCAAGACTAGAAATGTTCCATAGAGAAACATTACGCGTCTAATCCCGCCACTCCCACCTGTTACTGAGAGTATCAAAATATATGGGAGTCGTCTATCACTAGAGAGCCTTAAAATGCGTCACCCTTCCTAACCACTGAAAAATATTAGATACATTACATTAAACAACCAAAAAAACCTAGGACATGTGATGGTATATAGTAGTTAAAAATAAAAGAATTAGTCATGTTGAACCAATATTTATTTTGGATAGGACAATCCGAAGTTTAACAATTCAAATAAGTACTAATTATTGTTGTTATAACAATTATATGTACATTATGTACAAGTGCTTTGGACTTTAACATTGAAAATTAGCCCGCTATAACGGGTCTGGGCAGAAATGATATTCTGCCAACAATAAAGTAACAATTAGAGTAATATTTTCTTTACAAGTAAACAAAGAATGTACGGTTATATATATATATATATAATAGAATAATAGTAAATATGGACAATACAATCGGTCTAATAATTATTTACCCTATCAATCCTGATTTGGTTCAATCAGCGCTGGCGTGTTGTATTGCGACAACATTGACTCTCAAGTCTAAAAGGTAAATATTTCTCAAGAAGAAAACATTAATAGGTTGCGAAATAACCCCAAGAAATCTAAGTATTATATCAACAAGACTATTTAATATAAACATAACAGTAAATGTCAATAGTTCCCCTAACATAACAATTTGTATAAATTATAAATCGTGACTACGCCCATTTCGCCCTGGCGCGTTGTAAAAAGGCAACATAGGCTTATAAGTCCAATACCACAATATGAAGCAATAATTAATTTAGAGTTCCACCGTAATTAATACAAATAAATCATTACACCTCAACCGGTGACAAGACGCCATTACAAGTTAATTGCCAGACTTCTATTTAAATTTAATTTTTTAAGATAACAAAAAAAATTAAGCCAAAAAGGAATTTTGAAATAATAAAAAAAATATATAAAAAAAAAGATGTTAAATTAGCCGAGATAGAATTTGGGTTCTTACATTTTCAAAAGCAGAAAGCCGAAGCTTGTACTAGTCCTAAACCAGCTCTGTCCCAATTGTGTCGAACATTGGGACAGACACAAATATATATACAGATACAACAAAAGAGGAGGGGCATGAAGGGTAAGCAAGAGGGGAAAGATTCTGGAATATCAAGGAACAATGTTATGCGCATTTCTTCGTGCCTCGGGAGACCGGTGGTTCTTTTCTGGCGCAATCTTGAAGAGAATAACTATAACTGCGCATGTCCAGCCCACATGTGGGGTTTGCTCAATCGCCGTTCAATTCGCTCCGTCAGTATACTTTTTCTCTCGGGTGAAGGAAGGTGTGCATAGCAGAAGTTAGGTCGCTCTTCCACGTCGCCTCCAATCACGGACAAATGGGGTAAGGTTCAACCATCGATATAGCAGTTGTGTATTTTATTGACCATCCGATGCTACAAATCTCCCCCCCTTTCAGGGTTGACAGGGAGGAGGGAGAAGGTTGTCACATTCTTCTACTCGACCTTTGGAACATCCCATGGGGCAGCAACGGTGTACTCGGGAAGTTGTTCTCCAGGATTTCCCCATCGTATATGATCTTTCTCATCCTTGGCATCAGATCATTTTTTTTTGTTTTTCGAGTCCTTGTAGATCGGATGGGTTGATCCGCCCTGGGCTGCCGCTGGGATTCGGCACCGCTCTTTACGCCGGGACGTTCTACTGCACACAATAGCAGTGGGAGCTCCAAACTGTTCCTGCCGACCGTTGACTCGAGAGCCGTCACCATAGTCTTTCCCACACCACGCTCGCCTCTTCAGGATCTACCCACGAGGCATGCGCACCAAGACAAGGGAAGGGGAGGGAGAAGAAGGAGATGACAGGACTCCTCTGGGCTGTACAACAAACAAAAAACATAAGCAGTAAACTGACCAAAAAAATTTACACTCCTAACTAATAGGACCTATATCCAACGTCAAAAAAAAAATATATATATATATAAAGTTTTTAACAAACTAGCCATCATATGCCGCAGCCAGTCTAAGGTCACATGGCGCACTGGTTCATTAGGCGCGCACTCGTCACTTTCACGTAGATACTTCTTGATCAAGCATACACGTGTCCGGCACATTTCACCAATATTCCTCTTAATACCTTTTCAAGTTCTTTGCCCTGGGCCCAGGGAATTAGGTATTGCAAATCTAAATCAAGATATCGTCGACACAAAAGACTAACATTCAAAACATTTACAAAATAATTTTTTTTTTTTTAAAATATTTATACCACACCATGTCACTAGGGACAATTGGGCTCAGGCTTTCTTTAAATGACTGACATGAGCTCGTCTACAAATAGACGCATCTTTCACACTCTTAAGATAGACGGTCACGGGGTTAAAAACTTATCAATGGTCCATGGGCCACTCCACCTCTGGCACAGCTTCGCCGATCTTCTATCTGCCGAGGAGCTCAAGGGGAATTCCTTACATAACACACAATCCCCTACAATATAAGGGACGGGGAGTCTACCCTTATTATAGGCGTTAGCCACCCTTTTTTGAGCCCTTTTTAGATGATCCAGGGCACGCCGACATCTCTCCTTATGGGAGGAATCATCGGAATTCTCTAACAGCGAATCAACGTTCCAAATCGCTAAGAGGGGGTGGTTTAATTCCCGACCAAGAAGGATAGAGGCTGGCGAACAGCCTATGGACTCATGGAAGGCAGAATTAAATGCTAAATTTAAGAAGTCTAAATCCTGATCCCACTTATGCTGTGCCTCACAGTGATAAATAGTAAGCGCTATTACCAAATTGCGGTTAAATCTTTCCACCTGATTGGGTCCCGGGTGGTAGGGGCTGGTAGTCACGTGCTTAATCCCCCAGTTAAAGCACATATTCTTAAAACCAAGAGAACGGAAACAAGGCCCATTGTCACTAACCACGACACGAGGTGCCCCAAAAAGATTCCAAACTCGTCTGCAGAGGGCGTTAACGGTAGTGGTCGCCTTCATATTGCGCAAGGGAATGAGCACTACAAACTTGGAAAAGGCGTCAACTAATATAAGAATACATGAATTGCCAAGAGTAGAACGGGTGATTGGCCCAATATAATCGATGAAGACTTTATCCCAGGGACGTTGGGCAACACCGGCCGAATGAAACCCAACTCTGGAATTTTGGGTTGGTTTAGCTTTCTGACAGCTCTCACACTTGCCAACCCACGCTTTTACATCGTTGTATAAACCTGGCCAAAAGAACTCATTAGAAATTTTCCGTACGGTTTTTAAAACTCCAAGATGACCACCAAAGGCAGAATCATGAAAATATCTAAGTAGCATTGGTCTGACCGCACCCGGTACAACCACTTTCCTATTCTTCCCTTTCGAATTAGTCACAACTAATAGCCCATTAAATACAGAATATGACCCTACCTTTTCTCCTCTAGATAATTTACTCATGATATCAATACACCACGGATCACTATTTTGGTGATCCCCGATTGCCACAAAGGATTCAGGAATGGATCTAATGACGCAGGAGGCGGGAGCCACCTCGAGAGAACCAATGGGACACTTTTCCTCGGCCATGCGGGATAAGGCATCAGCTACTACGTTATGTTTACCGGATACATGATTAGTGGAGAACTTGAACCTAGATAACCTCCACACCCATCTCCCCACTTTCCCTAGTTGCTTGGGGTGGTTCAGCATCCACGCAAGGGCCTGGTTATCCGTGTACAGCTCAAACTCCCTCTGTTCGAGGTAGTCAGCGAAACGCTCAATGCCCGTGACGCAGGCAAGGCATTCCTTTTCATAGGTGCTATATCGCCTCTCAGCATCGGTGAGAGTTCGACTAGCAAAAGCTACCGGTCGGACTCCCTCCGATGACCTCTGAGACAATACAGCCCCAAGCGCCACAGAAGACGCGTCTACGTGGAGGAGGAAGGGGAGAGAAAAATCCGGCATTCTCAAAACCTCCGGAGAGATTAGCTTCTCCTTTAACAGGTTAAAAGCTCGTGCCTGCTCTTCACCCCAACTAAAGGCCACTCCTTTTCTTTTTAAGGCATTAAGGGGGGCAGTAATCTCCGAGAAGGACGGGACAAACCTGGCGTAATAGGCGCACATGCCCACAAAACGCATTACTCCCTTAAGATTAGAGGGGGAGCAAAATTAATAATGGGACTGATCCTTTCGGGATCAATAAGAAGATTCCCCTCTGAAATGACGTACCCCAGGTATTTGATGGAGGGTTTAGCCCAAGTAACCTTGTCGGGATTCACGGTTAGTCCTACTCGCCGCAGCCTAGTCAAAACTTCCTCCAAATGCACCAAATGTTCCTCTAAAGTATTGCTGTACACACATATGTCATCCAAGTAGTTAAATACATACTCAAATTTAATGTCAGAAAAAACAAGATCTAATACGCGACTTAAGGCTTGTCCCCCAATGCTACACCCAAGGGGAACACAATTAAATTCGTATTGTCTCCAGGGAGTGACAAAGGCGGTAAACTTTTTTGACGATTCTGTCAAGGCACATTGTAAAAAACTCGCATTGAGGTCAATCAGACTAAATATTCTAGCTCTACCGAGATGCTGGAATGCCGACTCAATGCTCGGCATCGGGTATGGGTCGAACAGGATTTTCTTATTGACCTTCCTGTAATCTACAATTAACCTATATCCCTCCCCTTTTTTGGGTATGATGAACGCGGGACTAGCAAATGGTGAGTTAGAGGGGCGTATTACCCCTTTTGATTCCAAGTCATCAATCAATTTCCGGAAGATTTTCATCTTGGGAGGAGCGCACGAGTAAGGACCAGATCTTATGGGGATATTGTCAGTCATTACAATTTCGTACGGTAGGACCTCACACCTACCCCACCTGCTAGTAATGACGTCAGAAAATTTAGAAATCAGCTCCCTAATGGCTTCTTCCCCAATTCCAAACGAACATAAGCTAGGAACAATACAATCTTTACAAAAGGGGATTCTAACTCTGGGTGAGAACTCAAAACTTAAATCCCTTCTCGCCAGACTAATAACGGCCCCAGTTCCCCACAGGAAGTCGTTCCCCAAAATAATGTCAAAGGGAAGCAATGGAACACAAAACAAGCTTCTCTTCCACGAAAACCCCATAATTTTTATGGATAAGACTACTCTCTCGCTAACTCTTAAGAGATTACCATTACCCAAAACAAAGGTCCTAATACCAGTTTTTTCCACCGATATCTTCCCATTTTTCTTTAAGATATCCACAAAATTATTACTAATAAATGAACCACATGAGCCGGTATCAAGTAAGGCAGAGCCCGACACCGATCTGATAGAAAACTTAATGATGGGGGGAAGGGGGCTAGAATGTTTTGGAATCGTACGCGCGGTGGTCCCCTTGCCAACACCACGCGTTACGCGTTTCCCCCATTACAATCCCTCTGAAGATGCCCTAATTGGCGGCAACGGTAACATCGGACGCGAGTGATATCAAAAGGTCTCCTTGCCCTTATCGCGCCTACTTCCCTCACAGCAGAACTAGAACTGGCTCCCTCAGTAGGCCGGGTTATAGTTGAAAATGGGGGGGACCTTTCCTGTTTAAAGTTACGGGACACCTGTGTAGGGAACTCGTGCAAATACTCCCTCTCGGCTACCAGAGAACCCTCAATACAAGAAGCTAATGAGTAAAGCTCAGAAAGGGTAGAAGGCTTATTCAAAAACACAAAATGCCTTCTCGTCAGGGGGGACACATTTTCCAGAATGATTTCAACTACCTCTTCCTCCGGCATTTTGAGATCTAACACCCCAATAGCCTCTGAAATGGCCAAAATAAATAATCTAAAGGGTTCGTGTGGAAGTTGGAAGCGCCGAACCATTCGATTACATAGAGTATCCTTCTCTCTCTTAGATATTAGAGACTCTAATATTCGACTTTTCACTCTAACCCAGGGGAGACCTAGTTGGATGCATTCAGTGATTAGATGCGCCAAAAACCCTGACGTCTTGCCAACGCATAGCGTGAGTAACTCCAAATCTCCTACAAGTCTCAATTTCCAAATCCTGTCCACCTCTAACAGAAAGTTAAATAAATCATAGGACGATAACCCATCGCAAATCGGCCATAGTTTTACACGCTCGCTAGCTACAATACTTTGAGTTTTGGCAAGTGAATTAGATAACACTAACCTAGCGGTGGGAACACTAGGGGGGATCGGGAGCCCACTACCTCCCTCTATCCTTACAGCTTCTATTTTTTCCTGTTCCTTATCTTCAAGGGAAGGATGGCTAACGTCATCACGAGGTTCTAAATTAAAAGGATCGCTGGACTTACTAATAATGTTCTCGGACAGCAATGACCGCAACACGGCCATAGGAGCGTCGGGGGGAATTGAATATCTCTTCTCTTGAGCTCCTGGCGAAGATCGGAGCTACCGAGCCGGTATACATCAGTTCTTGTGCTGATTACGCCTCCAGAGGTGGTGGTGTCCATGGCGGGAGTGATTCATGAAACAATTTCAAAGACAATTAACAAACAAAACTCACAAGGTGCCTTCACTCTGAAAAATAGCAGAGTGGCGCAGCTTTTCTTTGTAGCGTCCTCAGGTGAGGAGGCCACAAAATAATACAAGGAAAATACAAAAGGTTAAATAACAATAACAAGAGTGAGTGCACATGAGTTCAAGACTAGAAATGTTCCATAGAGAAACATTACGCGTCTAATCCCGCCACTCCCACCTGTTACTGAGAGTATCAAAATATATGGGAGTCGTCTATCACTAGAGAGCCTTAAAATGCGTCACCCTTCCTAACCACTGAAAAATATTAGATACATTACATTAAACAACCAAAAAAACCTAGGACATGTGATGGTATATAGTAGTTAAAAATAAAAGAATTAGTCATGTTGAACCAATATTTATTTTGGATAGGACAATCCGAAGTTTAACAATTCAAATAAGTACTAATTATTGTTGTTATAACAATTATATGTACATTATGTACAAGTGCTTTGGACTTTAACATTGAAAATTAGCCCGCTATAACGGGTCTGGGCAGAAATGATATTCTGCCAACAATAAAGTAACAATTAGAGTAATATTTTCTTTACAAGTAAACAAAGAATGTACGGTTATATATATATATATAATAGAATAATAGTAAATATGGACAATACAATCGGTCTAATAATTATTTACCCTATCAATCCTGATTTGGTTCAATCAGCGCTGGCGTGTTGTATTGCGACAACATTGACTCTCAAGTCTAAAAGGTAAATATTTCTCAAGAAGAAAACATTAATAGGTTGCGAAATAACCCCAAGAAATCTAAGTATTATATCAACAAGACTATTTAATATAAACATAACAGTAAATGTCAATAGTTCCCCTAACATAACAATTTGTATAAATTATAAATCGTGACTACGCCCATTTCGCCCTGGCGCGTTGTAAAAAGGCAACATAGGCTTATAAGTCCAATACCACAATATGAAGCAATAATTAATTTAGAGTTCCACCGTAATTAATACAAATAAATCATTACACCTCAACCGGTGACAAGACGCCATTACAAGTTAATTGCCAGACTTCTATTTAAATTTAATTTTTTAAGATAACAAAAAAAATTAAGCCAAAAAGGAATTTTGAAATAATAAAAAAAATATATAAAAAAAAAGATGTTAAATTAGCCGAGATAGAATTTGGGTTCTTACATTTTCAAAAGCAGAAAGCCGAAGCTTGTACTAGTCCTAAACCAGCTCTGTCCCAATTGTGTCGAACATTGGGACAGACACAAATATATATACAGATACAACAAAAGAGGAGGGGCATGAAGGGTAAGCAAGAGGGGAAAGATTCTGGAATATCAAGGAACAATGTTATGCGCATTTCTTCGTGCCTCGGGAGACCGGTGGTTCTTTTCTGGCGCAATCTTGAAGAGAATAACTATAACTGCGCATGTCCAGCCCACATGTGGGGTTTGCTCAATCGCCGTTCAATTCGCTCCGTCAGTATACTTTTTCTCTCGGGTGAAGGAAGGTGTGCATAGCAGAAGTTAGGTCGCTCTTCCACGTCGCCTCCAATCACGGACAAATGGGGTAAGGTTCAACCATCGATATAGCAGTTGTGTATTTTATTGACCATCCGATGCTACACCTCCACCCTCCAACTTGTGTTACGTAACTTTTCACGTCAAGAGTAACTGTCATTATTTCATAGGGACTCTTTTGTGAAACTAAGAGAAAGACTCGGATTTAAAACTACTCAGAATCGGAATTTATCTATAAGTATGTTTACTAACTATGAAAACATGTACAATATTATTCCCGTATTTTTACAACATTATAATTCAGGTATATTATCTGTGTTACGTAAAACTGATGGACCCACTCCCCCCCCCATGTAACAACATGTAGACATTATAACTCCCCCCTATTCACCCTTCTTAACAACGTCACGTGATTTATGGATGACCCCTAATATACTACAGTATTCATATATTCCAAATATCTCTGAAACGCATAAATGAAAATTTGAATGAAAAGAATATCAACGATGAATTAAATAAAGGAATGACTAATTATTTAAAAATATTATATTAAAATAGGAAATCAACTTTGACCTCGTTTTCTTAAGGAAAATTAACAAGTTGCACTAAAACTATTATTTATTGAAGTGTAATCTTTCTTTATAATAATTCCCCATATATTTGTCAAAGCTGAATATTCAAAATAGTCAAAAGGTCCTTAATAATATGCCGAGAATGTCAATGAGTTTAATTCTTCTCCAATAATATACGTAAATATTTCGACAGTGGCTATTTAAACACTACTTTTGTAGCCTAAATTTTGACCCAACCAGTATTTGAACCAACATTTCTTGTGTGGAACCTTGTTGAGCATCAACGATATATAATTGTTTCTGACATATGAACCGTCCCAGACCATATAATCTAGCGCTATCAACTTCTCCCTCGGCTAACAGACGGGACACGTCAAACCTCCCGTTATTAAATTTACCGATCAATCATTTAATTTTGGCACACGACGTAATTTACATCACATTGTCATTGTATCTCTTAACGCCGTGTGAGGGCAATAGTGCGTGTGTCATTGATGTCAAAATAACTCAAACTGTGTTGGGATCGTAAAGCTGTTCAGGAAATAAGATGTATATTTAACTGTTCTTTACTCAGAAACTATTATTTGAGAGAGACAAAAGCGTTTTGGATAGAATGTGAGACGGAAAATTTTCTTCTCTGGAAAATGTTCTCTATATTTTTTCAATTATTATTTCCTGTTGATTAATTTCAACTGATTAAATGGATGATAATAATAATAAAGTAATAATAATAATTAGTGGTAGTGATAGTAGTAGTAGTAGTAGTAGTAGTAGTAGCAGTAGTAGTAGTGTACAGTAGTAAGAAACAACTGCTTCGTTGGCCGCACAGTCCAATGTGATACTCTCGCAATAGACTAGACTGCCTATAACAGGGAGATCGGTGTTCGATCGGGTGCTCTGAGGGTTTTAAGTTCACTCCTCATCTCCACAAATTGGGTCGATTCCTGTAAATTCACTTACTTATTCCTAATACCTTAGCGTAATTAGTACATAGGCTTACAACCCGAACGGGTAGTAAGACGTGGTGCTAAAAAAACTAGTAAAGAAACAAATTAATGTGAGCCTTTCGTAGACCCGTTATGTTCATAAATCATACTTCAATTTTTTATCATCAATAAGTTAACTAAAATAATTTTAAGGTTTCCCCAATATTTGTCTTTCCCCTATCCTTCCTAACTACCTCTTCCACTTCTATAACCTATTCTCTCTTAACACACTGTATTTTGAAGTACAATAGGCTCTAGGTTCACCTCCACAATTAAACCTCCACCCTCACCCCAAACCACCCTGCCTAAAATTTTCTGGAAAATTTACCGATTCAAAATTTCTCGGAAAATGTTCATTTCTATACTTGGACTGAACCAAGACAGAGACAGAATTGAAACATGACAGAGACACAACTATTAATTTTCAAAGGCACAACTGTAACTGGACAGAGTTACAAGACATATATAAAACTGCCACATGCCAGAGACCAAACTGTTACTTTACTAATACAGATATATTACTTTACAAAGACAATATATTACGTAGCAGAAATATAACACGTCAGCCTGTAAACCATTATTTACATCAGTAAAATTGAGTAATTATTTTAGAGGTAAAAGAAAGCAAGTATTTAGTAATTAATTACGACTTTTAGTTTTCAATTTATTAAATTTTTGCGTTAATAATAAAATTACATACTCTAAGGAAGATATTTCATAGGAAGTTTAACCGCATTATCGTGGGGAGAGTGATAGAGAAACTACAATTATTATAAATAATTTCTTGAAAACTACTTCTAGTACACTCAGGTAGGCCACGAACTCAGACCTGCCTGTCAAGGTGACTAAGTGTCATTGAAAATCTAACATCTTTGATTGCTAAGCCACCGTCTCAGATATTTCAATCTTTTATTAGTAGAAATGCTAATTTTTTAACAAATAAAATCAACCATCCTTTTCATATGTCACCCCCTCCTCCACCCACACACACTTTTACCCTTATTCAATCTGTCTTTTGACAAAATTAATATATTTAAAGTTTTATTAATTAATATATTACTAAAACACGCTTTTGAGTGAGATTAAAAATCAGTAAATAATTCAAACTACAAAAATAGAGTTTAAAATCTTATAATTTTAATCAGTGATTGATTATAGTAAGCGGATCAGTAGCGATTGATAATAGCGCTGAAAGTCTGAATCAAAGTTGAAATAAAACTTATTTTTAGCCGTAGCTATACAATTTATTTAGAATAATGTGCATAGCCAAACTATTTTTTGGTCTTTCTGAGTTAAATCATTCGCTTGTAAAAAAATAAATTGAGAAACAAAATAATAAAGTTAAAAAAAAACTTATTTAATAGGAAAAAAAAAGAATGAAAAAAAGAAGAATTCAATCGCAATCGTTTATTCAACTGTTTTTGTCACACGTTTTCGATTGAAAATTTTATTTTATTTTATACTTCAGAAGAGAACGGAAGTCGCAAGCTAGAAATAGGAAGGCGAACGTTTATATTGAAGTTGTTGTTGCGAGAACACGTTTCTAAGTCATGGCTCAATTCTTGACTAGGAGAGGGACATTGAATACAAATTGCACGAGAGGTGCACGAAATGGGAGGTGGGTTGGATGGAGGTTGGGGGGAATAAAAGGAGAGACGGGGTAAAGGGATCATACATACTAAAGGGACAGCTCGGGACAGACTTCACCCCATCTATTTTAAGATTATATTATAATTTATTTAAATTGTTTTATTTTTAATGTGTAGGCTCAGGTAATAAATATTGAAATTAAAGCTCTTTCCAACAGTAAATAGTGATTATATAAATAAATATATGTATAAGTGTATTTTAATTCCGTGCTTATGTAAATGTCAAGTAAAATTGTTTATGTATTTCAACTTTAGATTTTATATAAATGGAAAATAAGAGTAAAATTTTGTTTAAAAACTTATGCCAAACAAATAATATAATTATAAAGCTACCAAAATAATAACAAACTTAATCACGTTCAGAGCTAGCTCAGCCTTTGTACGAGACACTTATAACCAGGAATACCTGGGATTCGACTTCCAACCACGTGTTTTGAGGTCGGTTCTACACGATAATGCTTCTTCCGGTAATCACTAGCAATTTTAATTGATTATCCTTTCTAATTAGATTAGTAGTGAAATTTGCAGAAATCTTTAAAAGTAAAAATAGTTTTAGCACTGAAAGTATTTGGTAGTAAAATGACAGTACCTTGAAAATATTTAAAATTAATTCAATAACTAAGATTTTTTTTAATGTAAAGTATTTTAGTGATTTAAATAAAATAGTTCAGATGTGGATTTAAGCGTGATTTATTTCTTAATTTTAAGAAATTCAAATATTTCAAAGAAATATAAGCTACCAGTTGTGTTATTTACAAGCCCATAACGATCCTATCAATTATGTTTTAATTCGTTGATATTGTCATTTTTATAAATAAATTTAAGAGAGGGTATATATAATTCAGGGATGGAAAATCTATGGCACGCACCACAAGGTGGCACGCGAACTAGGTTTGGATGGCACGCCAACATGAAAAAAATAAACAATAAATAAAACTTTTCCCAACGTGGTATTATTTTTTGAAGTCAATAATATTTCAATAGCCTTTCCATTCACATGTCACAATGAATTTTGTAAAGTCAGTCAACGACTATAAATCGAACGTAAATATCTTGTCTAGCAAAATACAACACGTTTACAGCTAAAATGGAAAAGATTTGGTAATTTTTTTAGTTTAACATGTATATAGTTATATATTTTTGTTGTGTTTTCCCCTGAAGGCGTTATTTTCAGTGTTTTTACGTTAAGTCAATTTGATAATTAATACATTTTCTTATTTAAAATATAGTCTTTAAAATATTTAAAATTTTATTTGAATTTTTTTATTACATTTCATAATATTCAACACGTATTTATGTTTAAATAGTCTTTAAAAAACATTATTATAAAAGGTGGTGCACTGGACTAGTTCAAAATTCAAACTACACACAGTCGAAAAAGTCTCGCCATCCCTGGTATAAGTCATACTACAAAGGTAACTACCATGAAAAGTTCAAATTTTCAATTACACCTTTTTTTGATATCTTCCTAGATTTGATTAGTAATTTACAATTTCGAGGGTGAATCTGACTCTACCATTCGAGTGAGGTTTGATATAAAGGTCTGCGTCTCACTATTTCCGGATCTGTAGAGTCCATGCAGTGGTCTCTGCACATCATTACCATATATATGAACGTTTTCCCTCACTCACAGCTTTTACTCAGGGGCCTCAGAATGTTGGGACCAGCCAACGCATTATTACCTACCATTTTTCTCTTTCTCCACTTTTTTTCATATTTCCTGTGCTTCCCCCCCCCCCCCCCCCCTCTCGTTCATATTATACATACTTCTTTTCCCCGTCTTTACTTTTTAAATGGTGGGCGGTAAAAAGTATTTTACTTTTGAGGTATTCTCACTTTTGGCAATGAAACAAGAGAAACTGAAAGTTTTTATGTTTTAACTTTTTATTTTCAATTTTACTTATAAACTAAAATAAACTCTGCCACTTTAGAAAATATTTGTTTTTGTCCGTCTCCATAGCGTGCTGTTTAGTTTATGTTGTGTTTAAAACAGCTGGAATTGGGTTTTTTTCTGCTGTAACGGGACAACAAAAGATTCTTTAATATCAATGTACTATCTTTAATTAATTCAAAATACTTTTTAATGATAATGTTTAACACTAATTTTCTTAATGACTTAACCCAAGGGTTAGGTTTAAGGTAAATATTTGGGAGGAAACTCTACTTTGAATTGAAAATGCACCACACCGATTTTATCTTAAAATATGCATTTACTAAATACTTGTAAGATTTGTGAAAATAAATAATAGTTCTATACATTGTTGTAGAAACACTACACCAATATCATAAACGAAATAACTAGACTGTTACTTATTTACCTACTCCATGGCGTTTGGAACTAGGAACACTGTTACAGAAAAATTGAGAAAAGAGAAACATCTTTGTCCACCAAAGAACATGAGAATTAAAATTCATTTTCAAAGACCCGAATCAAAAAGTATATATATTTGCTTACAGCTCAGAAACTGTTGGTTTTATAAAAACATATTTCAAATAAAAGATTTGTATTTTTAAAAGTACTACAACTTTACATCTATAAGATATTTCGCATCTCAAATAGCTGAGGAGAAATGATGATAATTGGAAAATGTACCCGATGTAAATTACCCTTAAAGACATTTTCATGAGAAAATGATAATTTCCATCTTGTTTATAATAATAAATAGTGTGTAGATATAAAATTTAGTCAAAATTGTTAAAGGAAATTTCAAGAATTATTTTTTCTCTTTTTGCCCCTCACCAAACCACCCTTAAATTTAGGGTTGGACATCTAATTCCAAAAATACCTCAGGGGGACCTTATGAACACCCCAGATACCAAGCTATAGCCCAATCTGTAAAACTGTTTCGGCTCTAGCCCAAGGTACAGACAGACAGACAGACAGACAGAAGGCATCACGAAAACTTTTGTTTTGTTTTGTTTTAGGGATTCATGAAACTTCAACATTTATCAAAATCTCGAGTTTAAATTTTTCGACGATAGCAAGACTTTCTCTCCGAGGTGTCGATAGAAAGTAAACAGTGAAAGTCACATATGTTATACCACCCTAGTAAATTAGACCTTTGTTCGAACCAGCTTTTGTAGCAGGTAGTGTAGTAAAAGTCTATAATTACTATTAATAAAGGAAGAGTTTGTCTGTCATGGCATTGCGCAATATCCACCGCGTTGAAATTGTAAAATTAGTAGCCTTTGTGCATAAACATGCGCACCTAAAAGCTGGAATTGTAATTTTTTGAATAGATTTTTAAAAATTTACTAAAAACTGGGCTGGAAATTAAAATTTAGAGATGTTTTTTCTGTATGTTTGAAGAAAATTGTCCAAGGGTACCCACTTGATTCATATTTCTGCTAGTACAGAATAAATTGTCATATTTGTAATTAATGTGTTCCCAAATAAGTCTTATGTCTAGATTTTGTATTTTTTAAATAATTATATTTATTTTTAAAATCGTTTCTCTAATACCATCTAAGAGATTTATTGGCGTGTAGTGAGTATGTAATATTAACTCTAATCTTTGAAAATCTGCCGAAGCTATTCTTTTCGTGCCATTCATCTGAGTCGAAAAAGAAAGTACTTACGTCTCAGAAGTTTAAACACAATGCTTGGAGTAATCTTGAAAGAAAGTTTCTCCGAAGGAGGAAATTCTTTCATTATACAGTCAAATTCGATGGAATGGAACGTTACGACTAAATAAATGGACTGACAAGTGGAAATTTACATACATCCACATACACACTGCTTTCTTTCCATGCTGCCCTTCACAAGGGAAATCGTTTAAAGGGCAAAACTACCCCATACTCAAGATAGGGTCTCCGTAGAGCAAAGGAAACAAGACTGTTTTAGAAAATCTAATAGAAAAAGAAATATGAATGCTTAAAGTAATTTATCTCCCTCGCTATTGAGGATTTTGCGGAGAAAATAAATAATATTTCATGTATTGACTGACTTTGTGTAGAACGGGAAAACACATTCCAACTCATGCATACAAATGTGAACCTCTTTGCTGGTTGGTCATGAGGCGATTCCGGAGGGGATTTTATACATCAATATTGATATCTATAAAATACACTTCCATGTATGCGAGTACGATCCCACGATGAATGGCACGGGATATTTTGTGACGATTATTTAAATCTTGCCATAGTTGCGTTTTGAATTCAAAATAAACCTTAGGTTTATGAAATAGCAATCAGGCGTTGAGCGTCATACACTGATACACCAAAATTTGTGTTCGACTCTCAGCTGGATTTGGTTTTAGTTTATATATGGTACTAGGAGCTTACTTTAAAGGAGCCGCCTACTCGAAGGGAAATATACTCAAACTGTGATATTTATTTTGAGGATTGCAGTTATGAAGATTTAAAACCACTTGACTATATTCATTTATATTAAAATGTTTTGTTGTGGTCATATCAAAAATTACTTTATTTAATTGGACAAGACCCATATTTAGTGGGGAATGTGGTAAATGACAGGTAGCAGAAGGCTCTTTATTGCAAACATTGGCTGAAAGTTATTAATGTTAACCCACTCGGAAATAATTATTGATAATATCATTTTACTAAGAAAATAATTATTTTTCCGAATAGGTTAATATTAGCTACTCTCTTACTGTAGATAAGGTATGTAATATTGTAGGCGACCTGGTGGTCTAGGTGTAAGGTATCAGACCTCTGTGTTGAGGGTTCGGAGTTCAATCCTTGGTCCCAGCACAGATTTATCTGATTGCCAAACCCTTCCTTCACCTCTGAAAAGATGTGTATTAATCACAACTTGTGAGTGTGAGGAATGCCAGGCCTCCACCGTGGTTCGGATTCCACTTTAAACTGTATGTCCTCCATTTCATCTCACAATCACCCTACCACATTAGCGTAAGTGCATATAACCCGAATGGGTAGTAAGACGTGGTGCTAATACTATTTAATGTCTTTCCACTGTGAAATAGGAAAGTGTGTTTGCGATTTTTAGATTTTTTTGTTGTATTTTCTAGCCTTTCCCCAAGACAATCATCTAATGACCTGTTCAAGTTTTACATTAAAGTAATACGTTTATTAATGCTATCTTTGAACCCATTAGCTTATTTATTCCAAACATACCAAGTAGTAAAAATAAACTCTAGAAATTAGGGTGTAATATCACTATACATTAAAACAAATTAAAAAAAAATCAAAGTCACACAACCTTCATCTAGGCTATCTTTTCTATAGAAAATTACATACATCTAATGAAATTATTTTATAACCGTGAATTGTAAGGAACTTTAACAACAGTTGCCTTGAGGAATAGTAGGAAACAACATTCAGGTACAAATATTTCAATCAGTACAGTATATTACGTAAAAGTTGATAATGATAATAAATACCAGACACTGCCTACTATTGAACTCGGTTTTAAGTGTTCTGCTCATGACAATCTGAATTCTTGTCAAAAATTAATTGGTTGTTCTAGTATATAATGTTATCTTGCAATAGTTATCTATGGCATTAGGAGCTCAAAAGCTCATTGCCACGCTTACTAAAGTACACTACCTATAGATATCTTGAGCTAGTTATATACCATCCCCCTCATAACACCCTATTTCTTTCAGCTCAGGTCCATTCTAATGTCATTCTCCCATCGCGTCTAGGTCTTCCCAATGGTTTCTTTCAATTGGGTTTACCAGTCAGTACCCTGATTCCTGAACATGGCTCTATATTCTTTCATTCGCGCTAAATATTCTGCCCACCATAATACGGGAGATTTGATTATCCTAACAATTTATTGTGATGAGTACAGATTATTTAACTCATTTTTATGTGATTCATTTCCACATTGTAAGAGGCATAACTACATCTGAACATGATTTAAAAACCTAACCTGTCGCTCTTTTTTCGTAGACACTTGTGATTGTAAATATATTTGTATGGAAACCAGGTTCGGATTATCTCAAAGCCTCAGTCTCTTTTCACAGTCAATGACCCGCTACACGGATACATACTCACACCTCACAGGCGGATAAGCGGTCACTCAGCGACGCAGCGAGACGGCATTAATACCTCTTTCTGCCACCTTGCAAGCTAGAGTGGGTGGAGATCGTGTGGGATTGAAGAGTAGAGAAATGACGAACAGGGCAAGAACTTTCCGTAAAATAACCTTTCTGATGTCCTCTGCACAAATACAGGGCCTCCCAGAGGATTCAGGGGGCTTAGGGCAATGAAATTCTGTAGCTTCCTTTGACACAAAATAATGCCTTACTCAACAATGTAACCAAAATACTTTTTTTAAATATCAAAAACTACTTTTTCCAAATAGCTACGTCTTACTACACGTTTGGATTATACACCTATGTACTAATTACATTAATGGGTTAATGATTAGGAAGGTTAAGAGGAGGTGCACCCGTGGAAAGAAAGTGCAAAAACTATCTAGGAGAATCCACCTCAGTGCACCCGACCTGGATTGAGCCCTGATATCCCGTCTTTGGAAGTCTATACTATTGTGAGAGTAGTGCCTTAGACCACGTGGCCACTGAAGCTGATGCCAACATTTGAAACACAAAATATATTTATTTGAGGTCCCCTGATAAAATGTATCCCTCTAGGTCTGGTATACTGTACATGCATGTAAAGTGGCTTGCTCGCATAGCAAAGTGCAGTATTATATCCACTACCACACAGACTATAACCTCTTATTGTAAGTATAAATAGATTCTTTGCAAAACATATCAATTAAAAACGTACAAATAAGTTTTATTAAATTATACTAATTTATAGGGACTGGAGGACACTTGTACTTTTAAAAATATTGTAATAGTGCTTTAAAAAGTAATACATTAATACCCATACTGTTATTTATACCTGAAAATTTTTTTGACAAATCGAAACCCTAACTTTTGGGCACGCTGACAAGGCATCAATTTCGTCTAGTATGGCTTGCCGGTGAGAGGGTGATTGGGGTTAACATCTCAAATGAATGCACTTAGGATGTTTAAAGATTTTCCCACTCTCTCCTCGTGCAAATGCTGATTAACTTTTCTAAATGTCTACTTTTCCTATCCCTAGTCCAATAACCTAATTAATGTATGTGTATAACTCGAACGGGTACTAAAGCGCTGTGGTAAAATAACCCTACATTAGTGGACTTGAAACCAACTATCAAGATTATCTATTAGGGCATATTGGGTATGGAATCCCTGCTGAGTATATTGAGTATAAGAAGTGAGGAATTAAGAGCTTCGTACAATCTCTATAAAGACTCACAATTTAAATTATCATCATCATTATTTTTATTATTAATAATAAAAATAATGTTAAAATTAAAACTTCTTTTGCAGAGTTTGTTTTATTCTAAAAATATCAATAAACAAAAAGTTCTGAGAACTTCTCAACGCTAATTTTCTCACATGTTATTTAAGTAGAGATCCCCTCTGAAAATAAAATAGGTGCTCAAAATCTCCTGTCACTTTATATTAATGAATATAGGGAACAAACTAATAGGGTAATAGGGGGCAGAGGGGCAGAATATGTTATAATCAATGATTGCTAGATGATATTAATAAGACTTTTTACAAATTGGCTTTAAAAAAAAGCTAAAAATTTCCGTTTATAAGTATAAATAAATCTTACAAAATAAATATTATCGTAAAAATATTTCTATTTTATTGGCTTTTCAATATTTATTGATTTAAGTGATGTTTTATACTAATGTATGTCAGATTTATTACTATTGACACGGTACCAGAACCAAATATTATGGATAAATGATTTACATATGTAATAAAATAATGTTGGACTAATGGCAAGATAATGGTGAAGCTGTTTATAGCTCGGAATCTGGGAGGTACCTTCCATGTCCCCGAATTTGAAAGTATTATTTACGATGTATAAAAAGAGACAAGGAAAACAAACCCAAAACAATTATGGCAATCAATAAATCAAATATTTGAAATAAAACCGCACCCAGTACATGTGTATATCAACAGACCTAGTGCAATAACGGCGAACAAAGATCTCTTCCTAAGATCGTGTATAAGATAAGTGGAACTAAATAATAAATACTGTTACAAAACACATAATATAAAAATAGCATAACATGTCACCAAAGAGTATAGATGAAATAATATACATGGTTATAAACATTTATTGTAACGAGAAAGTAAAAAAAAAGAGGAACATATCGTCTCACCGCGTTGTCGGCAGATGTTTATTTTATTAATTTGTCTGTCACCACTAGCCAGATGCTACAGTTTATTTGTATTTTTTTGGTAAGATTTTAGAGCCTTCCTACATTTCCCTCCTCCCTTCCCCATTTTAGGGTTTATATTTTAAATAATTTTCTGATTAGCTGGAGTGTATTGTTCTGTACATAACTTGCAACTATTGGTTTTATAAAACAAATATTTTTAATAATTTTTTATCTTTAATACTCCTATAACTTGACATTCATAAGTTTTTTCATATCTCTAAGGATTGTGAGGTTACAGACACTGGAAAAATGAGTTAGGCTCTTTTGATTGTAATTTTAAATTAATTAAACTTTTAACTAAAATCAATTTGAGCCAGCTTCAAGAAAATAGTTTTTCTTTTCACCCTGAAATAAATTTCTTTTAATTTTAATATTACATAAATCGTTCCAAAATGCCCTCTGAGTAATTTTATGACAACCCTAGACCCGTTCGGTAAAACTGTTTCGGCTCTAGGCTGATGAATAGACAGAAGGTATTGCGAAACACACTTTTTGGGACACAATGGACCATCGTCAACATCCATAAAAATATCGAAATTGTCAGAAAGTAAAACTATTTCTATTTTTTTTTTTTGCGTTTTAATGATTTAAAGATCTTAGTAAATACATTTGAGTGTTTTTTATAGCAATCAACATAATTATAAAGGTCTCCAACAACATTTATTTTATACCAAATGATCTATCTAAAAAAGTTAAAAATAATTCAAGACTCACTTGAACACTGTAATAACATGTATAACTGATTAGATTTTTAGATTAACTAATATTTCCTATTGCCATTTTACATTACGTTAATATTACTCAAATAATAAGGCTTTTGACACAAATTGTTTTAGCTTTCGATATAAGAAATACCTGATTGCTACATAAAATACCATCAATAATATATATTTTACTATTTGGGTACACAAACATTAGATATACCCCAATTCCTCAAAATATTAAAATATTCCAACAAATCATTTTTCCAGAAGAGTAAGCAGTACAGTGAGTTTAGTTTTTTTTTCACAGACTTTAGTTTATGTTCTTTAAATTGTTGTAAAACTTATAAACTACTTCATCAGAATTTAAATCCAGGCATGAGTTTACATAAGTATGTAGTTTTGAAAGAAAAGTATCGATACTATACTCATTAAAATTATAGGAAGAAAAATATCGATACTAGTATCGACAAAATGTATCGATAACAGTAAGTATCGTATCGAAATTTTAATCTGAAAAAAGTTTTTTTAGCTAGTAATAATAATAATAATTTCAACTTGTGAATCATAATAATTGTATTTTCATATTTATTTGAACAATGAAAAATATAATAACTTAACCATTTTATAGTGTCATACTTAGTTATTTCACGTCTATGTTGTGAGTTAAAACTTGAAAGGTTTGATAGATAGTAGGTATTGTATGATGGATATTATTACAAACGGTTTTACCATACCAGCTTTAAAACGTCTATGAAAATGTAACTGATGAAAAGTTATTTAACAGCTAATTACGATTAGTAATACATTTTTTCAATCTACTTTTTACCCTTCTTTAACCAATAAAGGTGGTGAAAGAACAGCTATGAATTATGAGCTAAAAGAGATTGAATGCTAGGGTTGCTTCTTGCTTGTCATGAAAAAAATGATTGAGAATTGAGAAAATGTGTCATTTGGTCTTCCTCCACAGTCCACTCTAGTAGAAATTTAATCCCAACATGAGTGAAGATTACAAAAGTTATTTCTTTCGATACCAATTTGATACCAGAGTGTGAGTACTATTATCAGTAAAAAAAAGTATAGGAAAAAAAGCATTAGTTTTGAAAGGAAAATATCGATATTAGTAAAGTATCAATACTTTTTTCACATCTCTAAGTTTACATAAGCCACTTTGTTGAACGGACTCTACTAGCTCACGGTGTTGTTTCTGGCCGATTTAAGTTTATGTGTCTGTATCTCCTACCACCCACCAGGGGCGCTCTTCTCAATTATTGCCGAGTTGTTTACAAGTTGAATAAGCACAGTCAGCACAATTCCTATCCCCTTATCTCCTCTACTTCTTGGTTCAAAGAAACAGCTCCGTTTGTAAGTTGCTAGCAAAGAAAACCAGGAATTGATTCACAAAAAAAATATATAAAAAATGAAGTAACAATCTGTCGAGCTCTGCGATTCTTTTGACATATTTAAGGGAACTTACTTCTTGTGTAGGATGTAATGTTGGTATCAAGAGTAGGCTTGACCACTTGGATAATTTAGCTACTTTGAAACGGAAGGTCCAGAGTTCTATCATCAACCAGAATCACTTTAAATGTTTGGTCAACATTTTGGTTACGTATTTTAGGTGCATACAAATACTGACCAAACATTCCAAGTGTTTCCGGCTGATCCGGAAAATTATCCGTAGTAGTAGCAGCAATATGTTCTTTGTGTTGATGTATGAGAGGCCTACATTATATATATTAAGCTTATATATAAAGGCTATATGTATAGTAGGCTACATAGTATATCATGCATATTAAATAATTACAAGATAACCTAACAAAACAAAAAACTAGTAGGCTACATAGTATATCATGCATATTAAATAATTACAAGATAATCTAACAAAACAAAAACTAATCTTTCTACATCTACCAAATGAAGGTTAGGTTAAGTTAGATTGAGTAATATTGTTATAATCAGCACCTTAAATTAATCCAGTCCTTTCACTTCCCAAAAACTACATGTTACCAATTGAACTATGGAGGATGACTATTTACCCTCAGCATGAAGTCTAAATGTATAAATTCGTATATGTATAATATGTATAAATTATAAAATTATTGTATATATATATAACTAGGCCACATGTAGCTTTAAACCTCAAAACTAAAAACCTAGTTGTATATATACTTTATATATATAATCTCAAAGCTTAGTTGCATATTACATATACATAAATATATATAGTATACATATATATATGTATATAACTAAGTATACGAACCTAGTTGCAAATATATATAGCTAAGTATACAAACATAGTTATATATATTGTATACGTATATATAAATGAATACATAATAGCTAAGCATACGAATCGAACTCGGGACCTTTAGCTTTGAGTGCCAATGCCTTACCGCTGAGCCATCCTAGGGAGTTTAATATCTACGGCCATATTTCTCAAATTGTTGGTGTATTGATTCTATATGTGACAGTTGGTGTGTATATATATGTGTCCTTTGGTAGATACACGTAATTTTAGTTTTGGTTGGGTTGGTTGTATTGTAATTAATAACATATAAACGAATTATAATAATTAGCTAAAACACAAAAATCCCGCGAAATAGCTGTTGCTAATTGTTAAACCAATCTTATCGAGTTTCTACTGTACCGCTTTGATTTCAGTCACAATAATGTTGTTATATTTGAGATTTTGTCAATTTCAATTACATTTTGACCAATAAATTTTTGCAAACTCTATCTTAATTCATACTCTAGTAAAAATTTAAATACTTTATTTTCCTTCATTACCTTTTTCCCTAAAATAATTAATTGGAGGGGAAAAAATTCACAAGTCACACCCAACAATAAACTGATGTACACTCCGTTTTCCCTGGGAAGGTAGCAGTCCTACCTTGACGGACTAATATGGACCTATATTAAAAGCTATGTTATAGTGAAACCGTAAGAGGTAAGTTTGCCATCTTTCTGGGTAAACGAGGTGTACCTACATACGATTTTAGTAGCTATGGATATGCATCATGAACACATAACCATTAATATTATGTCTAGATTAAAATCTTAGGTGCTGTAGCAACGTATGCAAGATTTTTCTCTACGAATAATTTTTTTAAAATTACAATTATTGTTATTTCATTTTAATAAATAAAGTTTATACAGTATTTATACATGGTTACAGTATACTTTGTAAATAATCAATAATCAATTCGTTTCTCTACACAAATGGATATATTATTTATTTGATAGCTCACACCAGCAGAAAGTATTTTTTTTTCTTTTCTTGTTTTATTCTATTCTAGATCAAATCACGATGGTCTGTCCTCTCTCTTCCTCTTCTATACTTATAATTCTATTTCGTTTTAGGAGTGGAACGCCATGGAAATGCAAATTTTAGGGTAGAGTCTGCTCCTCTTAATTCCACTCTGATAAAGGTAACCAAAAAATAGCTTTTAAATAAAGTATGTTGTTTAGTGATGGTCCTTTGTACTTCAATATAAATATACGTGGTTATTAATTTAAGTAGAAACTGAATTATTTTTTATCAGTGAGCTTCATTTTGTAGATTGTTTTTACACGCATCGGTCGTCACGTGGTTTAAAACACCACTGACATTAGACCAACATGATTCGGTGGCCACATGGTCTAAGGCGTCACTTTCATATTAAACTAGACTGTGGATGACAGGGAGATAGGGATTTAAATCCCGGTCGGGTGTACTGAGATTTTTTCAAAAGTTATTTTTCTCTTCCTCCATGAAACTTCAAAGTTCCAAAGAGAAAAAAGTTAAATATGGCTGATGCATTACTACTTGTTTTTTGTAGTAAAATGGCTCCTTTTAAAAGCTTAACTTAGTGTCATAAATACAAATACAAATTAAAAATGGGTATAATTTTGTTAAAGGGAAGAACAAACGATGAATGACCAATTGCAAGAGAAATGTGCTAATGTAATGCAAACGCTCGCACTGAATGAGCTTCTTATTAATTATTGCAACTCGATTCAATGGCCGCGATTGTCTAAGGCATCATTCCCGCAATAGACTAGAGTTATACTACCAATAACGGTAAGATCAATGTTTGAATCCCGCTCGGTGCACTAAAGGTGTTTTTTTCCTAAATGGTTTTCCACTCTCTCTCTCTCCACGCAAATGAGGGTGCACTTACTATAAATTAAACCTTCTTAATCCCTAACACATTAGCGTAATTAGTACATATGCGTATAATCCGAACGGGTAGTAAGACAAGGTGCTACATTTTTTATATACATTAATCACGTCCTTTCAACGGAGGAATATTTAACTCCTCCACACAAAGACAAAATTAAGTTTTCAGGGGTGGGGGAGTAAAGTTGATACAGAACATAGTTATTTATTACGCTGTACTCCTGTTGGAATAAAATTTAAATATTGACTTATGTTTTTAGTTAATTATTGAAAAATGTCTCTCTTAGACCTTGATCATACGCATGTTTTTGTGACATAGTATTTATCTGGTATCACGATTACCACCCACCCTTCTTCTGAATTCATACATTTCTTAAATACTTGGTTCGAATCTCTATGAGATCAAAATTTACTCTTCAAATTTAGTGAAAGCAGAATTAAATAGACATAAGCTCAAGATTAGTCTAGCTAATGTGGGCAGGCACGTGGGTTTTATGTCAGGCTTATCTATTCTGATTTGCCGTTGATGAATAGGTCGGGGTTAGAATCTCGGATGAATGTATCTAGGATGTTTTTTCCTAAACGGTTTCCTACTCTCCCTTCCTGAAAATTCGGATAGCCTACATTTACTTTAAATTATACCTTCCTCACCTCTGCATCTACCTGCGTAATTAGAAAGCATATAAACATGACGGATAGTAAGGAGCTGTGTATAAAAGAAAGCACTGGAGAAAGAGAGTTAATAAATGCTCTTTAAATGAAATTTGTTTTATAAAACACTTTTCTGATTAGTTGTGTTTTATAAGTTGTGATGTATAAAATCTAAATATATCACCTAACTCATAGTAGTATTGTACTCTTGACCAAACACAACGAGGTCCCTGGTTAGTAAGACAGTATCTCCCTCCCCCCTTTTTTACCCCTTTTCACTGGTGTGCAGGACCGCCGCGAGCATAATTTTGTACCCGGGCGAACTTTTATTTTGAAGCCCAATCATTTACAGCATCTAATTACTTTAACACTCACCAAGTCCGACACCCTAGCTCAGTCGATAGCATGTCTTTCTACTCAGCTTAGGGTCACGGTTCGATTCCTGGCATTACCTAAAAATTAGTGTTGAAATGTGGGATATCTCTTTCACAGTGCTGAATTAACGGCTTGGGGCTGGGTGTTGTGTCTGTCCTAGATTTAAGTTAGTTTATAAAGTCATGTGCTGATATAATCAATAGATTCAAAAAGAGCATGTTAAATATCTCAAATAAAAAAAATGAAAAACACTCAAGATGTGGGATTTTTTTTATACAACGCCTCTTTAAAAGAGTTCCGAAGTTTGTTGTTTGAATTTGAATTTGGAAAGCAAATGCACCAACTGTATACAGTCCTAACAATGACAAAAATCATTCTTAAACTTTAAAGAAAATTAGTTTCATATCAATTAATATCTGAAGAATTTAGGGGCTAAATTTTTTTAATGCTTTTTTTTAAGACATCATTAGTACCAGGTACCCTCTCGATCCTGACGCCCCGGCGCGGCGGTTGCCCGCTTTCCCCGCCCTTTGCGGCGGCCCTTCTGGTGGAATCTCACCAAGAGCTAGAGTTGGCTAATCATTATTGCTCGCGGCCTAATCTCAGCCCTAATAAGCACTGCCATGAAACCACACTCGCTTCCCCTTCCCGCCAAATTCCCTCGAGAGGGTGGAAGGCTTACAAATCGCTTGAAACGACCCCAAAATCTTAAAATAAAACGTGTCTTGAATATATTATTTAATTGTATTTGTTAGTGAGCTTGTATACACCACAATAAACACTTGTCGAAAGAAAGAGACGAACTATTGTTTTGTGATGCGAAGTGTATTAGCGCTATGTGTTTAAAATCAAATCTGGAAACTGGACTAATATGTTTAGTTCTTTAATAGTAACGTTAATTTATTTGTCGGTCATACTCGTGTGTTTTTTATAATTAAGTTTTTAGCTTACATAAAAATTGCTCATCTTTAACATAACAATAAATATAATCGATTTGTAAAGTTGTTATTGTTAAATTCGTTTAATTAATTTAAATTTTAACTGTTTCACTTCGAAATATTACTAATACAATGTTTTTATATTTCATTTATGAGTTATATTTGTTCTCTAATATCGTTTTATAAAACAGGCTATTGTTTTTACTATTAAGAGTGTAATTTAACTAAAAGAGTGTAGTTTGTTTATTGAATTTATTGTGATGACACACAACTCTTTGTAAAAAAAAGTCAAAGGTCCCTGGTTAAATTCCCGTGTTATAGGTGTCATTTTTAATCATATATTTGAATAAACTAAGTAATATTGGACATTTTATAGTATTTCAACTCAAATAAAGCTTTTTTATTTCCATGCTTCTTATTGAAACGCCGGGATTTACACCATATACATTAACTAATCTAAGAACATGAAAATATCGGTGCATTTTTAGGAAAATCATCCAAATTCACCTGGAGAAGAGATGTACAGTACAATGTTTTAATTTTGTGTGCTTTGAGCCGGGATTTGAGTCCTAGCCTCCCATAGCCCAGCCGCGTAGTAAGACGCGTTAAAAATGTACATACTTTCTCACATAGCCTATTATATTTAGAAATGCAATTTGCAAAAATTGGTAATCATGATCAATAAATTACCAATAAAAAGGTTTTCCTCAGAAAAGGTGAAATCCTATTTTAACCTGACCATTTGATATTTCATACGGGTGTTTGTTCTGCGATAGCTGTCAAATACATGAACCAATTTTAAATAAATTTGCTAGGGAAGTTGTTTAAACCGAGGCCAAAAATGTAAGTACATGGTATTTTAATCTAGTTATCCATTTCAATATGGTGGTCACTCATCGCAAGTACTTTGAATTTAAAATTTTACGAAATTGATTGAGTACTTATGGCGTATTTTTGATTTATTTTCTGTCATATATTGTGAGACTGACGTCTTAAACCACGTGAACAACGTTTATTGTCTATGAATATAATGTAGGCCTACTATTTAATATAGTATTGATTGGTTTTTTTGTATAACTTGATCCACAAGGGGAAAAAAACAACTTCAAATCCAAGTTGAAATAGAAAGTATTTCAACTTGAGATCCAAAGAGATATCTTAAATGATAAAAACATGATATAATTACCAACAGGACTTTTAATGGAGAGAAAAAATACTAGTTTTTATAACCATTATAATCACATTCTTTAAATATACACTTTAAACTAAATTGTGAAAGCAAAATAAAAAAATAAAAAACTGTTATTAGAGCTAGAATCAAGCTTAGAATAAGAATTAAATTACGATATCACCTCGAGCTTTTGACATAAGATAAACTATCAAATTTGTAAGAAATCCAACAAACTGTTTGAGCTGTAGCTTCAGGTAGGTAGTAGGTAGACAGAATAGTAAGACCCACATTTTTTTACTAAGAGGAGGGTGGGGTGGGACATGAGTCGTCAATATCCATCGAAATCTTTAGGTCTAAAATATTCACGGCCACATTAGTTACTTTTTCTTTATAATGGACCTCAAACTGAAACACGTTAATTTTTTGTAAGCATATTAGAAGGTATGTTTATTTTTTATTTCCATCGTTACTCACCTTTTCTGCTGATTATTATTATTTAAGGTATTTAACGTGCACTGATTATATCAACACACGAGGATTTCTATGAGTGAGTTCGAAAGAACCTACTAATTTTGCCATGAAAGAAATTTTCACATAGCTTACAGGGTTCTTTCACATGCCACAATCGACATGAGACCGATGGCGTTACTTCCCCTCCGAAGGAAGTTGTGCTACATATATTTTTCGCTCCAAGAAAATTCATCAAACCCAGCTGGGTTCAAACCCACTATCATTGGGTCTTGAGGCGATCACCATACTCCAAGACCAATGAGGTCGACACCTTTTCTATTGAAAGCTTGCATGTGAATAAACCAATAAGTGATTATTTTATTATATTGATAAAAGGACATTTCATTTCAAACATACGATTATATTTACACCACTGTTTGATTTTAAAGTATATTTCTTATAGTTCAGAGAATAAGCAAAAGTTTGATGTTACTTCTGCCGAATTTATAATTGGTTCATAAAAATATAATACGTTTAATAAAGTTTTCTATCTCTTTCTTTGATTCTTTGATACAAATACACGTCCCCCCGCCCCCTCGCCGCCCCCTTGCTGCCCCCCTCTTTCACGCTGTATTCCTAATTTGGGCACTGTCTCGATGTTTCCTCGAGACGTCTCTTGTTAGTATTTTGAATACGTGTATGTATTAGAGAAACTTCGTAGATTAAATGAAGCATGAGCTGTGAAGCGGGACAGGATGGGAAAGGGGGGGAGGAGTCCTTTGTTCCAACTGCGGTGAACGTTGCAAACTCTTAATAGGCGCAATTTGCGAGAACGTTAATGAAGCTTTTGTTTTGCGCCTCCACTCGCTTGATCAGCTAGAAAAGCAAATAGGAATTGGAAGGAAGAAAGGCTTTCCATAAGACATTTTCTAAGAAAATACAAATTGAACTTGTTAACCAAAATACGTGATTAACTAACAAATGGTTTAACTACACCTTCCTATATATTTTATCACAAGGTTATAATGTGTCTTCCATAGAGCTATCTCTCTCTCTGTTCTCTCCACATTTCTAAGGAGGGACAGTAACTCCATTAATTAAATGTTGGGAGGTTTATTATTAAAGTCTTTAAAAACTCGTCGGAATGTTTTGCCAAGAAACAATGTTTTATTCCTCCCTTCTGTGTATTGAAATTTTGTAACTAATGAACAATAATTTGTTTTTCTATGAATCGTTCAGGAAATATGCATAACTTTAATTTGATTTAAAGCTGCTTCGGTGACTGCATGGTCTAAGGCGTCACTCTCGCAGATGACCAGACTGCCGATGATGGAAAGATCGAGGTTTGAATCTCGGTCCGGTGTACTGAGGTGTTTTTTCAAAATAGTTTTTCACTCTCCCTCCACGCTAATGAGGGTACACTTGCTCCAAAAAAACTTCCTCATCACTAACATCCGCTCTTGTAGTTAGTACAAAAGCGTAAGTGGTGCTAAAGAAAGTATTTAAAAACATATTTACTATTACCTCAAGTCAACAAATAGTTGTAGATTAATTATGAATAATTCGCTTCGGTGGCCATGTGGTCTAACGCGCTAAATCTAGTGTTGTACTAGATTGCTGAAGATGGAAGATCGGAGTTTGATCCTGGTCGGGTGCACTGAGGGTGGTTTTCCTACACGCAAATGCGGGTGCAGTTACTCTAAATTAAATCCTCCTAATCCTAGCCCATTAGTGTAGTTAGTGCATAGGTGTATGGCCCGAAAGGGTAGTAAGACGCGGTTCTAAAAAACATTATAAACAATATTTATGAGCGGATTGGGGCCATTTCATCCAGCCAGGAAAATTATTCTCATCACAGGTGACTGACTATAACACTTTCTCTCCTTCATAGAAACACGTTCATTCACTAAATATATTTATATAATTATTTAATATTACAATAGCAGTGTCGCTAATTTAAAATATCTTACTAAACAAATTTACATATTAAATTTTCATAAATTTCAAAACGTATTTACATAAATAAACATAAAAAAACACCATTAGACGCGTTGTCAGTTCAATATAATACATTATTTTAAATATGGTTTAGGTATACATAATATACATAAATATATGTATGTTTCGGTATAATATATATATATATATAAACTATATATATATATAACTACCAGTAAATGCAGAGTAATTGTGTTGGTTATTTCAGGACTAATTTTGTTGATGTATACATTTTGACGATATGTGGACAAACGGACCATTTCATACATAGGTCAGTTCACTGAAAAAACTTTCCCAAATCCCGGTGGACCAACTCATCCCTGAATATTCGTAATCAAAATATCCGGCATTTTAATAAATCAGTTGTTCTTATCGCCTAAACCACGCCAGTAAGAAGAGTTAATGGTTGAACATCTAAGTTGGTACCACTGGCGTTATGTAAGGGACACGGCTAAATGTTCAAGATAAGAGCAGACAAGAAATTCAGGAGGCGTAATTGAGCAATAGCACTCTTTTCTTTTCCTCTTCTTTTCTTAACAGTTTCCCTGCCTCAGTATCGCGTTCTTGTTACTAGTTCCAAGTTCTGTGTTTTAGAAGATTAAAATGCGAGCAGCATGATAATACTATCATTTCCTGTTGAACTTTGGGAGTATATTATCACGAGGATGTTCTAGCTACCCAGCACAAAACGCTCTAGACACGGACGTTGTCGAAATAATGGAGGCGGTTGTTCTTTAATAGGGCGCTAGGTAGTCATCTCGCTAGTTTTAGAATCATGAAATGAAGTTATAAACAGTTGGGGATGATATAATATGAGCCTGATATTTGTCAAAACTTTCATTTCTTACCATACCAACTAAAAATACCACCCTGTTAAGACAAATAAGATAAAATTGGAAACGAATAAAATAAACAAATAAAGAAAACATATTCAAAGTTAGTGATCAACTCTTGTTTGTGTATCACGTATCACTTCACATCCAGGTTATAGAAAAATTTATCCTGCTGGCAAAAGGATGAATTAAATAGAATTTAGAGGAAATGTCTTCACATTTACGTGAAGGAGGCGTGATAAACAATTGGGAGTACTTGATCAAATTGAACCCCCAACCTCCCTGTGAGCGGTAAGACTATCATTTTGTTAGTTTATTATATTAAAGCTATCGTTTCACAAATATTTGGGTTTAAGTGCAAATCCTGAATCTAAATAAATTTTAATGACCGCGTTTCCTATGCACATACTTTTGAAGTTTAAATATTTTTTTATTTTATTTTTTACTTTGCAAACTATATTTTGATCGTATAAAACCAACAAAAATAAATTTCAGAAGTAATTAAAATAATTATAAAACGTTTATTTTGACAATATTTCAGACTAAACTAAGTGCATTATGTCAAATACTTCATGATTATAATTTATAATTACTTTAGTTCTTTCCAAATAACCACCAATAAAATTTTTTCTTAGTTATTATACATAGTAAAAATGGCCACTGTTGTAAAACTATAGCTTTATTAAAATAATATGAGTATTAAAATTAATCTCGTTAGTAATGTTGAGCTTGTATTAGCTTATAACAGAATTTCATGTTTATTTTTTAGATAAACGCAAACAAAAATCTGAACACTTATTATTCTCACTCCGAGAAACACATTATAATTGTTTTCCGAACGTTTTATTACTTGTTTACAACTTTAAATATTTGTTTTTGAACAAGATTGTGCATTAAAAACTTCAACTTTTAAAACTAAAGTTAGTTAAAGATACAATTTGTTAATGCAGTCTAAAATGATATAATTAGTAGTATTAGAATAAATAGGTCTGACTTTTTTTACGGACTCACAGCTCAAGCAGAGACACATAATTAGATCTAGAGAAAGCTACATATTAATCACTGTCACCAAAAATTAAATCAACCCACACTAAAGCGTGTAGTCAGCGTATGGATATTTACTAAATTCCAGTAATTTCTTCGCGAACTCTCTTTCAAGCGAAGAAAAATCAAAGGTTTTAAAATGTTTAGTGAAGTTTGCCAAACAAATTATCTGTGAAGGTGGTCTTAGATGTGCGGAGGTGACGACACAGATGTGGAAAACTTGCAGGGCGGGGGGGTGGGGGAGATGGCAACAGCGTAGAGTAGAGCAAAGAGGGAAGTAAAGTCCCATCACAGGTCAATAACTACTCTTCCTGCTGCGGACTTGGGGAGAGTTGAAGTAACAAGTTTTGTAGGGAGACGCCTCTTGGAGTCTGAAATCAATAAAGCCCCAAGAAACAATGAAAAGTACACCTTATCATCCGTTCATAGAAGAATCTGATTGAGAATGTTATAAAACTATAGTTGAGCCATTTGTTGTTTGTTTTGTGCCTCGCGTCTTAGTACCCATCCGAGCTATATGCAAACTTACATTAATTAGGTAGGGATGAGGGGGCTGGCTTTAGAAGATATGTACCCACGTTTGCGCGGAGAGAGAGTGATAAACTATTCAGGTAAAATATCTTCATTACACTCAGCAAGGATACGAGCCTTGACCTCTCCATAACTGTCAAACTGGCCTTGAGGCCTTGGCCTGCGTGCGGATTGATGTAGTAACACTATGTTTTATCCTGAAAGGTAGAAAGCCTACCTTGCTTGTTTCCACTATGAAGAAGCTTGTTTGTTAGGGCCATAGTAGAACCCGTCTATTCGTAAAGTGAGTGTACCAGATAGGGTAGTCAATATTGACAAAGGTTTACAACATTTAGCTTTTAACTTATACTTAGCACCGCGTCTTACTACCCGTTCGGGTTATACGCTTAAGTACTAATTACTCTAATGGATTAGGAATTGGGAGGGTTGAATATAGAGGAAGTGAACCCGCATTTGCGTGGAGGGAGAGTGGAAAACCATTTAGGAAAAACCACCCCCAGTTCACCCGACCGAGATTCGAACCTCGATCTCCCCGTCCTCGGTGGTCGAGCTCAACACGACTAGCGCGTTAGCCAACTACGCCACCGAGGCGGGTAGCTTTTAACTGTATAAGACCTAAGTTAACACCATCTGTCAAAAGTGAGCGTTACAGAACACATCCAATGGTGCATAAATACGTAGTAGTAGCTTTAGTGTATTTTTGAACTGTCAGAAAAGGGTTTTTAAACAGATGAAACGATCATGTCTCGCGTGTAGCTTTGTTTTAAACTAGATTTGGCATGCTTTATTGTTACCGTTTTGTTACTTACAGACAGTGCCGTATTTGGAGGAGAGCGGCCGCCCAGGTGTCCTCATAATTCCCTACAAGAAATAGGCTACATTAACTTGAATTTTATACTGTGGAGGCCTTCTTGTTTTGTGCCTACAATAATGGTCTGACTGTATGAAATAATTAGGTACAAACAAATATTGGATGTGCAGTTTAAATTACTTCATGAAATGGACTTTAAAGACATTATTGCTGCAAAGAAAGCAAGGAGAATTAGTATAAATGAGCGTTTTTATTAAGTTTTTATGTAGCCTACTTTCTTTTACTCCATTACTATTACATTGGTGTAACATAAAACTTTCCCATAGAGAAGCTCTGATGTAACTTACAGCGTTCTGCTTCTCAGATGGTGAGGCACCACCCCAGATTAACTTTGGTTTGAATCCCGATGGGTTCGTCAACAATTTAGTTTAGGCATACAGACGTTGATAAAACAGTAGGTGGATCACAAAACCTCGGGTATAAATGTAATCCTCGTCCCTAATGACCCTACTTGTGCTTTTAGAATTTATGTCAAACAATAATAAATTCATATTCGCAGCGATGTAAGGCCATTCGTGCTGTAGCCAGGATTAATGTTTGTGCCGTTTGTTTGAGGAATTTGAGAGGGTTGCCAAATTCATTTCAAGAATAACACTTATTGTTTGCTGCAGGGGTTTAAACTCTACGCTTCTTGGAAATTAATTTCTCTGAAAACTCAAGGGACATATCTTGGAATAATTATAATAAATTTATCAAACAAGAAACGTAAACATTTTATAGTGTTGAATAGTTACTTAAGCAGACCTAACAGACTAAAATTGTAAAAAATATTGGTAGAGTAGGATTTGAAATTACAAACATGTTTTGTTTGAGGTCAACAATGACAACAATCTATTTTATTGGTATTGATAGGTCTACTATCTATTAAAAGTGACCAGAGCGGCTTAAGGGCTGGGCGAACCGGGTGATTGCTCGGGGCGTCAGCTCGAGGGGGGCGCCAAACAGAGCACCAACCTAACATAACCTAACATAACTTGGGAATGATGAAAATAATTCCCAAACCTAAAGTAACCTGGGCGTAGTAGTGGAGCTGATAAACATAATAATCATTCACTTTTTGATACTAACATGAAATTTGACATGAGGTATAGTTTATTTGTGGTGAATAAATTGGGATATAGTGCCATTCTTAAAAAGTTATTTTACATCTGCCATCTTGAAAAAATGGTGCTCTAAAACGGTCGTTTGCAATTATTTCTTAAAGCGTTTATTATATCAAAGGGTTTATGATAGAAATTAAAGAAGAAAATATTATCTACAAAACATGTTTTAGTAGTTTTCTTTGTTATCCCATCCATCTCCGCAGAATCTACGCTCAGGTAACGTTAGGTTTGGATTTGCTAGGTTTGGCATGAGCGTAGGGAATTATTTTGGGGGGCGGAGGGGGTTGAAAACTGTAAGTTTATGACAGGATTTTAAGAATTACTACTAAACCCGAAGAATTAATAAGACTTATTTTATACAATAGTGGTGGAACTCTATTTGTGTGTCGGGGGAAGTGAGTTGGGGGGAGGTTAAGAACAAAAAAATTTTTTTTTTTACTTTCTACCTTCCTCTCCCCCAGTTAAATTTGGAAAATTTGATGCTCCTAGAAGTTATTTGAATTGCCCCTCGTTTATAGAATTTTCGAAAACTATACACTTTTAACAGCTACTTAGAATAGTTCTCCCCTTGAAATATTTTAAAATTTCGATACTTCTGAAAGATACTTAGAGTAGTCCTCCTTTGGAAAATTTTTGAAAATTGAACGCCCCTAAAAGCTGTTTTAAAACGTGGTCACAATTTTTTTATATATAAATTAGATTCCCTTGAATTTATTCAAAGTGGTGCTCACACAGACATTTTTGAAATTGATAATGCCTTAGAAGCTATTTAGAATATTCTTCACCTGATTTTTTTTTCTCGAAATTTAGATGCTTCTTGGAGCTATTTGAAGTGGTATTTCACCAAAATTTATTTAAATTCTATGCACTTGAAAGCTATTTTGTTTTTTTCTCTACCATACCCAGGCTACATTAGGTTTATAGTTGTTAGTTTTGGGGATTATCATCATATTACCCTATTATCCCCCTTTATACACGGAGGGGTTAGTAGCCAATCCCACCCGAAAGCAAAATTTAAAAAATTAAGAGAAAATATAACAAAACCCTTTTGTGATGTGTATTTGTCAATTACTTATTTTTAGTTGTTTATACACATTATAAAAAATAATCACTAAAGATAATTCTAGTGTTATCTTTCGTCAGTAGATATTTTATTCAAATAAAAAATGTGTTATATTGTATTAATGACAAAATAAGGAATCAAAAGAGCTTGATTAAAAATGTTCAACAACAGATTTTGTTAAAATTCAACATGCAACTAATATTGAACACAATTGTTTAAACCTTTATCATACAATTTATTTGAAAACCTTTACTTCACTATCTGTTTATTTAACTTAAATACGACATTTAATTCAATTATCTGGGGGCAATTTACGACCCTGTCAGCTCTGTTTTTGATTTAGAACTTCGAATGAGAACTATTTATTAGAGTTAAAAAAGTGTTACAGTATCTTAGTGTTTAATTTTTAATTAAACTTTAAAATTTAATAAACTTTAAAATAAAAATTTTAATCTTTAATTTTTATATGTTGGCTTATAATTTAAAATCAGATAAATTTTTTGCGAGTAAATTGGTTTTTATGAAATGGCTTTTTCTTCAGAGTTTAGTTCATTCTCCTTATATGTATTCAGAGAATATATAGTAAAGGGTTTTAACCTATTGAACACGCTTTTTACAGGCTCTCTCCAAAGTCCGCCTTCAAAATATAGGCATTGTATATTTATTTTTTCAAAGCGACCCATAATATTGGGGCCAGCAATGAACCAGTATGTTAACAATAACGATTGATAGCTCTCATAAAGTAAGTGAAGCATTAAGAAAAATTGATATAAGCTCCGATAATTCTAAAGCAATTCTATACTATAAAAATAAACCAGTATAAGTGAATTACAATATTTAGTGATATACATGATGTAGACATATAAAAACATAGATCCAAACAAATTTATACATATGTTTATTTATACACAGGTTCATTAGACGAACCTAAGCAGTCCTAGAGGCGCATTCCGACAAAATATATTTTTTTAGTGTTAAAAAGTCAAATAATTATCTATAAATAAATAACCTCTAAATATTGTATCTAATATTAAGAATATATTTTTAAAAAGATTTTTAATAATATAATTATTTTTATAATTTTATGGCATTTGAGGTCGCTTTGTCAGTTAATCACTTTGATTGTTAACTAAATACTTCCGAAAATTTAAGAGACAAGAACTGTAAAAAGAGTTAATATTTTTGCACACATCGATTAAGAAGGTAGGGGGTGGGGCCATTAAAGAACTCCTTACGTCACAGCACTTTTCATAAGTCAGATAAGAACCCACTGGGGCGCCAATTTTTAGTTTCGATTAGGGTGCACGAAATCCTTACGCTGGCCTAGTATGTACACATAGAATTCTCTTAGGATATAATGCTTGCATAACTATTTTATTTTTGTGTACAATAAACCCCAACATGATGTACATAAATATTTGTAAGCTACTATCAAATTTGGTGATAAAAAGTAATGCAAACTAGTGCGCTCTTTCTATCGAATTGTATATGCTTCCCATTGCGGTAACACTCGGAAAAAATAAAATGGTTTAAAATAAGGAACAATATAATAAAATAAAATCTTCAGGGATAGTGTATTTGAGTTGTGAAGCAGAGATAAAAGCCCGTCGAGATAATTTTAGGGTAATTTTTATCAATACCAATATGGTTTCAGTTTATTATTCAACAACTTTATCTTCTATAAATTATATGACTCAATTTACTTTTATTTAGTACTGGACAAAGAATATAAAAGTATTTGTTGTTGGCATATTGTGTTTATTGTTTTTAATCATGCTTTGTATGCATAAGACTGTCAGTATGAAGACGATGTCCTTTCCACAGCACACCCTGTGACCAACACACGTGTCTTTCAGGTCTAGATGAAGTTAATACATTCCTTCTGCCATACACCTTGTGACCAACCCACGTGTCTCTCAGGTGTGGATGAAGTTAATCCATCCCTTCTACCATACACCTTGTGACCAACCCACGTGTCTCTCAGGTGTAGATGAAGTTAATCCATCCCTTCTACCATACACCTTGTGACCAACACACGTGTCTCTCAAGTGTAGATGAAGTTAATCCATTCCTTCTACCATACACCTTGTGACCAACACACGTGTCTCTCAGGTGTGGATAAAGTTAATCCATACCTTCTACCATACACCTTGTGACCAACACACGTGTCTTTTAGGTGTAGATGAAGTTAATGCATTCCTTCTACCATACACCTTGTGACCAACCCACGTGTCTCTCAGGTGTGGATGAAGTGAATCCTTCCATCTCTTCTACCATACACCTTGTGACCAACCCACGTGTCTCTCAGGTGTGGATGAAGTTAATCCATCCCTTCTACCATACACCTTGTGACCAACACACGTGTCTTTCAGGTATAGATGAAGTTAATACATTCCTTCTACCATACACCTTGTGACCAACACACGTGTCTCTCAGGTGTGGATGAAGTTAATCCATCCCTTCTACCATACACCTTGTGACCAACACACGTGTCTCTCAAGTGTAGATGAAGTTAATCCATTCCTTCTACCATACACCTTGTGACCAACACACATGTCTCTCAGGTGTAGATGAAGTTAATCCATCCCTTCTACCATACACCTTGTGACCAACACACGTGTCTCTCAAGTGTAGATGAAGTTAATCCATTCCTTCTACCATACACCTTGTGACCAACACATGTGTCTCTCAAGTGTAGATGAAGTTAATCCATCCCTTCTACCATACACCTTGTGACCAACACACGTGTCTTTCAGGTGTAAATGAAGTTAATACATTCCTTCTACCATACACCTTGTGACCAACCCACGTGTCTCTCAGGTGTGGATGAAGTTAATCCATCCCTTCTACCATACACCTTGTGACCAACCCACGTGTCTCTCAGGTGTGGATGAAGTTAATCCATCCCTTCTACCATACACCTTGTGACCAACCCACGTGTCTCTCATGTGTAGATGAAGTTAATCCGTCCCTTCTACCATACACCTTGTGACCAACACACGTGTCTTTCAGGTGTAAATGAAGTTAATACATTCCTTCTACCATACACCTTGTGGCACCAACACACGTGTCTCTCAGGTGTGGATGAAGTTAATCCATCCCTTCTACCATACACCTTGTGACCAACACACGTGTCTCTCAAGTGTAGATGAAGTTAATCCATCCCTTCTACCATACACCTTGTGACCAACACACGTGTCTCTCAAGTGTAGATGAAGTTAATCCATCCCTTCTACCATACACCTTGTGACCAACACACGTGTCTTTCAGGTGTAGATGAAGTTAATACATTCCTTCTACCATACACCTTGTGACCAACCCACGTGTCTCTCAGGTGTGGATGAAGTTAATCCATCCCTTCTACCATACACCTTGTGACCAACACACGTGTCTTTCAGGTGTAGATGAAGTTAATCCATCCCTTCTACCATACACCTTGTGACCAACACACGTGTCTTTCAGGTGTAGATGAAGTTAATCCATCCCTTCTACCATACACCTTGTGACCAACACACATGTCTCTCAGGTGTAGATGAAGTTAATCCATCCCTTCTACCATACACCTTGTGACCAACACACGTGTCTCTCAAGTGTAGATGAAGTCAATCCATTCCTTCTACCATACACCTTGTGACCAACACACGTGTCTCTCAGGTGTAGATGAAGTTAATCCATCCCTTCTACCATACACCTTGTGACCAACACACGTGTCTTTCAGGTGTAGATGAAGTTAATACATTCCTTCTACCATACACCTTGTGACCAACCCACGTGTCTCTCAGGTGTGGATGAAGTTAATCCATATTTTCTACCATACACCTTGTGACCAACACACGTGTCTCTCAGGTGTGGATAAAGTTAATCCATCCCTTCTACCATACACCTTGTGACCAACCCACGTGTCTCTCATGTGTAGATGAAGTTAATTCATCCCTACTACCATACACCTTGTGACCAACACACGTGTCTTTCAGGTGTAAATGAAGTTAATACATTCCTTCTACCATACAACTTGTGACCAACACAAGTGTCTCTCAGGTGTGGATGAAGTTAATCCATCCCTTCTACCATACACCTTGTGACCAACCCACGTGTCTCTCAGGTGTGGATGAAGTTAATCCATCCCTTCTACCATACACCTTGTGACCAACACACGTGTCTCTCAGGTGTGGATGAAGTTAATCCATCCCATCTACTATACACCTTGTGACCAACCCACGTGTCTCTCAGGTGTAGATGAAGTTAATCCATCCCTTCTACCATACACCTTGTGACCAACCCACGTGTCTCTCAGGTGTAGATGAAGTTAATACATTCCTTCTACCATACACCTTGTGACCAACACACATGTCTTTCAGGTGTGGATGAAGTTAATCCATCCCTTCTACCATACACCTTGTGACCAACACACGTGTCTTTCAGGTGTAAATGAAGTTAATACAATCCTTCTACCATACACCTTGTGACCAACACACGTGTCTCTCAGGTGTGGATGAAGTTAATCCATCCCTTCTACCATACACCTTGTGACCAACCCACGTGTCTCTCAGGTGTAGATGAAGTTAATCCATCCCTTCTACCATACACCTTGTGACCAACACACGTGTCTCTCAAGTGTAGATGAAGTTAATCCATCCCTTCTACCATACACCTTGTGACCAACACACGTGTCTTTCAGTTGTAGATGAAGTTAATACATTCCTTCTACCATACACCTTGTGACCAACCCACGTGTCTCTCAGGTGTGGATGAAGTTAATCCATCCCTACTACCATACACCTTGTGACCAACCCACGTGTCTCTCAGGTGTGGATGAAGTTAATCCATCCCTTCTACCATACACCTTGTGACCAACCCACGTGTCTCTCATGTGTAGATGAAGTTAATCCATCCCTTCTACCATACACCTTGTGACCAACACACGTGTCTTTCAGGTGTAAATAAAGTTAATACATTCCTTCTACCATACACCTTGTGACCAACACACGTGTCTCTCAGGTGTGGATAAAGTTAATCCATACCTTCTACCATACACCTTGTGACCAACCCACGTGTCTCTCAGGTGTAGATGAAGTTAATCCATCCCTTCTACCATACACCTTGTGACCAACACACGTGTCTCTCAAGTGTAGATGAAGTTAATCCATTCCTTCTACCATACACCTTGTGACCAACACACGTGTCTCTCAGGTGTAGATGAAGTTAATCCATCCCTTCTACCATACACCTTGTGACCAACACACGTGTCTTTCAGGTGTAGATGAAGTTAATACATTCCTTCTACCATACACCTTGTGACCAACCCACGTGTCTCTCAGGTGTGGATGAAGTTAATCCATCCCTTCTACCATACACCTTGTGACCAACACACGTGTCTCTCAGGTGTGGATGAAGTTAATCCATCCCTTCTACCATACACCTTGTGACCAACCCACGTGTCTCTCATGTGTAGATGAAGTTAATTCATCCCTTCTACCATACACCTTGTGACCAACACACGTGTCTTTCAGGTGTAAATGAAGTTAATACATTCCTTCTACCATACACCTTGTGACCAACACACGTGTCTCTCAGGTGTGGATGAAGTTAATCCATCCCTTCTACCATACACCTTGTGACCAACACACGTGTCTCTCAGGTGTGGATGAAGTTAATCCATCCCTTCTACCATACACCTTGTGACCAACACACGTGTCTCTCAGGTGTGGATGAAGTTAATCCATCCCATCTACTATACACCTTGTGACCAACCCACGTGTCTCTGAGGTGTAGATGAAGTTAATCCATCCCTTCTATCATACACCTTGTGACCAACCCACGTGTCTCTCAGGTGTAGATGAAGTTAATACATTCCTTCTACCATACACCTTGTGACCAACCCACGTGTCTCTCAAGTGTAGATGAAGTTAATCCATCCCTCTACCATACACCTTGTGACCAACCTACGTGTCTCTCAGGTGTGGATGAAGTTAATCCATCCCTTCTACCATACACCTTGTGACCAACACACGTGTCTCTCAGGTGTGGATGAAGTTAATCCATCCCTCTACCATACACCTTGTGACCAACCCACGTGTCTCTCAGGTGTGGATGAAGTTAATCCATCCCTTCTACCATACACCTTGTGACCAACACACGTGTCTCTCAGGTGTGGATGAAGTTAATCCATCCCATCTACTATACACCTTGTGACCAACCCACGTGTCTCTCAGGTGTAGATGAAGTTAATCCATCCCTTCTATCATACACCTTGTGACCAACCCACGTGTCTCTCAGGTGTAGATGAAGTTAATACATTCCTTCTACCATACACCTTGTGACCAACCCACGTGTCTCTCAAGTGTAGATGAAGTTAATCCATCCCTCTACCATACACCTTGTGACCAACCCACGTGTCTCTCAGGTGTGGATGAAGTTAATCCATCCCTTCTACCATACACCTTGTGACCAACACACGTGTCTCTCAGGTGTGGATGAAGTTAATCCATCCCTCTACCATACACCTTGTGACCAACCCACGTGTCTCTCAGGTGTGGATGAAGTTAATCCATCCCTCTACCATACACCTTGTGACCAACCCACGTGTCTCTCAGGTGTGGATGAAGTTAATCCATCCCTCTACCATACACCTTGTGACCAACCCACGTGTCTCTCAGGTGTGGATGAAGTTAATCCATCCCTTCTACCATACACCTTGTGACCAACACACGTGTCTCTCAGGTGTGGATGAAGTTAATCCATCCCTTCTACCATACACCTTGTGACCAACGCACGTGTCTCTCAGGTGTAGATGAAGTTAATCCATCCCTTCTACCATACACCTTGTGACCAACCCACGTGTCTCTCAAGTGTAGATGATATCATACCATCCCTTCTTGCACACACTTTGCAACCAATACACGCGACCTTTTTGAGAGGAATAACAAGAAGGAAGAGTTGAAAAATATAACATAAACTTAGGCTCAAGCTGTAGTGTAAAAGAAGAGTAAATATTTGAAGAACCCTTTCCTTAAAAAGAAATTTTATATATGAAGCTTTCACTTCCATTTTCTATCATGTTTTCAAGTGTTATTTTAATACATTCCTTGAGAATGTGTTTGACGTATTTATTTCTGTGTTTTAAAATTAGTTTCTACGCATAGTACAATCATAGAAACTGAGCTACTCTGCTTCACATCTTACACTTTAGTACGCTCGAATCACTTTATGGAATGATCGATGTGTTTATACGATTGTAAGCACTATACTTTATAAAAAACATTTCTAACATAGTATCAATCGCATCATAAATAGCTACAAACATATTTTTAATTTCAGACTAAATAGGTAAAATCATATTTGTAGTTTAGTTATATTTTAATAGCAACATAATAAGGTTAAGTGATGTGGCTAATTGAGTCCTAAATTTGTACTTAAATAAGGTCAGAAAAGTTATTACCATAGTAAAAATAAAAATATAATTATTATTAATTACAAAAACATTACATATTTTTGTAATTATTATTAATTACAAAAACATTACATATTTTTTATAATTTATTATATTTTGTCAAAACAACTGCTTGTGGTATCTTTAGCACAGCATGTGCTCACTAATACTTCATTTCCACTATATTCTTCAACTCTATCTTTATTAGATTGAACCAGTCAGCAAAACCATAAAATAATATTATAATTTTTATAAATTTTATAGCTAGTATCTAAACGAAAGTAAAAATAACCTAAACAGTAGAATTCAAAAAAAAATCTCACAAAAATTTATGGAAAATAACATTTTGAGAAACAAAACTAATTAAATACTAACAAAAATTAAATCCATCCTCTACAATAAAGAAAGTTATTTTATTTTTTAAAACCTGTCCGAGCTATTCTCCTATTTTCAGGGAAGGTAAAATTTAAAGAAAATGTACCCACATTCACGTGGCAGGAGATTGAGAAACAAATTTACGGACAAAAATATGTCAGTACACCCGGCCAGGATTTGAACCCAAACCTCCTTGTTAGCAGTGAACCAGACCACCAGTGTCAGTAATTTGGTTTTTATCACTTACTGTAACTGTGCTCTAACGTACTTTACTTCCCTTTTATCTTTATGGTGTTTAACAATCATTTTTAAACATGATATTTCACCAAATGACTGAGAAACCAACTTTACCTGAGGCATTACATCATTCTTAACGTGAACTCTCACTCGTAATAATACAGCTGTATAAATATTAGTTCAAAGTTAAAATAAGTCAAAAATCGATGTGATACAACAAGATAATTTCAGCTCAAAGGCCAGTTTATTTGCCATTGACCCACGGAGATATTCTTTACCGCTTTCTACTCGTGTACATGACATAATCTATCTTTATACAAATGTGGGCTGTTTCTACCGGTGCGTGTGTAGGGCGCACTTATATTGTGAAATACCCTCCGCAATACGCCACTGGATAGCGTGGCGTGTTAGTGGTGAAAGGTTATGGGCGTATCCCCAGGAGCTACAAGGGGCCATAAAATTACATCAAGACTATCTAGCTTTCAAGGAAAATTTGATGACTACTGCACGGTTAATATTCCAACTTTGACGTAAAAAGGATAGTTATAGGACAAACATAATCCCAATAACTATTTTTAAAAGTGACTTTAAAAATCGTGGCCATCCTTTAAAAACAGTAATGTAAGTATTCTTTAAATTTAAATATAGCCATGGACACAGGAATCAAACTCAGAACCTTTGAGTTCGTACGTAAATGCTCTAACTACTGAGCTATCTAGGAGTCGTCCCATGCTCAGGGTCATTATTCACTCATATTTTAAGGCAGATCCTGTAATGAACGTGTAAAAATGATCAGCTACACATGAATGATCGATTAATATCATGATCTATCAGAAAACATAGTCACTTTCAACTCTGTAAGACTTTATGCTGCCAATATTACAATAACAAGTGTACGAATGCGCATGATGAATTAAGTAGCCTAGCTATTATTGTTGCTAAGCACGGCTATAACTTAGATATATAGTCCATAATAATATGCATACAGTTAAAAGTTGATTGTTTCTTTCCATTAATATTTTTTGAACCACGTCTTACTCACTTATCTGCTCTATCTGAATTTAATCACACTTGTGTGATAAAGATGAAGTTATAATTTATAGAAGATGAGAAATCATTTGTGAAAAACCACTCTTAGTACACCCAGTTGGATTCAAACCCTAACCTTTAATCAGTGGCAGACCAGACTAGATTAGCTTTACGTTTAGTCCGAGTGTTCACTTTAAAAACAAACTATCTAATTAGCTTGACTCACTCTAGAAATACATTGCTGTAAATTCTTTAAACATAGCACAGATAGTATCGACCATGCAGGTTTTGTCTTTTTTAAAGAAGATGTACCCAAGCTAGCTATCCTGCTTCACCATTACTTATGCATCAGTTTTAATCACCATGTATTTAAATTTATATCGTTGGATAACCACCCCATGGAGGATTTTACTCCACTTCCCTCTTTCCCCCAAAAACTCTTCTTGCTCAACTTATTATTAATTATTATTATTATTATTATTATTATTATTATTATTATTAGCGTCTTATTACCCGTTGGGGCTATACGCACTTACGCTAATGTGTAATGGTAGGGTGATTGTGAGATAAAATGGAGGACCTACAGTTTAAAGTGGAATCCAAACCACGGTGGAGGCCTAATATTCCACATATTCACAAGTTGTGATTAATACACGTATTTTCAGAGGTGAAGGAAGGGTTTGGTAATCAGATAAATCTGTGCCGTGACCGAGGATTGAACCCCGGACTCCCAGAACAATAATCTGACACCTTACACCTAGACCGTCAGGTCACCTTCCTTTCTTAACTGAATCACCCTTTCAAAAGAGCTGCCCGAAGAGGTAATTGGGATTTGTATTTCTTTGTAAGATTATGTCTAGTAGTGTTTGATAGTCTCTTGGCTTAAGGGGGTTTCTGGATCCTAAAAAATACTAATGAAATCAAAATCATCGTGCTCAACTTCATGATTGCCATTTCATAAAGTGGTTGTTGAAGGGGATGTTGGGGTTCAAATTTATGTCTGGTAAACTGAGGATGGTTTTACAAATGTTATTTATAGTTTTTCTTTCAGTCTCCTAGTAGAATTTACATTACTTCTGAAGAACCTGGAAAGCAGAGGGAATTTGGTAGCAAGAAAATAGTGGTTACATGGGATATTGACCCTGTCAGTGGCCTAACTATAAGGTGGCGTAGATGGCAAAATGCCACAGGTCCGCACTCAAATGGGGCCCACAGGAGAAACGTGTATATATATTTATAAAACATTGTCATATTAATTTCCAGTGTATGATATAATGCCCAAAACATTAAAGAGGAGAAAGATTTATTAGGGATTAATATTTTTTCCGGCCAAATAAAAATAACAAACACTCGCTTCTAATTCTTGCTGTTCCTGTTCTCATTCTCTTCTCAAATAGCCCCCTTAAAAAAAAGGTTTATTATTCTCTATTTAAACTGCTCTTTCTCTTATTACCAGGCCGCTTCTCTTCATCCTCCTTTCTGATATCATTGTTCTTTATCGACGTATTTTCACCGCTTGTCTTTATACCTACAGTCTAATTTTCTTAGTAAGAACATATGACAACTAGAAAAGCTACGATATCGATCTGCACACTAGTTATATGATCTTCAGTTGTCACTTTTGATATATTATTATTATTAATACCTATAAAATATAAATAATAATAAGCCCTGATACTCGCAGTCCTGTAGACTTTCTCCCCCCATTCAACAAATACTAAGTGCATCGTGTTAAGAAATATGTGATGTCATTATTGTTATTTAAGTTCAGTGAAGATTAACAGTAAAACAAAAAATTTGGCAAAAAAAATAAATCAAATATTTCTCCAGTAGTTTAATTTTCTTCACGTGTTGATATCAACATTTGTTAAATATCTGTCATGAGTATTAGCGAAATTAGATGAGAAACTTTTTAAATTAAGAGAAAAAGTTGTCATTAAATTACAGGACACCTTGGACAGATATTCAAGAAATGTTGATATCACCGTGTGTTTCTACTGATAGCATATCTTAATTAGTTTGGCCAAAAAAAAAAAGTTTATAAAAATTGACAAAAAAAAACTTCACTTAACTCACGTTCAATAAATCCCCGCATTAAAATTTCTCTTTGGATTTCAGGTTGAGATATAATCTATAATAATTTATCCTAGGATTTAAAGTTAAAATAGATCCTATATTTTCTCTTAGGATTTGAAGTTGATATTTTTAATTGGTAATAGAGTTAATACAGAAAGCAAATTATTATTATACTCAATAATGCATTATATTCATAATCACTCGACTCAGTCAATAATAAAATGCTATCATTACTGACTGCAAAAAAAAAAAAATTGTTTGTATTTTTTAAACGGTCCTATTACCGAAATACTACTTTTCCTCTTGATCATCTGCTATTTAAGCCTCTCTATTCCTTTGTCTTACCAGCTTCCTTTCAACACGTATCTTCCCATTTTTCTCCTCCTCTTACAACATAACATGTTGCCGTCTCTTTTTCTTCTTTCTCTGCCTCTCTCTGTGCCCATATTTGTGCCCGCTCCACAGTGTGTTTGTCCAGCGTTATTTGTCCCCATCTGCCCCTGAGCGGAATAAAGTACTTGCCACCACACTACATCATACTGCCATTAGTGGGACTACATGCAAGCCATGGTGAAATTACTTCTATATTGGACTGGAGGGGAGGGGCTGGGGGCTATTTATAACTCACAAACATATGTACTCGGGAACAGGAGCTCAAATACGTCCACAATTACTTCCCTTAGCAGAAGATTGAAAACATAACTTTGCATTTGAGGCGAAAAATTCTACATAGATTGTTTCAGATAAGTATAAACGGTTACCTCAAAGCTTAGTACTTTAGAAGAAGAAAATATATATTATATAATATATATTACATTATATACACTTTTTGTTAGGTTTTGCTTTCAGTATAAGAGTTATTAACGATTTAATCTAATGGGTAGCCACGAGGATAGTAATTGTAATAAGTGCATCCGATTAAAGAAGATGGTAAACCTCATGGTTAGATCTACTTCAGTGAACCCAGCCAGGGTTGAAACACCAAACTCTTCAGGTATCACAACCAGCCTCAAGGCGAGTCTAACGCCTTATACCCCTCGGTCACAATTGTAGGTATTTAATTCTTAATTATCCACAAAATTGTATTACTTACCTATGTATCCATTTCAACTGCACCAAACTAAACCAATGCTCGCATCGGTGGTCGCATGGTATAACGCGTCACTCTCATGTTAGGCTGGATTTTAATGAGATAGCGGTGAGATGGTGTGATAGGGGTTCGAACCCCAGTAGGGTGTAGGGTGTGATGAGGCTGTTTTTTCCTAAACGGTTTCCTAATATCCCTCCAAGATAATTCTGGTACATTACCTCTAAAATTCTACCTTCTTTACTTCTACTACATTGGCGTAATTATTATGCGTTTTTCTTGAAGGAGTAGTGAGAAGCGATGAAAAAAATACTATAAACAATAAATCTGTAATTTAGTTGAACTTCCTTGCTGAAGATGAGAATTTATTGGTTTCCTTTCAAGAAAATTTAGTGTTTCCCCTAATCTCACTCCAAAACAAATATTTTACAGCAGGACTATAAGTATCTTCTGTGACGTTTTCATGCTGATATATTCTCTAGTTGAATGGGTTACCAAACGTTTGCTTTTACTTTAGTTATATTATATGACGGATACACACGAACTTGAACTATCAAATAAGAAAATTTGTGAGTCCTGTGGTATTTTTCTTTAAAAACACTAAGTCACATTTAAATATTAAACTTTATATTATTTATAACATTTATGGTATCATCCTTATATATTTAAAAATATATATGTCAGGGAGTTTATATTAGTCTACAATGTAAGAAGGTTTACACATTGATAATAACATCAGTAAGATATGGTAAGACAAGTATATTCTTGTCATCACATTTTCAGAACTGCATTCTGCATTTATCCACTTATACATCTCAAAACTATTTTATTTAAGATAAATTTAATTCATTAAATTTGTATGCTTTGTTAGTAAAATTGTTCATGTTGGTTTTGTATCTAACTATCGCATTTCCTACTAGAAAAGTGGTAAAAATGAGGTTGTACATGGATTTAAGTAAGGAACATTCAGCACATTATTATAAATATATAGTTTTTTTAGTAGAATTCATAAAAATAGCTAAATGTTTAACTTGCATTAATTTTTGTGATAAAAGTCATGTTAAAATGTGCAAGCTTACTTAGGTCACTCAGGTTTTATAAAGTTTTAACATTATATTATTATTATTATATATTATTATTATTATTATTATTATTATATTATTATTATTATTATTATTATTAATTATATTATTATTATTATTATTATTTATTACACCACGTCTTACTACCCGTTCGGTTATAGCACTTACGCTAATGTGTAAGGGTAAGTGATTGTGAGATGAAATGGAGACCTACAGTTTAACGTGAATCGAACCACGGTGGAGCAAGTTTTAATATAAAATGGTTGCATATTCATTCCCGTGACTTGGGGACAAGTGAGGCCAACTATAGTTCAATGTGTCTCTGATTCGATCTAAGTCAATGCTGCTCTCATATCTTAACCGGATACTTCATTTTCTACAGCCCAGAATACGTGGTCTTGTTAATTTTAAGCTAGTTTGTAAATAGGGTATGTTATAGCTCTGCGATTAGAAGGTTCTTCGCTTCAAATACCCTAATTTCATCGCTGAACGCGAAGATGCTTAAGGTGGGAGTGTAGTGAACGTGAGAAAATGGGTAGTGTTTTTGCAGCTTTCATAGCAAAACTTGTAATTTGTACAAAATAAATAAAACATTTCTTCAGTAGAAACATATATCTGTCAAGGGTGTCCTGGAATTTAATGACAACTTTTTATCTTACTTTAAAAAGTTTCTCATCTGATTCCGCTGTGCTCATGAAATTATTCAAGAACTGTTGATAACACCTTGTGAATGAAACTATACTCTATGTTTCTACTGGATTAATATATATATATATATATATATATAATTTTTTTTAAAGTTTTGCTATAGAAACTTTAAAACACCGGCCTTTTCCCGCGTCCCGTACTATCCCACCTCAATCGAATCAAGTAGCGTTCACCATTAATTCTCAGCTGCTGTATTTGCAGTTTCTTACCCAGTCATTGAGTGTGGTACTGTGCTGATCCTGAAGGGTTCGACTATTTCTTATCCCCAAACCCCTGCCTCAGTTCATTCAAGAAGTTAACCCCATCTTTCCTCGTCCTATGGGAGATGAGCTAGTCTCGAATACGATTCTCCACGCTAGAATGATCACGGGCAAGGTCCCTAGGTGATTCCCCCTAGAGCTCTCTGTTCTCTGGTTGGTCCGCCTTGCTTCGAAAGATATAGTTGGGCGTCTTTAGGTGGCTCCTGTTGAGAAAATACAGCTTCTGGGAGAACTGAGATAAACACCCGCGTGGGAATGTGTAGAATGCACAACTAACTTGGTGCAACAAATTGGATTTCAAACATAAACTCTATTTGATACATGTTTTGGAAACTATAATATTATATAGCTATTTCCTTAAAGCATACTTAATTATTCACTTTAAGACTGATGCATTAATTTTAAATAGTTTTTTAACCTAACAATTTATTATATTTTGATAGTCGAAATTATTTGGGGCTTATACATCTACCAAGATGGTCTGATGGGTCCGTTTTTTCTCTCTGTAAACAACCTTCCTTGATCACTGCACGTTTTATTCACTCGGATATTTCTCAATTCTCCTCTATAAGGCGTCCTTGACAAGTCTTTGTGCCGTATATAATAGAGATTCTGAGATCAGCCAATCCTCCTCTTGACCTGAAATGCTTGTTATTTTAGTATATCAGGAGTTTGGTCTAAATCAGAAACCCAAAGACCCTTGATAGGCCCCTAAACAATCAGTTTGATTTAAGATGTGTATTTACCTAATGTGCAAAGGGGTCCTAATTCAAAGGGGGATTATTTTTTTAACATGTAGCTAAATTAATATATTTATTTATAAGGAAATATAACCAATTATAGCTTAAGAGAGGATGAGATAAAACATCTTTAAGTGCTGTAACTTTGAATCAAACATTGAGATTCCTAGTTCAGATCCGGGAATTTAAAATGGTGTTTCCATCTTTTTCAGTTTCTCCTGTTTTATTTTTTTAACAGAAAATACTTATTGCTAAGAGAGAAATTGACATGCCGCTACCTCGAAAAATAAAAGTAAAACTCAAAACTTTCTTTCTCATAACGTTAAGCTGGAATCCACGCAGTTCCAACCGATGTATTTTTATTCCTTTCCATTTCCGTTCACTCAGTACCTGCTTGAATATTATCGTTTTGGTAGAAATGGAATGGAAATAACTAAAGCCATGATTATTGATTTTTGGAAATTCTTTTTATTGGATAAGGCTAAGGAAATCGTGACCACTCAGTCTGAAATACGGTGCAAGTGAATAGGATTTTGAAGGAAATGTTATTCTTGCTTGGATTGGTAGAACTGAGTGGAAATTCAGCCATAAAAACAAATCTTTTATTAAGTATTGCATATTTTTATATAAATATGATATACAATAATTTCGGAAACTATATAAGTGTGTTAGTAATAGGTACAATGCATGCAAGAATGTGCTTTACTTTACTAAATTACGCTTGGTTAAATTTTAAAAGTCATCTTCACTTGTCTCATGGTTACATTAACATTATTTTACCTTCTTTCATAGATAGTCTAATAGCTATTCAATCACTAGTTTTCTTGATTAATATTATTTAAGACACTGTAATGTTCGGACCACCTATAGATTATTTCTCCAATTAATTTGATATTAGTCAGGTAAGTATTGAATGTTAGTATATTTGGTTTAAAAACTTTTTTATTCAAATCGCAACAACCAGCCACTAAAATACGATAAAATTAATCATGAATATGACGTATACATGATATAAATTGATTTATTCAAATAATAATTAAAATAGCAATACAATGTATAAATTACACCCAATAAAGTAAACTTTATAACAAAATCGCTCTATATTCTATGTGTCCACTTACTTATTGTGAATGTATTCTCCATTTACCCTGAACGGTCTTACCTTGATGGATTACAATATGGCCCATCTTATAAGCAGCACATAATGGGGCCATGAGAGGTAATATTGCATCCTTTCAGGGTAAATGGAGTGTACATTCACAATAAGTCAGTGGCGGCGTAGCCTTATTTGTTTGTGGGAGGAAGAGAGGGAGTAGGGAAAAAAAATTTTAGGTGCTTCAAGCCTACAAACCAAGGGGAAGATTATTTCTTTGATAAATGAAATTTTTATAACAGGTTGAGACGTTTAAATTATTAGCCATAAACACATTTCAATACACCGTCTAAACATTCTAAGAAATTTGGTTTGATTTTAAATACGAGTGAAAAGTGGAACATCTATCATGACACATTTGAATGATTTGTTGGATGGGACAAACATTTTTTCTTATTGATTTATATATTTATCATAATGTTACTTCACACATAATTAATTTAAATTATTTATTTTAGACCATTCTTTCCAATATTCAAAATTTTGACAATTTAAAAACTACCGTCGTAATGGTTATCGGAAATAAGTAAGCTGGCACCAATTCCACTGTAATTAATATGTGAATAAGATCGAACTCAAATTTATTTATGAAAATAAGGCTTCAAAAGATTTATCATTATATTTCCATTTTTAAGAATAACAGTTTAATTATTTATATGATTTTTGTTTCCCAAAATCTAGATTATTTTTTACAGATTCCAAATAATCATTTTTTTCTGTTCTCTATATTTAGAAAGAAAACTTTTAATTTTTAGAATTTTAAAAATAATAATTATAGCTCCACGGCGTCCTTTGATAACATCAGACAAATCTCTGAAATTTATTTAAAATATAATTAAAAATTTCCAACAAATTCACTTAACTAGCCTGATGGTGTGTTTAGAGTAAAGCAGTTTAAAAAAAACCAAATTCAGCGGTATTTCATCAAGGAAATATTTCAAGTTTACCCACTGATTTTATACTCTGCATGTTCTATTATCTGGTTGAAATTTAACTTTTAATTATTATTTCATTTTATATGGCTTTTTTTCATATTGTTCAAGCAACATTCAAATATATTTTTGTAACAAAACTTTTTTTTTTTATTTTCAAGAGTACCTCATATATCTCTAATTGTTGAACTTTTAATAAATGTGAGGAATCTTAGGAAGGGGTTTTGGATTATTATTTTTTCACTGAATAATAATTACATAATAACTGTTCAATAAGTATTTATTATTGTTTGTGTGCATCGTTTTAACCTTTTTAGGAGAGTAACTTAGGTATAAAAGACATTTTTACTAAGGCTTAATAGTTACGGTGAAAGTTTCACTAATTATACCAGAATCCTTATGAGAGAATCTTCATGTTAAGAATTCACACCAGTGCAAAGCAATAAAACCTTTTATTAAATTTTACCTGGTGAAATTCCAGGAGTGGCACCCATTGCATTAAAATTGATGCATGTAAACATATTTTAGTATTAAAATAAGTAAATATCTAGAAGATATGAGTTTCTTGATATTATTAATAGAAATATAAGATATATTTTATCTACAACTCAATAAACTAGCTTATTTTGTGTGTGGGAGAGTATTTTTTCAGTGTCTTAAACTTTTTTAAACTTAAATATAAAGTTTTATTTAGGTAAGCATTCAAAATATATTTTCTTTTCAATAATCCATTTCCTTAAAATAGGTTTGCTGTCAATCAAATCAGATGTTTACTTGGGTGTTTATGGAGATTATTCATAAGTCGAAGACGTTTTCGAAACGCCCTCCCGTCCCTAGGTTTTACAACATATGAAACTTTTATATCCTATGTCCATAAAAATTCACCATATTTTTTTTATCTTCCATGCTAGCCTACTATTCTATATAAAACCTCAAAAGTTTTCATTTAGAATTGTTCTCTCTGTCGTTATATTTTTTATTTGTGATCCTTATGTTCTACCTCCCAGTACTCGCTGCAATCCCTTCCTCCTTACCCCAATCTTCTATCCTTTACCCTCCTTACAGCTCTTGGAGATAAAGGCAAATGTTTCATATGGAAAGAGCAATAAGGATGTTATCACCGTCATAAAACGAATTTAATCGTTCGTAGCTCTGTACTCATTCGACAACTATAACTATGATATTTGTTTGTGCAGACAAGCTTCAACGAATTCCAGTCTTTTGTTAGACTTCAATTAATTGTATGGATATAAATAGGGTTTTAAAAATATTTTCATTTTTAGGCTTGACTAGTTTGTAACATTTATCACACAATACATATTTACTGCTTAATTTGCATCTGTTTTTCAAATACCCCGTTTAAAAAAAACATGAAACATTAAAAAACTACATAAATAATATTCTTGAATTTCAATAGCTATTTTTGAATTAAGATACTATTGTTTTGCCTCATTTTAATAAGTTTTAGTGTTTATTCCAAATGAGATTATAACAATGTTAAATTTTGAAATAAAATAAAATTATACTAAAAATGTATAGTGTTAAATGATTATTAGATTTATTATTATTGATATGAATTTAAATTGGAATATTTTAAATCTTATTTTCAAGTGAAATTTGCTTTAAATTCAATCCATATCAAATTTAAATTGTTCCTTTAATAAGTCACATTTTTCCTATTTCCTACTTTGATAAATCTTCACAACTATATTTATTTCCGCTTTTAAATTTAATGAATGACTTTATCATAATATTTCCAAATAGGTATTTGCTTTCTGTGATCATATTTAATACATTAGAATACCTATTGTTTTAAGAATAGAATAAATTAAAAACATTTTATATGAAATATTTAATAATTTTAGATTATTAGATAAATTTTATAAACGTGATTCAGAATATTATTATGTTGTTGACAATGATCTTGAAAAAAATATTTAATTTGATTATAATTCAAGTATAATATAACTTTATAATAATTAGAGCAGTATTTCGACATGTTTATTTTCCTTTTGGTATTCATTTTCTCTTTTTCCTATTCCGCCACTCAACGTCAGCTTGTTCCTCGTGTTTCTCTTCTAATGAACAAAGTTTCTCATTCTTGAGTTCTGGCTAAAATGAATAAAGAATCTTAATGTTCAATGTTTTACTTTTTCAGAGTTTAACATTATTTTGTATTTTATTTCAACGTCCACAGAGAAGTAAATTCTACTAAAAAATTAAACAGAATAATTATGAAATTCTTTTGAGTGTTCTCTGGAACCACATTTGAAAGCTATCTTGTTGTAGATGATTAATTATTTGTTAAAGAAATATATATTTAATTACAAATGCTATTTTACTGTTTAGTTTACAAATGTGTTGCGAATTTGTCCCAGATGTGAGCCAACACAAACATTAAATTATGCGTCATTAAACTTCTAGGGCTGTAAGTTTTATATTCTTGGTCTAAGGCGTCACTCTCGTGTTAGACTGGCGTGCTGAAGACTGAGAGATCGAATACAGGTCAGATTGAGGTTTTTTTTTCCTAAAATAGTTTCTTCCTCTCCTTCCCAGAAAATGCGGGTACTCACCTCTAAAATGAATCCTCTTCATCCCTATTCATGAGATTAATTATAATCTATGTTTATAACCTGAACAGATAGTAGTAAGACGCAGTGATAATAAAAATAAAAACCTCTTCTAGTCTTTTTTTAGCACATAATCTTACTACCCATTCGGGTTATACCCTTAAGTACTAATTGCACTTATGGATTAGGAGTTGGGAAGGTTGAATTTAAAGGAAGTGAACCCACATTTGCGTGGAGGGAGAGTGGAAAACAATTTAGGAAAAACCACTCCAGTTCACCCGAGATAGATTCGAACCTCAATCTCCCCATCCTCGGCAGTCTAGTCTAGTTTCTTATTATGAGCTTAGTACTTGAATAACTGTAAACTACTGAGGCTATGATTGTAGTAAATTTAACTAATATATATATATAATATTCAGGCTTAAATTATTAATGAGATCCCCATCACACGTGGACACACATTATTCTTGAGATACTTTGTTGTCTGAGTTCTAAAAGCGTTAATGTTTAAAAGCATAAATTTATGTATGTCACTAAATAAGCATAATACATTATTAACATTATATTTACTTTGGGACTGACTCTGACATGCGTTAAATCACCAAGATTTTAATCCTAAACAGTGACTCTCAGGGTCGCCAGAGATTCGTGTTCAAGTTAGATTAGGATGCGAGTGGCTCAGAGATTTTATCATCAACACATTCCGGTTGTGTCTTTCGGAGTACCTACATTACAGTTATGTTATTGGTTGTGGTCTGTTGGATTGATACGTTTCATTTCCAATCTGAGAGTTTTGTTCAAATAGCCTCAAAGTGGGTTAGTATAGGAACTATACATAGTCAAAGTCGCTTATTGCTGTCCTGGGTGTCCATCATATGGTCCATGACCTAAGGAGCATGTTGGTCAGACGTATACCCTTATTTTGGTAGGAAGACCCGTTCTGGAAGGCCATATTTCATACCAGAATCCTAAGGCTTTCCTGAACTGAACTCTACTACCGTTATGGAAGGCCTTTTGCCCTAACAAACTAATACTATACACTACGATTCTGGTACTAAATAGAGCCTTCCAGAACGGACTTCGTACTACCTTTCTTGAAGAACGTTTATCCTACAAAAATAATACTATACAGTAGGATCCTGGTACGAAATCAGGCCTCCCAAAATGAGATTCCTAACAAAATCAGGGTATAACTGGAGACGTATATATGAACGTCAGGTGAATTAAAAGAGGTGTTGCTGCAGAATGGTGATCACGTGATCACAGGGTCAACTTCAGCGTCCCACCTCATAAGACCATAACCAAACCAGGAGAAGATTTTCAGCAGTATTAGCACAAGTCCTAAAGGGGGATGGACAAGGTGAACAATACTCAACGTATTCGGTGACACTAGTAATCATTGATATTTTAAGAAACGTATTTATTCCACAAAATAAACAGTAATTACGTTATTAATTCATGTGTATCACAAACTGATACGTGATGATTATACAAAGGATCAATCCTGATAGCTGAATCATATTCAATTAAGGGGAAATTGACAACCCGGACATGGTACACGGGACCTGGACCCATGGAAATAAAATGTTTTGGGTTCGATTACCGTGTTCAGATTGTATTTTTTACTTGGTTGAAATAATTACGTTGTTTTTTACACATGATACACGTGTTGGAAGTCGGTGTCGTAGTTTTTTATTTATTTTTATTTAGTACTGCGTCTTACTATCCGTTCGGGTTTATACGCTTAAGTACTAATTACGCTAATGGATTAGGAATTGGAAGGGTTGAATTTAGAGTAAGTGAACCCGCATTTTCGTGGAGGGAGAGTGGAAAACCATTTAAGTAAAACCACCCCCAGTTCACCCAACCGAGATTCGAACCTCGATCTCCCCGTCTTAGGTAGTCAAGCTCAACACTAAACTAGCGCGTTAGCCAACTACGCCACCTAGGCGGGTGGTGTAGTAGTTAACTGGGTTATTTAACTCGTTTTATTTTCACTGCATCCTAGTGCCAGTTTGAGTTACACGCATACATTAATAACGCTAGTGAAAAAGAAATGAGGAAGGTAGAAATTTGAAGGACATCTACCTACTTTATCGTGTAGGTAGAGTGGGAAACCATTTAGGAAAAAAACACCCTCGGTGAATTCTACTGGGATTCGAACCCCAATCTCACCATAAGGGGCAATCCAGTTTCAGAATGAGACTGGCGTATTAGAACATGTGACCACCTATATGGGTTATTTAACTATTTTTTGTCATTTATATTGTGGTATATGAAATAACTTTTATAAATTTAACCTATTATCTCGAGAATAATTAAAGATCATATAACATTTGAGATCAGCTATTTGAAGTGTTCTGTTTATCTCGATACAAATGAAGAGGCGGTAAAGAAGATCCTCGACCATGGTTTTCTGTCGAACACGCAGTTGACCACACCGTACCGGCCGCCGGGATTTAGTAGTGACAACTGCCACCGTGACGCGTCGCCACGGGGATAGACACAGCGGGGGTGGAGTGGGGGGATACTCAGGTCCTGATTTGGGGGAACATAAATCTAACCCACAGTTCGCCGAGGGAGAGAACACGTTTTCAGCAAATAGACTACGGTTGGCTGAAAAATACATGAAAATGAAGTTAAAACAGTGATGGGAATGTCTAGTATGGTATAACATTCACATAAATAACAAACTTGACTGAAGAGACTGACACAAAGGTCATACATAATTAACCAAGATGTAAGTAATTTAGAGATCTAAATAATTTTGTTTGTAAATTTGTTTGATATTCAAACTAAAAGTATTTTGGTACAACTACTGACACAAACCCGAAACTATGAATTGTATTTTAATTACTATTTCAAAGGAAATAAAACATGCAGTATGATTAGTAGCAACTAAACAGATGGGGGCTCAATAAAAGTGTTACATTCATAGTTTAGATTGGTGTTTAACTGATTTGCTAATCAATGGGCAAGTTTTCTTTATGATATTGAGTAACATAGGGATAACCAATATTGTTATTGTTTTTATCAATGTTATCTTATAAACTATGAAAACTGGGTGACGTTATTTGAATAAACAATGGGTCTCCTTTTTTATATTGCTTCTTTCTTATTTGGCGTCCTTGAAAACTGGGTATATTTTATCGGTGCTCGGCTTCGGGCGCCGATCCCATAATGTGGGAGTAAACCTAGTTTCGAGCAGAAGCGTCTCCTTCATCTGAATATGTATACTGGCAGGCGCCTAGTGGCGTCAAATACAGCGACCAGATGCACACTTTATTACCATTCCACTAGCTCTGGGGCGGAAAATGGAAGGAAACAAAAAAAAAGTAATATAGCTTTGTAGAAATTGTAGAACAATAAAACCATAAACACTTTATATGAAATAAAACACAACTTTACGATGCCTTATTACAAGCCTTGTAATTTAGCGGAGGCTATGACGCATAGCGGAACAATATTTTTAAAAGTAGAGCCACGCAAGTGCTTACAGTTGTGTATCAAAACATGAATTTTGATTTGAGAACATTGTTTTTATTTGTTCACTATATAGGCATAGCTAACACCGACTTACATATACCAACCAGGAAATAATTTTTAAAACGCGGGAAAAAGGATGAACATTTTCCTTTAAATAAATCTATACTTAGTGTATTTTGTTGGGAATCGAATCCTTGCCTCCCAGTTCAAACTCTGTAAAACTATCCACACAATCTACGCAGCTGATATTTTTCATTAAAGTTTTGTCTTTTATGGAGCGTATTTGTAGATTTTTGCGGTTACAGTAACTTTGATGTAGTTTCTTACATAAAGCTTGACTTAATTGTTTTGATAACATCTGTGAAGTCTGTGTGCATTTCTTAACAAATTGAAATGTTAAATTATTACATGAGTTTAGCTTTAACACATTACTTTCGACAATTTATTGCGAACCTTAAATCGCCTTCTATCATAATAATCTTTCAAAAAGGCCAGTGCGATAATAAACTGCCAATACCATAGTCCAACGAGTGAATTAAGACTTAAACCTTTCCCTAAAATTAAAAAAATATTTCGATAATGAAATTATAATTAAAAATCCAATAACCACATTATAGTGTCTTGCTTAGCGAATGAAATAATAGTGTGCGAAGTTTGACCTTTATGGCCGTATTTATAATTGATATTCTAAGGTCAACCAATCCCCCATTCGACCTGAATATATTTCTATTCGTATACTGGGAGATTGGTTGTAATCCAGGGACAAAACTGTAAATACGAACCCTAGTTATAAAAAGGCTATACAAATTATAATGTGATGGGAATCTTAGTTACATATATTTAACAAATGTGTATCTTCACCAGTCAATGGACTGAACACATGGAATTAGTTTTATTAGATAATTTATAATAGTAGTTTAGTATGAGTCTTAAATTATATGTAACCCGCTTCGGTGGCCGCGTGGTCTAGTGCGCTACTCTCATAGTAGACTTGACTGCCGATGACGGGGAGATTGGGCTTCGAATCTCGGTCAGGTGTACTGAGGTTTTTTCAAAAATTGTTTTTCAATCTCCCTCTACGCAGATGTGGCTGCACTTTTTTATATAAATATGACCTTCCTAATCCCTACAACAATTAGCCTAATTGGTACATAAGTGTATAGCTCGAACGGTAGTAAGACGTGGTGTTTAATTTTTAATCTTTTAATTTTTTATAAGTACACAGGTACCGATATTGTTGATCACGCTCAGAACTATGAGATAATATAATTTATATTTCCCATAGTTGACATACGATTGATAACTCTCCGAAGAATATTACACACTCAAATATTTCATAAACAAACATTGTCCATGCTTTATTTGCTGGGAGAATGGTGCATTCATTTGGACAATGATCATAAACTTTCAAATCTATTTAATTTTACTAAGAACAAATTAGTATCACGATTAAATATGAAAATAATGTTTGGTGTTCTCATATAAAAGTAAGAAACACCAAACACCTTTTACAACTAATTTTACTAATTTTCCTACACAAACATACACATTTGTTTAACTTGTATACTTGTGTAACTTGCCTATTGCAACAATTTTTTTTAATCATTAGACGCAATTCGAGTGTAAATTATTTTATATATTTAAAAACAAACTCACTCACAAGATATATCAAAGCAAGCCGCATTTCAAATATATGGTTCAGTTGAAAAAATATAATTCTCAAATAAGTTTCATATCGTATTACTTATCAATTACAATGTTTTACCGTAACACCTTATCATTAATAAGAAAACGAGCTACAAGTGAATCATGTTTATCTAACTTGATATTCAACAGTAAGAAACGTTGCAACTCGACCGAAGTAGTTGGGAGATAACATGGAACGCTACCCTTGTGTATCTGATGTAGAACCCACCCCTTTCTACCCTCCTACTGACGAGGGAAGCAGCAGAAAGCTTGACCTTGCTAGGTATGTTGTAATATTGTAACCAGGTGTAAGCAATAGCTGCCCTATCCCAACTTCCTCCCGGCAGCCCTATAATTACTGTGATAACGGTATCAACTCCCCTCTCCCCTTTTCTCAGTTAACAAGACAAGTGGAGCCCATAACCCCGGACGGCTCATCCTCCGAGAAACAGGGTTATTATACCAGCCATTAGTGAGACACAAACTTTGTTTTCTCAGATAATAACACTTTAGGAAAAAAAACTTAAGGCGACCCCAGCTGTACTCTCACCCCGAAACTTGGCTCGTCTTACTACATATTTAGAGAGAAAACGGGATTATGTGAAGTCATCCTTATAATATTATTAAAAAATAAACGATACAATTATGGAGTTTATAAAATTATTAGAAGTAGGTGGATCTAATCTTAGGTTGATTATATAGCAGCCTAACAATAGCTAAGTCTGCACAAGTCTCTGCCCTAAAGAGGCGGGGTTCAATCTCAACCAGGGTGATTCGATTTAAAACTCCTGTTTGTGTTTAGTTGCTCGATTCAAGTGGTACATTAAAAACCAATATTATATATATTATAGTTTTTACAATCAACGCAACCTCAGAGCTATAGTGAACTGAAAATATTCATATTTTGCCTGATATAGCACCAATAAGTTTAAAATCAGTCCTAGCCATTATTCGAACAATATTCTCCGGAAAATTCCATCCGCGTTTGAATGCTCAACGTTCTAGACTACAAATAAGGACAACTAGGATCAATTTGTATTTGACATTTAGGACTAAATTTACTAGATATGGAAAATATAATTTATAAATCATGTGGTGAAAGAGCCTCGTTTACGGAAACCCATATTAGAATAAATCTGGAAGTTTATCAAGCACCTTACACGTCTCACGACCTTCTGAATACACTTCAAACCCCTCGAACTCACTTTGACGTCACTATACGAGTTTTGAACCAAGGGCACTTAGAGGTACAGAAGCAGCGTCTTAGTACCCATATGGGATACAGGCTACGCATAAATTAATTTCGCTTATGGAGTAATACTTATACTTAGCACTGCGTCTTACTACCCTTTTGGGTTATACGCTTAAGTAATAATTACTATAATGGGTTAAGAATTAGGAAGGTTGAATTAGAGGAGTGAACCCACTTGGCCTGGAAGTAGAGTAGAAAAACCATTTAGGAAAAACCACCCCAGTTCACCCGAGGAGATTCGAACCTCGATCTCCCCCCCTCGGTGGTAAAGCTTAGCACGAAACTAGGCGTTAGCTAACTACGCCACCGAGGCGGGTTAATGGAGTACCGAATGTAGATTTTTTTTTAGAAAAAGATATCAGCACTTGCGTGAAGTTAGATTGGTAAACATTTAGGAAAAAACCCTCAGTAGACCAGGCTGGGATTCAAACCCCAATCAACCCTTCACCGGCAATCCAGTTTGACATTAGAGTGACCATTAGACCATGCGACCACCGATAAGGAGGTTCAGAAATAATTTTGAAAATTCATTTTTGAATATTAATAAGAATATAAACCAAACAAAACAGCGAAATAATGTGTCGGGTGTAGTATTCATTTCCGGGCACGGTAACTTGGTGCGAGCATCTCCGTTACAGCCTTACAGCCCAAATGGTGGCAGGTAATCAGCGCAGCTCCCCATTAAACGCCTATATTATATGGGGGTGAACAGGAAAGTAGCAGAGCGCCTCCATAAATACCTATGTAGCGCCCCCCACGTTCTAAAAGCGTGGTTTCAATTAGGCCACGCTATAATCCTTACGAAAGTTTTCCTCGCCTTCCCGTTTACATTAGTTGTTCATTTTTATGCGCGGTTAAATAACCTTATGTTTTAAGAAAACCAGAAGGTAGAGGAAAAAGAGGGATGTTTTCTAAATGCTCATTTATTTTTAAGAGTAAGCACTTTTAATGTTTGAATTTACATGGGAAATAAATTTTTGGTAATGTTCTTTTGATGAAAAAAATTGTAGTTTTATGGTTTACATATACACCCCTGTTAGTATCAAGTTTATTAACGCAGAGAATATCTGCAAAACTATTTAAGTAAATATTAAGTTGTTTTAATCTTTAAACTTATTCTTAGCTATGAATTAATAAAGTAAATTCAAGAAAGAGTGGTTGGACACATATACATTTACAGATACAACTATATTTATTTTCTCTCGACACCTTGTGTTTGTCAAAGAAATCTTACTCGAGATTTTGATAAATGTAGACGTTTCATGGCCTAAAACAACAAAAAGTGGTTTCCGCATTGCCGTCTGTCTGTACCTTGGACTAGGGCCGAAACTATTTTACAGATTGGGCTAAAACTTGGTATCTGGAGTTTTCATAAGGTTTCCCCCTCCCCTGAGGGGTATTTGGAATTAGATATCTAACCCTAAATTTAAGGGTAGTTTACTGAAGGGCAAAAAGAGAAAAAAAAATAGTTTCTCTCAAATTTCGCTTTAACGATTTTGATTAAATTTTATATCCATACACTGTTTATCACTATAAACAAGATGACAATTCTAATTTTCTCATGAAAATGTATTTGAGGACATGAGGGCATTTTTCCAATTCTCATCATTTCTTCAAAACTATTTAAGATACGATATAACTTATCATTGTTAAGTTTTAGAACTATTAAAGATATAAATCTTTTATTTGAAATATAATTTTATAAAACCAATCATTTCTGAGCTATAAGCAAATATATATACTTTTTAATTCGGATCTTTCAAAATGAATGTAATTATTATGACTCTTTGGTGGACAAAGATGTTTCTCTTTTCTCAATTTTTCTGTAACTGTGTTCCTAGTTCCTAATGCCATAGAGTAAGTAAGAGTATATATTATTTATTTGAGATTTTTTTTATTACAATTTACGTTACAATTTAAGTTTACAATACAATATCTTACAAGTTTAATATCAATGTTACGAAGTAATTATTTATAATTTAACAATCAAAATATCTAATCACCTTGAGCAGAGCTCTTGGTGGAGATCTTACGAATTTTAAACAAACAATTTGATTTAATGGCGGATGGTGATAGTACATTGAAATAAATACAATACAAGCCTGTTGGGTATTTTAGGACATTTTATTGTAATAGAGGCTAACAAGGAAAAAGTAAATGTGCATTTAGTTTATTTTCAGATAGTAATATATTAAATAATGTTATAGTGACCAATTTTATGAAATTATTGGTTTGTTTGTAGCATATAGCTGTTTTTTTTAAATTAAGTCATAATATATACATAAATTTAGAAAACAAAGTGGATTTCTATATTTATTGAGTCAATTCATTTATTTTGATATTTTGTTCTTGAAATATATTATTATTATTATTATTATAATCTGATATTGATGTTATTTATAGTAAGTATAGAAAATATTATTTGGATACAAGAGAGTCCCATGTAGCTATTAATTTAATTTAAAAAGATTTAAGTTTCTTTTTAAAAATATGTGAATTTTTGATGTTTTCGAGTAGTTTTGGGAGGTGGTTGTACATTTGGTAGCCATGAAATAATTGGTGTAGTGTCTGTACAACAATGTTTAGACCTATTTATTTCGATTCACAAATCTTACGAGTTTCTAGTTAATGTATCTATTTCAAAGAAAAGCGAGAGAAAGTCTGTGCGGTGCACCATACCATTTATTTAATCAAGGATCATAGGGCCCCATTCTTGGTGTGTATTCCAAGAAGAAATGAATCTGTATTAAAGGCAAATGGTGGACCAACAACTTATTAAAAAGAAGTAGAAACCTATTTTCCTGGTGTTCCCATTATTTTATCCTACCTTCGTATAATCGGATCACCTAAGGAGTAATCTTTTTATATAATTCACAGCCCACTATAATTACTTCTATGAATCCATCAGCAAATAAATACTTTTTATAGCTATCTATTTTTAAATATAAAGATAGTTTAGATAATTGTCGTGTTGTTGGCAACGGCAGAGGATTGGAAATCCCTGGTAATTATAACTACAATGACCGTTCTCAAAGTTGGCTACTATACATTTATTTTACAAATGTTCTTAAGGGATGTTTCTATTCCCTGAATACTTCCTACTTTTCTTAAGTGTTGATACCCATCGTGCTTTGTTTATTTCCGTCACTTGTAAATGTATTCAGTCAACATTTACGGAACAAGAATGTAATCTCTACGTCCTCGCAATTGGCTTAGTGTTAGGTTGTGAGCATCATTAAACCTGTTTCATGTTGTCGTTAAACGGAATAATGTTATGTGGGCCATATATCCTGAGTTATTTACAATTCAGGGAAAACAGCTTTATGTTAACAATACTACCCTTACAAAACACGTATAGCATTTTCAAACATATCTTTACTTTAAATAGCTTAACATGGTCTTAGCTACGTAACTGAACTTAGGCTTTTCTGAACCTACTCTCTCTTTATTAATTCAATTCAAAGCTTTTATTAATAAAACCCATGCTAGTGGTCACACTGTCTAAGATGTTGGTCTCACTAAAGTTGAATGGGGGAAACTGAGTTCGAATCTTAGCCTGGTATACTTTTTTTTGTTAGAAGACCATGTGTGCTATTTTCATTAACACATATTTGTTATATAGGCTCTAATAAAATTGTTTGGGACATTTTTATATTTTTATTGCCATACAAACCACTAAAAACCATTGAAGTCTATTGAGGTTTTATTAAACTAAAATAAATACAATTCTTTGTTTACCCACTTCATTGGCCGAATGTTCTAAGGCGTCACTTTTATGTTAAATTGGCCTGCTGATGGCAGAGGGATATGGTTTCAAATCTCAGTCGAGTCTACTGATAATGATTTTTCCTAAATGGTTTACCACTCTCCTTCCACGCAAATGCAGGTAGATTACCTCTAAAATGCTTCCTTCCTTATCCCTACCCCAGTAGAATAATCATATATCATACATTCACATAACCTGAACAGGTAGTAAGATGCGCTGATAAAAAAATAATAACAAGAATATTTTTATATAACATTGAAAATGTTAAAATAATATTAAGGTCTCCAAAATACTTATTTTAAATAACAAAACCATGAAAAAGAGAGTACAAATTATGTATAGCACGAATAATAAACTGTTTATAATATAATTCCAGACTCGCCCTTGATCATTCGCCATGGTCCCTCCCCTCCTAACATAGCACCATCCAGTCCCTTGTTGCCTCAGGTAGCGAGTGAATTGTTGAAGTACCGGCCAAGGGGGTAGATGTCTCTATCCCTCGGGATGATCCAAGTTTATGTTGTTTATATGCCGGGCGCGTGCCCACGCACCCTAGCTGCCTCCCTGAGGACGTGTAAAGAACTGAGTCTATGCAGCGTCCTCTCACACTCACGCACGTCTCGGAGGAACACTGAACTATAGGAGCACCTTGTTGGGCTCTCACACTTGTGGGTGGGGGGGTTTCATCTTTGGTAGTGGCTTTAAAGTCGGCTTGAAGGGGACAAGAGAAAAGGGCAGTGTTTTTGCACTTCTTGTATCAACACATTTTCTGATCAAAATAAATAAAATAATCCTCCAGTAGAAACATATATATTTTAATTTTCTTCACATAGTGAGGTCAACAGTTGAATATCTGTCCAAGGTGTCTTGGAATTTAATGACAGCTTTTTCTCTTCATTTAAAAACTTTGTCATCTAATGCAGCTATGCAAATTACAGATATTCAACAAGTGTTTGTATCTACATATGAAGAAAATTAAACTTACATTTATACTGGAGAAATGTTTTATGATTTTTGGCCAAAAAATGTGTTGATATAAAAACTGCAAAAACACTTACATATTCTCGCGTCCCCTACACCCCCACTTTAAAAGCGTGCGAGTGTTCACATATAGTACAATTTTCATAGCAAGGTCCTTATCTAACAGCTATAAAATATACTAGATCTACTCTCACAGAACCCGTTTGTCCAGTGGTTGAATGGTCTAAGGCGTCACTTTAGCAATAGTTGGGACTGCCGATAACGTGGAGATCGGGACTTAAATCGGTGTACTGACGGTGTTTTTCCTTACATGGTTTTCCACTATACCTCAACCCAAATGTGCGGGCATTTACTTTCAATTCAAATTTTCTCATCCGTAAAACCTCAGCGTAATTAGTAAATATGTGTATAGCCCGAACGGATAGTAAGACTTGGTGATAAAATAACTTTGTACGTATTCGTACATCAACCCATATGAGTTGCGGCTGCCACTTTTGAAAGATTTTATAAATATAAATAAATAACACTAGGCCTAATAATATAGTAAAATGTCATCACTGTTGACCATAAAAAAATATGTTGTGATTCTATAAAAGTTTCTTTTACCAGAATCTTTCTGTATTATTATTATTTAGTACCGCGTCTTATTACCCGTTCGGGTTATACGCTTAAGTACTAATTACGCTTATGCATTAGGAAGGTTGAATTTAGAGGAAGTGAACCAGCATTTGCGTAGAGGGAGAGTGGAAAACCGTTTAGAAAAAGCCACCCCCAGTTCACCCGACCGAGATTCGAACCTCGATCTCCCCGTCCTCGGTAGCCGATCTCAACACAACTAGCGCGTTAGCCAACTACGCCACTGAGGCGGGTAATCTTAATACAGTAAAACCTTGGATTGCGAGTAACTTGGTCTGCGAGTGTTTTGTAAGACGAGCAAAAATTTTCAATAAATTTTAACTTGATAAACGAGCGATATCTTGCAATACGAGTAGTACTATGGTTATGCTTTGTCTGTGGAGCAGTGTCATTGGATAGGTTCTTTGATAAAGTCGTACAAAAAGAAAAATATTTGAATGAGCAGTGATTCCGTTAGTGACAGTGAAAGTCATCCTAAACAATAACACACCTCCTCCTCTCCTCCCTCTCGGCTACCTCACACTATCCACGATTAAATTTAATTAATTAATTTGATTACAGTACAGTTACATTTAAATAACGAAAATAAAAAAGGTATTAATCATTTTCAGATTAAATATTTTTGGGTTGAGGAACGAATCATCTGAGTTTCCATTATTTCTTATGGGGGAGATTCGCTTTGATATACGAGTGCTTTGTATTACGAACACGTTTACGAAACGAATTATGCTCGCAATCCAAGGTTTTACTGTATAGTTAAAATTTGATTTTGTATCAAGAATAAAATGCCAACCTTCTATCATCTTTAATGATACACGGTTTACTGGCTGTTAAGGCTATCCGTATTTTTAAATAATTTAATGACACTGGATGAAGAAGGTTTAGTTTAAATAAACATCATCATTCGCTGGAAGAGAGGATTATAAAATCTTAACCTGGGAAATTATTTTTAAGACGTCCAGTCTAGATTAGAGCAAAATGTTGACCTCCCGGGTCAAATCTAACCACGCCAGACTAACTAGCTGAATGAGACTCAACCATACTCTTTCCTCCTTTATATTTATAAGCCAAAATATGTTAAAATTGAATCCTTAATTAGCATAATGTACAACCAGATTAAAATAGGATAAACTTTTTGACGGTTGAAAAAAGTACTGCCCGCCTTGGTGGTAAAGTTGGCTAACGCGCTAGTTTCATGTTAAGCTAGACTACCGAGGAGGGTGAGATAGATGTGTGAATCTCACTCGGGTGAACTGAGGGGGAAGGGGTCCATGAATGATTTTCCACTCTCCCCCACGCAAATGCGGGTTCACCTCCTTTATATTCAGCCTTACCAATTCCCAACCCATTAGCGTAATTAGTACTTAAGCGTACAGCCTGAATGGTTAGTAAGACGCGGTGCTAGGAAAAGTACTAAAATACTTATTGTCATGAACTATTTTAGTGAGCTTCATAATTGAAATAGTCTAATATTAAGTTAGAACTTACTCTTCCAAAGCAAAGCAAGTCATATGCGAATCCTTTAAAAATCATTTTATATTTTATTAGCAATTTAAAGTTAATTCGAATATGTTTTTAAAAACTAAACTGACACTAAAATCGTACTTGTGTCTAATTTTTCCAACATTTATTTAAATTATAACTTGTCAAAAGTGATAAACTTTAAAAATCAAGTGATTATTAAACTTATACTCATGTGTAAACTTATATATTTCTTACTCCTATAATCTCAGCCACCAAAAATGAGTGTAAATATAAAGAAAGTACTTTATTTATTACCTCTACAGCCACTCACATCAGTGAACACGAGTCTTAAATGTCAGGTTTATCTAGTCTTAGTTTGCTGGTGATGAGGTTTGAATCCTGGTTTGTTGTACTGACTAAATAGTTTTAAACTCTTCCTTCAGGCAAATGTGGGTGCATTTACCCTAATTATATCTTACTCATCCATACTCAGTGTAATTAAAATGCTTATATCCCGGATGGATAGTAAGACACGGAGCTAAGATACTAGTTTGATAACCGGAGCGTCATAAAATAAATTGAAGAAAGTATTTGGGTGGTTTTATTACCTTCGTTACAAACAGCGTGATTTCCCACAAGTTCCATTTATTTTATGCCGTTAAAGGAACAACAACTATACCCTTAAAGCCGTGCATATTCGGGTAACGCCTGTTGGACTGTTTATAGACTACTTTTCATGCAGTACTACTACAAAAATAACATAAACACCACGGGGCTTTCTTCACATTTATAGAGTAAGGCTATATAAAAACTTAAATAGCTAACGGTGAATAGTCATATCTATCATTTATAGAGTTGAATTCTAATGTTTTCTTAAAATTCACTTTGATCACCCTTTGGCTCTATATGGGAATTTAGATAGGTAAAAATAAGAAAATAGTATATTTAAATTAAAAAAATATTAACCTTGTCGGAAATTAGAAATAAGATTTGACCTTAGACTAACGCAACACTGCTTTACCAAATGATTTATCTAAGGTCGTATATATTTATAAATTTATAGTTTAATGTACAACTTATTTTTTCCTAGATATAATTAATCATAAATATATAATATTTATTTATTAAATTAAATATTATTTTCAATTTTTATATAATGTATTATATATAATATGAACTTGAATGTAAACCCCTTGAATGGCAAAGTTATTGCTTTTTTTTATTTTTATTTCTTATATTTTTCAAATTTATTTCCTTTCATTAAAGTACATTCAAGTCTTTTCCATAAACAACCCCTTTTCTTCTAAAAAGTTTGGAACACAAGTAATTGAGAAAATATTGAAACTAAGGGTTATATATAAGATGTATGGACAAAAAGAATATGTAAAACTAGAATGAAGAAACTATGAGTGATTGCGGGACCTTTAATAAGTTTAATTCGATCGTGGCCCAAAAAATATTGCCGACTTTTGCCCTAGGCCTAGGGGATATTTATCCATTTGTTATTTGGAGACAAAAATGCTTTGCAGCTATATCCATCTCAATAGTATTAATAACTAGCAATCCCGCACGGCGTTGCCCGTGATCCACTGTGGTATAAGAATATATAAGTCTCTCTCCCCCCCCCCCACCCCATAGTGCCCAGTTTGACACGAGAATTTAATTATCAGATTAACAATATTTTCTTCATTTTATTTTAAAATAATCTAATTAAAAAGCTAATCAAAATTTAAAATTCGGCTTCGAGGTGCATACCCCTTCTGTCCCCCTATGTTAAAAATTTCAATCTCTGCGTGCTGTAGATTTGGCTGGGCGTCGCACACTAACAAACAAACACACATACAAACAATTCCTTTTATTATTATAGATTAATTTACCATATTTCAGTGGCGTGGCGTGACGTGATTGTTGCCAGGGTAAGCAAAGATTGTTTTAACTATACCCGTGACTTCTTCACATCACTCAACAGTACACTCCTTGGTCAGGTATCAACGGAAAATTCATTTCCAATGGAAAATTTAGAGTTAAGAGTTATGGATGAATGGTCAAATTGAAATCGTGTGGAAGGAAACATATCACAGGTTCAGTGTTAACAATCTTGCATAATCCGGCACACTCCAAGATATTTCTTATTCATCTAACTGTTTGTCCATCCATCCACTATCTATCCATCCATCTATCTACTATCTATCTATCTATCTATCTATCTATCTATCTATATATCTATTATCTATCAATCTATCTATCTATATATACACATACATACATACAGGGTGTTCCGATTTATGTGGGAAGCAACAGAGGTGTGGATAGGGGATCTCAAAACAACACAAAAAGTCCATATGAATAAATGTCCAATGTTAGATGGTTCCCGAGAAAATAACCTCCAAGTTTATGTTTGAATTGTTAATAGCCCTACTTGATACGTCCCTTTTAGTGTAGCTGCAGCCCTGCCTGTGTACCAGCAGGGATTCGATACAAGAGGTGCAACATGGGTGTATTAAATAGGGCTATTAACATTTCCAGCAGAATCTTGGAATTATTGACATTAATTTAAGTGTGACTGTTATAGATTTAGTGTGTCTTACATGCTGAGCTAAGATAACACTTTGTTTGGAAAGTATATGCTTAGAATATCTATAAAATATTTATATTAATTGAGAAAATTAAAAATAAATTTATAAATTTTAGTATCTCTAAATTATAAATTTAGATTTAAATTAAATTCACAATCAATTTCGACTTAAATCAGTAATGGTCATACAGTTTCTACTTTAGTTTATGCATTTAAATTTCATCTCTGAGTGGGCAGTGGCTGTGATTCACAACAAAGCTATTGTTAAGATTTATCATTAAAGGGATGAAAAAATGGATCAACGTATATTCATATTACTCTCTAAGCTTCGTACATATACCTTTCTTACGTAAAGTCATACGATCTAAGTTTCTTTGTGCTTTCTACGGTGTTGCTTTTACAACTCCGAAAGTACAACTTTTTAGAATTGAACAACATAGTAAGAGGTTAATTTATTCTGTTGCAACTTTAACTATAATAAGACACAATAATACTTATTTTATATTGGGCAATGTAATTGACATTAATTTTATATTGTTAGTGATAAAACTATATGAGCAAAAAATAAAGTCGAGAAGCAAGCTTTTTATATAATTTAAAAACTTTAAATTTACGATACTACTCGTATTTTTACTTTCTCATATAAAGACAAAGTGTTGTAATAGATAAAGTTTTCGACTTCAAGAAAGTGATAAATCATTAGGATTTATATGCCTCCAAATAAAAAAAAGCTGATTTTACAATTCTGTCTGTCTCTGCATCCCTGGGCATGGATCCAAGTAGATTCAATGGAGTTTGTTCAAACTTGATATTTAGATGTTATATTGCCATACCTAAAATCTTTTTAGTCTAGTCCTTAAGGAAAGCGATTTTGCAGTTTTTGTGGCAATTTTGTATTTGGCTAAAATAAATAAAATATTGCTCCAGTGAAAAACATAGACTTTAATTTTCTTCATCTGTTGATATGAACATTTCCTGAATATCTATCATGAGCATAGCAGCATTAGATGAGAAACCTTTAGAAATGAAGAGAAGAAATTGTCATTAAATTACAGGACACCCTTGACAGATACTCAAGAAATTTCGAAGTCACCACGAGAAGAAAATTAAATTCTATGTTTGTACTGAAGCAATATTTTATTTATTTTGGCCAAAAAAATTTTTGCCATAGAAACTGCAAAAACACTGGCTTTTTACGCCTACTCCTCCATCCCACCTTAAGTTAAGGGTAATTTACTAATAAGTGATTTTAAAAAATCTAAATGTTTCAAAAATGGCTCCAACAATTTTAAAATGGATATCTAGAAAGTGTTGGACCTGACAAATAGCGCTGTAATCCTATACTTGGATTTTGGCCAAGAATGGATTTAAGGAAAATTTACTAATAAGTGATTTTTGAACATTTGAAACTTTTAGAAAATGTCTCTAACAATTTTGTTTAAAATGCATATTTGCGGGGTTTTGTTTATGGGTAGTTTAAAAATGAATGATTTTTTAAGCTTCGAAATATTTATAAAATGGTTCTAACGATTTGATTTAAGGTGTATATATATGTAGTGCTTGACAGGAAAAATACAAAATGTTTATTTTTTACTTGTCTTACGGAATTTATCTGTTTAAGAATATTTTATTGATGACATATTTTTAGAAACAATCTGTTAATTATTGTAATCTTATTAATCAGAAATAAGATTTTTTTTAACTGAAAAATTAGAGTTTTGGAAATAGTAAGATTAAGTCTCTTTATAATCCAATAAGGAATAACTATTTTTGATGCAATTGTTTATAGTTGCTAAAACAAGTTGATCTCTTTTGAGGCAAATAAGCTGCCAAAAATTCGTGATGATTGCTTTAATTTACCGTTTGAATAAAAAAATTACCTTGACATTTTTTAATAACTTATTCCATAAAATGTAACACTGTTTGTTAAGATATATTGAACTAATTTGAGCAGATAAAAATTTAAGTTCAGAATTACGTATGGTACTAGATATAATTGTGATGCTCTGACGAATTCCTTGCCTTTAAAATATAAATATTAAATTTCCAATTTTTTAAAATGTGTAAGTCAATTTAGTCAATAACCTATTATAGTGTCATAGGATAATTAAATTAAATTGAATACGATGAATATTATTTCGTTGATAGTGGAATTTCTATTTGTTTCAGCCATTGAATCAGGGCTATAACCAAAACCAGTTCTATTTCAACTCAACCAGAAGAGGTAAGCTATTTTATTTATTAAGGTGGAAATTAGCTTTGGTATGGATTCATCTGTCACTGGATACGTCTTTGAATTGAATTAAATATGGTTGCAAAATTACATCTAGACATGGGAATCAAACCTCTGCTAAGTAAAGGTCCCGTATTATATTCATTTTCCATGTTTATTTTTAAACTATATTTAATTTAATTGAAAAATACTATATATTTTCATGTTAATAATGTTTTATCTTACAAGATATCTTATCGTCAAGCAAAGTTTATGCTAGTAGTTTTACATTTAATCTAGTTATATCTATTACTATCATTATTTTTATAAAGCATAATATTATCCTATGATTGAGACACTCATATTTGGTTTGAGAGTCTGACCCAGCTAATACAGCTTTTTATATACTGTATAATTTATTTAATCCCTATATATTACAAGGTTCTTTTGGTATGAACAACTTTAAAACAGAAAATCATATTTTTTTAAATCCACACATTCATCCACTTTATTTTACTAAATTTAATATATTATATAACGCTTTGATAAGTGGTCACTAATACGTTAGATAAACAAATATCACTATATTCTATAAACTAAAACTTCATACTGATATACGTTTAGTTTTTTTTTGTAAATAGTATAATAGTATTTTAAAATTAATTATTTAGTTTTTTCAAGTATTGACTACACCATTTATTTAATTCTTACAGGAATATATTCTGTATAGTTTTATGTGAGGAAAAGTGAATGAATGACCCGTAATCGGTGGGCCAAACTTGCTTGTCGGGTTTCTGGTGATTTAGAGGATGGGGTTCAAATCCTGGCTGAGTTTAGGCTATTTAGGATTAAAACAACTGTTTCACATACTCCTTCCATGCATATGTAGATATATTTCTCTAAACTTTTACTTTCGTAATACTGACATTATTAGTGTAATTAATTACGGATAACTTGGACGAGAAGTATGGCACAACCAAAATAAACAAAAAAAGAATGAATGATAGCTCTAAATTTTTTAAAGACTGTTATTCCACCCACTAAAGTAGTCCTAAGAAATTATTGTCTCCGGTTAGTTCTACGTTCCATGGCTTGGTCGCAGTCATGCAGTTTATGTGAGACATTAAACAGAGGAGCGAGTCGTCAACATCAACTTGATTGGCGTACTTCATTGATCATCCGAGCTCAACCAAGATTTCCTCTCCTCGGTTTTTATTACAAAATACAAAACAAATATTAAGAGAATCAAACGGCTTAGTTGTGAAAAAAGAACCAAGGTGTCATTTTATAACACGTTTAGTGCATGGTTATGTCATTGCATGTACTAATAAGTTATTTCTTAACTGAAATAAAAAGCCTTTAAAATATTTTGGAATTTCATACCTATCATCTCATTTCGTCATTGTATGTACTGCATTTTATTTCCATAAGTGGTTTAGTAAATCTAATCAAAACTCTTTTGAAAATAGTAATAAAACTATAACGATGTATTTATCATAAATATTTTTACTTATTTATTAAATAATTTCAAACTAAAATTTGTAATAGAGGTATGAGAAGTATCAGACCGAATTAATTGTAATAGTTGACAAAAGATTAAAATAGCTACTAAGAACTATACTCTATATTTAGGATTAAAACGAAGAGATTCAAGTTAATACACATCCACGCTGTTAATTTGTTATTAGCGGTCTATTCCAGGTGGGGCTGACATAGATACCTACCATTTATATATTAATTAATATTCAACCAGCAAACACCCAGAACTGAAAACGTATGTACTAGGCCGTATTACATTTAGATAGTTTATAAGAAATGGGTTTTTATAGTCAGTTGGTTTCAAAGGAACTAGCTAAATACACAAATCACGAAGAATACATTTTATTAGGAATGACTGTAACTGAAGCAATTAGAAAAAATTGTAGGACTACTAAATATTTCAATAAGATTTAAATAGGATGTAAATTTAATAACTATTTAGGGCCTAAATTCAAGCAAGATTCCTTGGGAAAATATGGTTTTTGTTAAATAGTACAAAAAACTTATCATTCGTATAGTTTGTCTTTTGTTTCATCTAGTTTTATGTGCTATATAAAAAAGGCCTATTACATTCATTTTGGTAAGCATGATACTATGTGCTTGTTTAAAAACATATCAGTCATATTAAAAATGATAAAAATAATAATTTGATATACATTTTTAAATCGAACACTTTCGTTTGATCCAATGAGCCACTTAATTATTTTTTACTAATTTGTTCATCGAGATTTAGTACCCGTTTGGGTTAAACTTATACACTAATTACGCTAATTGAATGGAGATGAGTAAGGTAGAAATTTAAACGAAATGTACCCACATTTGTATAGACCGAGAGTTAGAAACTGTTTAGGTAAAAACATCCTCAACCCACCTGTCTGGGATTCAACCCCTGACCTTGACACTGGCAATCCAATCTATCACTATGGGGTGCGTTAGACCATGCAACCACTGATGCTGGTTTTTACTATTTTTGAAAAGAGATCATCTGAATACCTAGAAAACTATAGGCCTATATTATATTTCTTGGTGATTTATTTGGGTATTTAGTAGTGTTTCATCATATTATATAGAACTAGTTTGCAGTACGTGTGTTTATTAAATTTATGTCAAATATTTAACAAGAATGAAATAGAACTTCAATATTTTAATTGGTCATGAAACTAGAACACATGAAAAGGATTCATTACATCTTTTTTTTAGTAAAAATATATATTGTTTCACATTAGAAATGTATTACAGCAAAGCTACACACATAATTTAAAGCCGTTTATCATGCTATGTGAAATAAATCTAGTTGCGCCTTGATATTTAGGCTTTGAGTTTATTTGTTTAACTTTTTCAAGAGTGTTCAATTAATTTTCTAAAAATACGTCCCATAGGTCAACTAAAAGAAGAAACAACAACAAAACATACAAATATAGAAGAAATTCACGGGTTCTAGTATGGAAAGGGTTTGAAAAAATCACATAAACTACATCCATAAAATCACCCTCTGTGCACTCAGTCAATATTCGAACCTTGACCTCCCCGTCATTAGAAATCTATAATATTACGATATGGACATAGTGCGAGTTATTATATAATTATTAAATAAGGATTTTTGATGTATCGTTGTGCTGCGAGGTTGTGTTTATATTATGTTTATGTGCTGTGATGAAGTAAAGGTTGAGAAACACCTCTTTAAAAAGTGTTCAGAAAAATAATCAGGAATTCTTTTCTCAACATTATTCCAGCACATGATCTAAGCTTATTAAAAAAAAAACACATTGAGCTACACAGCACATAACTTACAGACATAGTTTAATTTCTCATCCATGATTTGCGATTGTGAAATTATTTTCTTCCGTTACATTTTTTTTTTCTAAACGCATTACTTTGATGAATATGTATTTTGCGGCCATATATCATTCATCAGCACTATAGTGGGCGTGCCTTAGGGAGGCATCATCGTTTTATCTATTTTTATGTGAATGGAAAAAAATAGAGGGGGGGAAAGGTTGTGTCGATAAGGATTACACTTAAGGACACGAAGAGAGGTGCGGCGAGGGAGGTGGGGGAGAGAATTCGGCGGAAATAGAACGCATCCAACATCCATAACGAACTCCCGCGGCTTCCGGAATTACGAGGGTTGCGGAGATAAATAGAGATTTGGAGGGAGGGAAGAGAACACGGGGGGTTGAGAGGGGATGTCTGTACGAAAACAAATACAAGTAAGAGTAATGATTCTATAGCGCAAGGAGGGATTCAGGAACTAAGTAACATCGAGGAAGAGGTTTATAAATAGGCCACAAGAAATATAAAAGGGAACAAAACGGATTGCTTTCGAAGAACGCGTTTATAAAAGAATGTCAGTCTAAGATGGAGGGGAAGATGAGAGTTTGTTTAAAAATAATGTTTAATTTCATGGAGTCGCTGGTGGTAAACAAATGGTGTTGGCGGTGTAGTGTATTTGTCAGGACGTCACTGGGTGTTATGTCTGAGGAGAGTTACAGCTGTGAGAAATGAATGTAGAACGACTGGAGTCACGGGCAAAGTGGGTATTTCAGAGACGTTTGTGTATTATGTATGGTGGAGTACAAATTTATACAATTAATTCAATGAATTGTGTTTTATTGATATGCTTTAGGAATTAAGTAGACCCTTTTTTATACTAAGAGTAGATTATTGTGTACTTTGATCAATTGGGTTGACCATTTGTTTGAGCTCGATGATTTCAACAAAGATTAAGACCTAATTATGGTGGACTTAAAACATCCTATTTTATGTCTTGCCTATATGCTTTTATCCAACATTAAGACTTGATTACTTTACTTACTGGTCGCATGGTTTAAGGCGTAATTCTTGCAATATACTGGTTTTTTGGTGAAGGGGAGGTCCGGGTTCTAAACTTGATCGAGCGTTCTGAGTGTCGTTTTTCTTCAATAGTTTTTCATTCTCCACCGACGTAAATTCAGGTACATTTACTCTCAATTCTACCTTCTTTATTCTTATTCCATTGGCATTGATTTATGAATAGCCTGAATGAAGTGATAATAAGGCTCATCACACAGAAAAATATCTGATTATAGTATATTTCAAACCAATCGGACACTAACTGTCTCAGATATTTATTTCCGGAATTGGACTAGAAAACTATAGACTAATTAAAGTAATCTATAGTTCAATGAAATTTAGATATAGTTATTTGATATTTAATTTTTTTAAATTGTATACTGATATATGGTACATCATCTTAATACACTTCTTAATAAACTAGTATGAAATTGGAATAGCGAGACACCTCTATCCTTCAATTTTATGTATAAACAAATACAATTTAATATATATCAGACACTAATATATAAGTGGACTTGATAAAGTTAAGTGTGTTTTAATGAAAAGGATTGTTAAAATACTTATAATATTTTAAAAGCAAGCGAAACCTTCAAAATAAGACGTAGACTAAAATGTAATTACTGATATTAACAACACTTTGTTGCTCTTATTGTTAAAAAAAATTGTCAACGTTTTTTTATAAAATCACCTCTGAGATATTAGATCAATTATTTATTTTACATGTTTGTTGAAATATATTAAACTTAGAGTTAATTGGCCTCACAAGCATTCAATAATCTTGCCATGCTAGATTTATATAAGCTGAATTCATCCCAAGACTGTTCAACATATTTAATTTGCGTGTAGTTAATCAAACGTTCGCTCATCAGGGGGAAAAGTTTCCAAGCAAACACCAATCTGTTTTGTCATATATTCCCATAATAGAACTTCATACGTCTCAACCTAACGGCTCATTCCCTAATTGCCCCCAGAAGAGACATATTCTTCGCTGGGTTTCAACTCTGTGCCACCTGTTCTTCCTTTACGAAAGTTATAAACCCTTGTTCCGACCGGTGGAATATTTCGAGATACGCGGGCGGACACATTTCATATTATAGAACACGTCCGACGTTCAGGCGCGCGTTGGGACATAAATATGGTAGGTTCACGTGTAATGAAGCAATTTTCCGGTTGAAATATGGAGGGCACAGGTCTGGGACACACCTGTTCCCTCTCGCTCCATGCCCTGAAACTTCTTGAGAAGTTGGCAGAACTGTGACTCACAACATTCGGTGTTGATGGTTTCTGACTATGGCACATACCATTGGGAGATTCATTCGAACAGCACTTTCAAACAAGAAGAAAATCGAATGTTTTCTGTTTCACCAACTGCAGAGCGAACCTCAACGGTACGATTTCTTTCCCTCCCCGATTCCTTTTTTTTTTAGCGTTTCTTTCCGTGTACACCGTTTGATTCCATCGAAGTATATAGTACACGTCGAAGTTTCTAACTTTTAAATGAGAAAACTTAAAAAACGAGCTTCTTCTGAGTTTACAAACAAATTTTAATGAAGCTGAAAAAAAAAGCCATATTATTAATGAGACCTATTAGTGTGATGTGAAATATCTAATGTTTTAATTGGAGTTGTGTTCTTTTTTTAATGCAGTGATATTTTGATATTTTAACATGGTAACAGGTTGTACATTTATTATAGGTCGAGGACCTTTTTTTTTAAGATATTGAAGTTAATTTTAATAGTTGGCCATACATTTTTACTTCCTTAAATAATATAGTTTGAATAAAACCAATATTATATTTTTAAGATAGAATACTCAACAACTTTTCAAACAATATAAATGACGAAATATATTAGGACATTACGTGATTATTATTTAGCACCGCGTCTTACTACCCGTTCGGGTTATACGCTTAAGTACTAATTACGCTAATGGATTAGGAATTGGGAAGGTTGAATTTAGAGGAAGTGAACCCGTATTTGCGTGGAGGGAGAGTGGAAAACTATTTAGGAAAAACCACCCGCAGTTCACCCGACCGAGATTCAAACCTCGATCTCCCCGTCCTCGGCAGTCGGGCTCAACACGACTAGCACGTTAGCCAACTAAGCCACCGAGGCTGGTCATTTCTTGGTGGTTACTTATATATATATATATATATATATATATGAGTAATATATATATATATATGAGTAATATATATATATATGAGTAATATATATATGAGTAATATATATATATATATGAGTAATATATATATATATATATATATATATGAGTTATATATATATATGAGTAATATATATATATGAGTAATATATATATATATGAGTAATATATATATGAGTAATATATATATATGAGTAATATATATATGAGTAATATATATATATGAGTAATATATATATATATGAGTAATATATATATATGAGTAATATATATATATATATATATATATATATATGAGTAATATATATATGAGTAATATATGATATATAGATTTTCCTCGAACAACTAAACTGTTCAACTTGTCATGATAGCATGAATAGTTTGGTAAACAGAGTGCAGTATTTACTTAGTATTATTAGTGTTTCAACAGGTAGTTAAAGCACCTGGGATATAAGCTTCGACTAACAAATACCAAATAACAAAGTCAACCGTCATAACTTTCTCGGTATGGCTAATCACTTAAATACTAACCCTATATAAAGAGTAAATTGTCTTTATCAATCGTTGAAAATGACGCCTTACAGTGAGTTTTGAATAATATGTAAGTCAAAATTTTATATTTCAAAGACTTTGTAATTAATTTTTTTGGGGTTTGTAGAAAAAAAATTAAGTATCACGCTAAGTAAACTAATCGAGAAATATGAGTTAAATTTAAGTAAACAGTAAATACAATGTTTAAACAATGGTAACACTGTATCATAATAAATTAAAAACATTTGAATTAGTTAAAATATGACTAAAATTAGGTTCTAAAACAAGGTGCTCAGGAAAATATTTGGTGAAATAAAGAAATGTAGATACGAGTGTGTGGAAGAGGTTACATAATGATGGGTTACATAATACGTACTCATCACAATACATTGTTAGGATAGTCAAATCTCTTAGATTACGGTGGGTAGGATATGCAGCGTGAATAGGAGAATCTAGTACCGTGTTCTGCTTATTGATTGGCAAACCCAATGGGAAGAGATTATTGGGAAGATCGAGATGCAGCTGGGAGGATACAATTAGAATAGGCGTATTGATATTGTATTGTATTGTAGTAGATATAACTAGATATAGATAGGATGTAATGAGGTGGACTGGATATAAATAGCTTAAGATATAGATAAAGTGTAATGAGGTGGACTGAATAGAAATAGCTTAAGATATAGATAGAGTGTAATGTGGTGGACTGGATAGAAATAGCTTAAGATATAGATAAAGTGTAATGAGGTGGACTGAATAGAAATAGCTTAAGATAAGGATAGGATGTAATGAGGTGGACTGGACAGAAATAGCTTAAGATATAGATAAAGTGTAATGAGGTGGACTGAATAGAAATAGCTTAAGATATAGATAGAGTGTAATGTGGTGGACTGGGTAGAAATAGCTTAAGATATAGATAGGGTGTAATGAGGTGGACTGGATAGAACTAGCTCAAGATATAGGTAGAGTGTAATGAGGTGGACTGAATAGAAATAGCTTAAGTTAAGGATAGGGTGTAATGAGGTAGACTGGATAGAACTAGCTGAAGATATAGATAGAGTGTGATGAGGTGGACTGGATTTAAATAGCTTAAGATAAGTATAGGGTGTAATGAGATGGACTGGATAGAACTAGCTCACGATATGATAGAGTGTAATGAGGTGGACTGGATAGAACTATCTCAAGATATTGATAGGGTGTAATTGGGGGACTGGATAGAACTATCTCAAGATATAGATAGAGTGTAATGAGGTGGACTGGATAGAAATAGCTTAAGATATAGATAGGGTGTAATGAGGTGGACTGGATAGAACTAGCTTAAGATATAGATTAGAGTGTAATGAGGTGGACTGGGTAGAAATAGCTTAAGATATAGATAGGGTGTAATGAGATGGACTGGATAGAACTAGCTCAAGATATAGAGTGTAATGAGGTGGACTGGATAGAAATAGCTTAAGATAAGGATAGGGTGTAATGAGATGGACTGGGTAGAACTAGCTCAAGATATAGATATGGTGCAATGATGTGGACTGGATAGAACTAGCTCAAGATAGGGATAAGCTGTAACGAGGTGAACTGGATAGATCTAGCTCAAGATATAGATAAAGTGTAATGAGGTGGATTGGATAGAACTAGCTCAAGATAGGGATATGGTGTAATGAGATTGACTGGATATAATTAGCTCAAGATAGGGATTAGGTGTATTCAAGTGGGCTGGATAGAACTAGCTAAAGCTAGGAATAAGTTGTAACGAGGTAGACTGGATAGAACTAGCTCAAGATATACAGTGTAATGAACTGGACTGTATAGAACTAGATCAAGAGAGGGAGAAATTGTAATGAGGTGAACTGGATAGAACTAGCTCAAGATATATATAAAGTTTAATGAGGTGGACTGTATAGAATTTTTTTTTTTTTTTATTTATTTAGCACCGCGTCTTACTACCCGTTCGGTTATACGCTTAAGTACTAATTACGCTAATGGATTAGGAATTGGGAGGTTGAATAGAGGAAGTGAACCCGCATTTGCGTGGAGGGAGAGTGGAAAACCATTTAGGAAAAACCACCCCCAGTTCACCCGACCGAGATTCGAACCTCGATCTCCCCGTCCTCGCAGTCGGCTCAACACGACTAGCGCTGTATAGAATTATCTCAAGATAGGGATAGGGTGTAATGAGATGGACTGGATAGAACTAGCTCAAATATGGATAGGTGGCGTACTTTTGTAAGTGCGGCAATGAACTTTTGAGTTCCTAATGTCTAAGAGAATAAGTAAAACATTAGTTTAAATATGCGATTGATTTGTATTCGCCATTCACTTAACTGGGGTCAAGCGATGTTCGATTCACGTAACGTAGATAATTATTGTTGCAATGGTCGATCCTAAAATTGATTCCATCTCGATCAATGAACGATCCCGCAACTTCGGAGCACAAACGCTCCAGTAAGTCACTTGAATTACTTGACTATAAAAACCGACGTGTTGAAAGCTGGTTTAATATTCTCCTATGGAATGTGTTGTTTGTGTACATAAACATGTGACATAAGTTAAGATGGGATGGAAGGGAACACAAGTTAAGGTTTGTATTTTTTCAGGTTTTTATGGAAAAATGAATAATTTGGCCAAAATTTAAAAATATTATTTAGTAGATATATTTAGCTTAATAATTATGATACATATAATACCAACATTTATTTAACATCTGTTATAAGCATTGTATAATTTGACTTGGGCTTTTCTTTTTTATTTAAAATTTCTACGATTCTCATAAAAAATATTAAGGAGTATTTGAGATTTCAATGTACATTAAATTAAACTAAATTTATCTAGTCAAGCAATAGTTTATTTATTAAAAAAAATATTTTGGTCGTAAAAATGATATTAATGGAATTAATCACGTACAACACTTCTATCTCACCTTAAAACTCATAGCTGTGAAGTTTTAATTTTGTGATTGAATCAATGATCCTTTTTTAATAGATGAAAATATCCTATTTGAAAGCTACCGTGTAATATTGAGTGTGTTGGCTCAGCGTTAACATTTCTAAACATTCAAAGTTTAACACATTATTTTAACTTTTGTAAATAAAAATATACCACAATAAAAAAATTAAATAAATAAAATATATCCATTTGTGAGAAATAATATAGCATTAGACCATGAAGCTTGAACATAAAATTGTTGTGAAGTGAAACTAAGTTTGATTCTATCGTGATTACTAACATATTCAAGTAAAATGTATTCCAAAACGTTATCGCAGATTCGCCCTTTGTTTCACAAAGTAGAATTTACTTACTGCCGAGGTTTGTTCCAACAAATATAGCAACGGAGTTGTGCTGAAAGTTAAACAAGAATTGTTTGTGCGTCTCTCGTGGACTTGAGAGTGATGAAAGTAGGTGGTTGGTAGCTCTGGTGGAAATGTACATGGTAGCCAACCCCTTGACATATCTCACCACATTTATCCTTCCTTTCCCCGTCTACATACACGGCCTTCATTGTCTAGACTCTAGATTGTCCACTGAGACAAACAAAACTCGCACCGCATTATAAAGGAACTACCTCCCCCATTTTCATATTCCCTTGACGGCGCTAAATTTGTTCTCTGTCCACTTATTGCGTTTTCTTTCCTACCTCTATTCTTTACCAACGTCCCACTCTCCCTCCGCCTCATGCCTCTTATCTTTCACTTCAGCTTCCTTGCCACTTTTCTTAATTTAAGTTCCTCGACTCCAACATATCACATTTGTTTTAATACCCCTTCCTCTTTCCATCAACCCCCCAGCTCCCATTCCACGAGTCCCGAGATGTCCTGGGCTGTCTAAACATTTGATAGACGACGGAACTGTCAGTTTCTTGCGAAATATGACTTGTTTTCAGCCATTCCTATTAAATTATTGCAATAACCATAGCATGTAATATGAAAGCGTGTCCTCGCAGATCAAATGGGGCCGTGTCTACCGCGCCTGTTTGCTGCTGCTGTTATCAGCAGTATGGACGTCATTAATGGAGGGACAGGGGGAATACAAAGCCCTCAATAATATGCTCAACTGAGACACCCACAGTATCTTAAAAGAAACAGTGAAATCTTTTATTCATTGAAATGAAAATTTGGAGCAATTCACATATTATTATGAAGGCAGCTTATTTATATGACTTACATAGTTAGCTTAGTTATAATATCATTTGAGTTTTTCAGTTGATACAAAACTATTTCTATTTTCTCGCTTTAAGTTATAAATAGCAACGCCCCTGATGATGAAATTGAATGTTTGATTACACACCCTTTGAAATAATAGTTTCAGACACCAATATTTATATCATGTTGTTAATGACAATACTATACTGGATACACCAATACAAAATATATAAACCGACTGAAAAAATTTGACATTTAAACAAAATATCTGTTCATTAAAGACCTGTTTTAGTTCCTAAATTAATCCTTATATATAATTTGATAAGCCCGTTTCCAGTAATAGAAATTACGAGGAAATTACTGAACAGATTTTGACAAACGACCACTCATTTTAACGGTTAGGAGTCCAGGATGTCGGGAAAAATAGGAATTTTCCACGAAACCCCGATTTTCACAAAGAATTCTCAGTTTTTCATTCTTTGTTTAGTCACCATGGAAACCAGTATTTGCTGCATGGCTGTAAATATATAAATAAAATATATCTCTTTGGCTAAGAAACAATAACTAAATCTTTATTTGTTGGCCCAAACACATCACAATTTTCTCTTTGGATGAATATTTCTCTTTGGATGCGGGTCATAACACAGCTAAATTGAGATGACTAAACTGGTGAAATATTTACTTTTTATTAAAGTGTTGGTGTCGTTAATTCGCATTCAAATCAATAATATTGAGCATAACTAGAGAATTAGAAGGTTAAGTTGTAAAGTTCGTGAAAATAATGTCTACGTAAGGTTTCGCGCATGATAAAATGATGTTTAAATATGTTTTGGTGTGTATTATAAGTTCAAAAACAATAAAATAATCTTAAATAATGTTTAAAAATAGCCATTTTAACTATTTAAGTATGAATTTTGATGTTCATTTTTTAAAATAATGAGTTTTGATGTTCATTTTATTCAAATATTGGGTTTTGATGTTTATTTTATTCAAATAATGGAATTTGATGTTCATTTTTGCAAATAGTAACACAATACAAATACATAAGTTAATCTATTTTTTCATTTTACTTATTATTTTTGAGGATATGATATTTAAAAGATTAATGTTTTATGCAACCCATCTATATTTTCGCATTCTTACAAATACAGTAAGTTCACTTATATTTGCATTGAGGATATTGTGTAAGGAACGAGCTTGGGTTGAACCCAATGAAGGAATATTAAGGAGAGGAATTAACCAACCTAGCTAAGGAACGGCCTATATGAGCACTTATTAACCTAATTTAATTTTATCAAAATTTATATATCTATCTTATATTTTAATACATTCTGATGTTGTTAATTGTATTTTTAGGACTACTTTTTTTGATTAGCAACTGACTGATCATAAATAGGCTTAAATTTAACTTATCAATTTACTTTCTTATTTTATACTCAAAACTGTAATTTCACATAGCTTATGTCAATAATTTTAACATATTATATTTTAACCAAGTGTTTCATCTAATCATTATATTTCAATTTCTAATCTAATATTAAGAGTAGGGATCATTTACGGTCCTCAGGGCGGAAGTGACGTCATAATAGTGGGGTGGGTAGTTTTTGGGATAGGTCCTTATACATAGGTACGGTTTTCAGGGCAGAGAGGGGAAGGTAGGGGAGGTATCGTGATGATGTGTTGGAGGTAAGGTGGGATGGTGGTTGGTGGGGGGTTGAGGGTTTATAGCTCGCGTGTGTTGGATGGTTCTGCGGGGGGAAGGGGGGCGGGGCGTCATAATAGTGGGATGGGTAGTTTTTGGGATAGGTCCTTATACATAGGTACGGTTTTCAGGGCAGAGAGGATAGGCCCCTTATACATGCATATGGTTTTCAGGGCAGAGAGGAGAAGGTAGTGGTGGTATCGTGATGATGTGAGGGAGGGGGGGGGGTGAGGGTTTATAGCTCGCGTGTGTTGGATGGTTCTGCGAGGGGAGGGGTGGCAAGTGACGGCGACCTCGGGAGGGGGTTTTTCTCTCTCTCTCTCATAGATATAGGCCGCCTCACTTAAACATGCATACGGTTTTCAGGGCAGGTGTGAAGGGGTGGAGGGGAGGGGTGGCAAGCGACGGCGACCGCGGGAGGGTGTTTTCTCTCTCTCTCTCGGTGTTGTAGATATACCTTAAACATGCATACGGTTTTCAGGGCAGGTGTGAAGGGGTGGAGGGGAGGGGGTGGCAAGCGACGGTGACCGCGGGAGGGTGTTTTCTCTCTCTCTCTCTCTCGGTGTTGTAGATATACCTTAAACATGCATACGGTTTTCAGGGCAGGTAGGAGAAGGTAGAGGAGGTATCGTGATGATGTAGGGGAAGGGGGGTGGTGGGGGGAGGGGCGGGGGGGGGGTGGTGGTGGCTAGACTATCGAAGACGGGGAGATCGAGGTTCGAATCTCTGTCAGGTGAACTGGGAGTGGTTTTCCCTAAATGGTTTTCCATTCTCCCTCCACGCAAATGTGGATTCACTTCCTCTAAATTCAACCTCAACAATTCCTAACCCATTAGAGTAATTAGTACATAAGCGTATAAACCAAACGGGTAGTAATATGCGGTGCTAATAAAACCTTCTAAGTCGGTTATGGCTCTTAGTATATTATTCAACAATCAATCGCTAAATGGTTTTCCCATTCTCCCTCCACGCAAATGTGGATTCACTTCCTCTAAATTCAACCTCCCCCCCCCAATTCCTAACCCATTAGAGTAATTAGTACGTAAGCGTATAAACCAAACGGGTAGTAATATGCGGTGCTAATAAAACCTTCTAAGTCAGTTATGGCTCTTAGTATATTATTCAACAATCAATCCCTAAATGGTTATTCCATTCTCCCTCCACACAAATGTGGATTCACTTACTCTAAATTCAACCTCCCCCCAATTCCTAAAACATTAGAGTAATTAGTACGTAAGCGTATAAACCAAACGGGTAGTAATATGCGGTGCTAATAAAACCTTCTAAGTCAGTTATGGCTCTTAGTATATTATTCAACAATCAATCCCTAAATGGTTTTTCCATTCTCCCTCCACGCAAATGTGGATTCACTTCCTCTAAATACAACCTCCCCCAATTCCTAACACATTAGAGTAATTAGTACGTAAGCGTATAAACCAAACGGGTAGTAATATGCGGTGCTAATAAAACCTTCTAAGTCAGTTATGGCTCTTAGTATATCATTCAACAATCAATCCCTAAATGGTTTTCCATTCTCCCTCCACGCAAATGTGGATTCACTTCCTCTAAATTCAACCTCCCCCAATTCCTAACCCATTAGAGTAATTAGTACGTAAGCGTATAAACCAAACGGGTAGTAATATGCGGTGCTAATAAAACCTTCTAAGTCAGTTATGGCTCTTAGTATATCATTCAACAATCAATCCCTAAATGGTTTTTCCATTCTCCCTCCACGCAAATGTGGATTCACTTCCTCTAAATTCAACCTCCCCAATTCCTAAAACATTAGAGTAATTAGTACATAAGCGTATAAACCAAACGGGTAGTAATATGCGGTGCTAATAAAACCTTCTAAGTCAGTTATGGCTCTTAGTATATTATTCAACAATCAATCCCTAAATGGTTATTCCATTCTCCCTCCACACAAATGTGGATTCACTTCCTCTAAATTCAACCTCCCCCAATTCCTAACCCATTAGAGTAATTAGTACGTAAGCGTATAATAATAATAATAATAATAATTTTAGCATCACGTCTTACTACCCGTTTGGGTTATACGCTTAAGTACTAATTACTCTAATGGATTAGGAATTGGGAAGGTTGAATTTAGAGGAAGTGAACTCGCATTTGCGTGGAGGGAGAGTGGAAAACCATTTAGGAAAAACCACCCCCAGTTCACCCGACCGAGATTCGAACCTCGATCTCCCCGTCCTCGGTGGTCGAGCTCAACACGACTAGCGCGTTAGCCAACTACGCCACTGAGGCGGGTGTAAGCGTATAAACCAAACGGGTAGTAATATGCGGTGCTAATAAAACCTTCTAAGTCAGTTATGGCTCTTAGTATATTATTCAACAATCAATCCCTAAATGTTTTTCCATTCTCCCTCCACGCAAATGTGGATTCACTTCCTCTAAATTCAACCTCCCCAATTCCTAAAACATTAGAGTAATTAGTACATAAGCGTATAAACCAAACGGGTAGTAATATGCGGTGCTAATAAAACCTTCTAAGTCAGTTATGGCTCTTAGTATATTATTCAACAATCAATCCCTAAATGGTTTTTCCATTCTCCCTCCACGCAAATGTGGATTCACTTCCTCTAAATTCAACCTCCCCCCCAATTCCTAACCCATTAGAGTAATTAGTACGTAAGCGTATAAACCAAACGGGTAGTAATATGCGGTGCTAATAAAACCTTCTAAGTCAGTTATGGCTCTTAGTATATTATTCGACAATCAAACCTTTGGTTGAAAACTACGCTACGAGTGTTATTATCAATAATGTCAATCTCTATTAAACCTTATTACTGATTTTAATATTTGAAAAATGATACCTGAACGTTTAATTTGGTGCATTTGATATATTTATATACAACCCACCAACCCCTCCATAGACATACACGCATTTACCCACACATATAGTTAAATAAAAAAAAACTATATTGATATATTATTACATCAACTTTCTAGTGGAAACCACCCTCGAGTAACCAAACTTTATCTTTATTTGTACATACAATCCCATACACATCATAAACACAAACATACATAAGCCACAACACACAATCTAATACTTAAAATACACAAAACACAAACATCACATAAACCCTGAATCCCATTGTGTGTATGTGCGGGTGTGTGAATGTTCATATGTGAGGATGTGTGTTTGTGAAGATGTATGTATATGAGGATGTATGTACTGTATGTGAATGTGATTGTACAGTCTGAGCGATTTGTTGACAAACTCAAAGGACATGTTATTATACAAACATAGAGAAAGCAACTCGTGCGGTCGGCGGTAGGCTCCCTACTGATATATCGGCTCTGCTCGTAAGCAGATGAAATAAATAATAGCGTGGGCCTTGGATAAAAGTGGACTGATTATTAGGAAAACTTTTGTTTTTTTCAGTTCCTAATTACCCTCCCCCCTCCCCTCCACCTCAACTCCATGGCTGAGTGGTCAAACATTAGTCCTTGGAGGGCCGGCCTCGGCTACTGATTTAGAGGTTCCAGGCTCGATTCTTGGAGGTACCATATGTATTTTTCCCGAAAGGGTAACTGTACCTATAATCACCATGATAGAATTAACTATGCGTAAGATAAGTATAAGATTTCCACAAGATCTACACCTCCATAATCACTATAATCACGTTATCTCATCGCTAGTATGACGTGTAGATACCTCCAAGGTATACCCTGGGCAACGTTCTCTTTCCACAGAGCGGCTAAAAGTCTACATACACGGCGACCGAACTAGATACTGCACCTCTCAAAAGGTCGGGTGTATAGTACTGTATTAGACGTAATGTTCTGGGTAAAATTAGTGTGTGTAAGTCCTGCTATTAACTATGAACTATCTAGGAGGAAAGGCCGGGTGTATAGTACTGTATTAGACGTAATGTTCTGGCTAAAATTAGTGTGTAAGTCTTGCTATTAACTATGAAATATCTAGGAGGAAAGGTCGGGTGTATAGTACTGTATTAGACGTAATGTTTTGGGTAAAGTTACTGTGTAAGTCCTACTATTAACTATAAAATGTCTAGGAGGAAAGGCCAGGTGTATAGTACTGTATTAGACGTAATGTTCGGGGTAAAGTTACTGTGTAAGTCCTGCTATTAACTATGAAATATCTAGGAGGAAAGGCCGGGTGTATAGTACTGTATTAGACGTAATGTTCTGGGTAAAGCTACTGTGTAAGTCCTACTATTAACTATAAAATGTCTAGGAGTAAAGGCCAGGTGTATAGTACTGTATTAGACGTAATGTTCGGGGTAAAGTTACTGTGTAAATCCTGCTATTAACTATGAAATATCTAGGAGGAAAGGCCAGGTGTATAGTACTGTATTAGACGTAATGTTCTGGGTAAAGTTACTGTGTAAGTCCTGCTATTAACTATGAAATATCTAGGAGGAAAGGCCGGGTGTATAGTACTGTATTAGACGTAATGTTCGGGGTAAAGTTACTGTGTAAGTCCTGCTATTAACTATGAAATATCTAGGAGGTAAGGCCGGGTGTATAGTACTGTATTAGACGTAATGTTCGGGGTAAAGTTACTGTGTAAGTCCTGCTATTAACTATGAAATATCTAGGAGGAAAGCCAGGTGTATAGTACTGTATTAGACGTAATGTTCTGGCTAAAATTAGTGTGTAAGTCTTGCTATTAACTATGAAATATCTAGGAGAAAAGGCAGGGTGTATAGTACTGTATTAGACGTAATGTTCTGGCTAAAATTAGTGTGTAAGTCTTGCTATTAACTATGAAATATCTAGGAGGAAAGGCCAGGTGTATAGTACTGTATTAGACGTAATGTTCTGGCTAAAATTAGTGCGTAAGTCTTGCTATTAACTATGAAATATCTAGGAGGAAAGGCCGGGTGTATAGTACTGTATTAGACGTAATGTTCTGGCTAAAATTATTGTGTAAGTCCTGCTATTAACTATGAAATATCTAGGAGGAAAGGCCGGATGTATAGTACTGTATTAGACGTAATGTTCTGGGTAAAGTTACTCTGTAAGTCCTGCTATTAACTATGAAATGTCTAGGAGGAAAGGCCGGGTGTATAGTACTGTATTAGACGTAATGTTCTGGCTAAAATTATTGTGTAAGTCCTGCTATTAACTATCAAATATCTAGGAGGAAAGGCCGGGTGTATAGTACTGTATTAGACGTAATGTTCTGGGTAAAGTTACTGTGTAAGTCCTGCTATTAACTATGAAATATCTAGGAGGAAAGGCCAGGTGTATAGTACTGTATTAGACGTAATGTTCGGGGTAAAGGTACTGTGTAAGTCCTGCTATTAACTATAAAATGTCTAGGAGGAAAGGCCAGGTGTATAGTACTGTATTAGACGTAATGTTCGGGGTAAAGTTACTGTGTAAATCCTTCTATTAACTATGAAATATCTAGGAGGAAAGGCCAGGTGTATAGTACTGTATTAGACGTAATGTTCTGGGTAAAATTAGTGTGTGTAAGTCCTGCTATTAACTATGAAATATCTAGGAGGAAAGGCCGGGTGTATAGTACAGTATTAGACGTAATGTTCTGGCTAAAATTAGTGCGTAAGTCCTGCTATTAACTATGAAATATCTAGGAGGAAAGGCCGGGTGTATAGTACTGTATTAGACGTAATGTTCGGGGTAAAGTTACTGTGTAAGTCCTGCTATTAACTATGAAATATCTAGGAGGAAAGGCCAGGTGTATAGTACTGTATTAGACGTAATGTTCTGGCTAAAATTAGTGTGTAAGTCTTGCTATTAACTATGAAATATCTAGGAGAAAAGGCCGGGTGTATAGTACTGTATTAGACGTAATGTTCTGGCTAAAATTAGTGTGTAAGTCTTGCTATTAACTATGAAATATCTAGGAGGAAAGGCCAGGTGTATAGTACTGTATTAGACGTAATGTTCTGGCTAAAATTAGTGCGTAAGTCTTGCTATTAACTATGAAATATCTAGGAGGAAAGGCCGGGTGTATAGTACTGTATTAGACGTAATGTTCTGGCTAAAATTAGTGTGTAAGTCTTGCTATTAACTATGAAATATCTAGGAGGAAAGGCCGGGTGTATAGTACTGTATTAGACGTAATGTTCTGGGTAAAGTTTCTCTGTAAGTCCTGCTATTAACTATGAAATGTCTAGGAGGAAAGGCCGGGTGTATAGTACTGTATTAGACGTAATGTTCTGGCTAAAATTAGTGTGTAAGTCTTGCTATTAACTATGAAATATCTAGGAGAAAAGGCCGGGTGTATAGTACTGTATTAGACGTAATGTTCTGGCTAAAATTAGTGTGTAAGTCTTGCTATTAACTATGAAAATATCTAGGAGGAAAGGCCAGGTGTATAGTACTGTATTAGACGTAATGTTCTGGCTAAAATTAGTGCGTAAGTCTTGCTATTAACTATGAAATATCTAGGAGGAAAGGCCGGGTGTATAGTACTGTATTAGACGTAATGTTCTGGCTAAAATTAGTGTGTAAGTCTTGCTATTAACTATGAAATATCTAGGAGGAAAGGCCGGGTGTATAGTACTGTATTAGACGTAATGTTCTGGGTAAAGTTTCTCTGTAAGTCCTGCTATTAACTATGAAATGTCTAGGAGGAAAGGCCGGGTGTATAGTACTGTATTAGACGTAATGTTCTGGCTAAAATTATTGTGTAAGTCCTGCTATTAACTATAAAATGTCTAGGAGGAAAGGCCAGGTGTATAGTACTGTATTAGACGTAATGTTCTGGGTAAAGTAACTCTGTAAGTCCTGCTATTAACTATTAAATAATTAGGAGGAAAGGCCGGGTGTATAGTACTGTATTAGACGTAATGTTCTGGCTAAAATTAGTGTGTAAGTCCTACTATTAACTATGAAATATCTAGGAGGAAAGGCCGAGTGTATAGTACTGTATTAGACGTAATGTTCTGTGGTGGGGTAAGGGTTTATAGCTCAAGTGTGTTGTATGGTTCTGCGGGGAGAGGGGAGGGTGGCAAGCTCTTTCGTGGTGGAGACCGTGGGAGGATGCCCTTCTCTCTCTCTCTTACAAGGGAACATAGAGATTAAGGTGTACTGGGGAGATATTTATTGATCCTGTAGGCTAACAGATATAATGTTTCTCTCCGAGACCTCACACACACCTCAGGTATCTCGATAACATCCGGGGTTCTCTTACACCGGTGGATGACTTCCGCTCCACGACATGTGTTTTTTTAGAACGTGTGGGAACTGCGAATATCTCTTTCTAAGGGTTGTAATATTATTTTCTCGGCTTGGTGAAAGAGCATCCCTTGATTTAATCATGCTGGTAAACGGCTCGCCAGACAAGGGCTAAGAACGCAGGTTGTGGGAACAGTATTAATCATTTCACACATGAACATCTGTGCGAGTTGAACTATGAACTTTCTGGCACAGGGAAATTAAGAATTAAGGTTAAATAGTATGGATTCTTTAAACAATACATAAATATATTCTGTACACTGAGTATTATAATAAAATCTCTTCCTCTATCCCTTTTTTTATACTTCCATACAATGATTATTATAAATCTTAAAAGGATACTCTCTATCTCTCGCCCTCTCTCTCTCTCTCTCTCTCTCTCACAAGGAAATTAGGAATTAAGTTTAAATAGTATGGATTCTTTAAACAATACATAAATATATTTTGTACAGTGAGTATTATTGTAAAATCTCTTCCTCTATCCCTTTTTTTATACTTCCATACAATGATTATTATAAATCTTAAAAGGATACTCTCTATCTTTCTCTCTCTCTCTCTCTCTTACAAGGAAATTAGGAATTAAGGTTAAATAGTATGGATTCTTTAAACAATACATAAATATATTTTGTACAGTTAGTATTATTATAAAATCTCTTCCTCTATCCATTTTTTTATATATCTTCCATACAATGATTATTATAAATCTTAAAGGGATACTCTCTATCTCTATATATTCTCTCTTTCTCTCTCTTACAAGGAAATTAGGAATTAAGGTTAAATATCTTCTGTAAAATCTCTTCCTCGATCCTTTTTTTCATCTTAACGGGATCGTAAACTTAAATGAATAGTACAGCCTCTTATTTCGGGTATCTCCGAGCTTGGTGGAGTTACCTTCATAGCGGGCTCCATAGGTCTTATCGTGTATCCTTCTAGTGAATGACAGTCTGTGTCCTTCTAGTGAATAACAGTCTATATCCTTCTAGAGAATGACAGTCTGTGTCCTCCTAGTGAATGGCAGTATGTGTCCTAGTTAATGGCAGTCTATATCATCCTAGTAAATGACAGTTTATATCATCCTAGTAAATGACAGTCTGTATCCTAGTGAATGCCAATCTGTATCCTAGTGAATGACAGCCTGTATCCCTCTAGTGAATGACAGTCTGTATCCTCTACCTAGTGAAAAAATTCTCTGTTCTCATAGTGAATGTTAGCCTCTGTCCTACTAGTGAATTAAGCATGTATCCTAGCGAATGACAGCATGTATCCTTACAGTTAATGACAGTCTGTATCCTAGTGAATGACAGTCTGTATCCCCCTAGTGAATGACAGTATGCATCCTAGTAAATGACAGTCTTTATCCTTCTAGTGAATGACAGTCTATATCCCCCTAGTGAATGACAGTATGCATCCTAGTTAATGACAGTCTATATCATCCTAGTAAATGACAGTCTTTATCCTTCTAGTGAATGACAGTATGCATCCTAGTTAATGACAGTCTATATCATCCTAGTAAATGACAGTCTTTATCCTTCTAGTGAATGACAGTCTGTGTCCTCCTAGTGAATGACAGTATGCATCCTAGTTAATGACAGTCTATATCATCCTAGTAAATGACAGTCTTTATCCTTCTAGTGAATGACAGTCTGTATCCCCCTAGTGAATGACAGTATGCATCCTAATTAATGACAGTCTATATCATCCTAGTAAATGACAGTCTTTATCCTTCTAGTGAATGACAGTCTGTATCCCCCTAGTGAATGACAGTATGCATCCTAGTTAATGACAGTCTATATCATCCTAGTGAATGACAGTCTTTATCCTTCTAGTGAATGACAGTCTGTATCCCCCTAGTGAATGACAGTATGCATCCTAGTTAATGACAGTCTATATCATCCTAGTAAATGACAGTCTTTATCCTTCTAGTGAATGACAGTCTGTGTCCTCCTAGTGAATGACAGTCTGTAACAGTATATATCCTCCTAGTGAATGACAGTATGTATCCTCTAAGTGAAATACAGCCTCTAGCACTGTCAGTATAGTTCCACTGCTCACAGAACTAGTAGTAAGAATATGAAGGGAGTAAGGTCCGCTGTTCACAGAAATACTAGTAAGACTATGATAATGGTAAGAACATGGGGAGGGGAGTAAGGTCCACTATTCACAGAACGACTAGTAACGGAAGCAGGTGCTGTAGGATGGGAATCTTGATAACATCCGGCCTCTCTTATTTTGCTGGATGACTTCCGCCCACGACATGGGATTTCAACGATAAATTTTGGTTCACCAGACAAGGCTTAGAACTTAGGTCGTAGGAATGGTGATAATCTTTTCCTCGAATCGGTTCACACGTGAACATCTGCGCGAGATGAACTATGAGCTTTCCAAGTCATTATACTTCAACCCTGAGAAGATTACGTGATGATCTGACGCGGTCAAAGTCACACGCTCTGTAGAGGGTGCGGCTCGGAATCCTCTCGGCCTTATATATAGAGATCTACCCCTTCTAGGTGAAATCATTAGTTACCATCTACATTCTAGAGGAGAATATCTCAGCAAACAGCAAGGCGTTTTGCCTCATTATACGTGATAGAGTGGTTCGCTATGTTGATCGACGTGCAGGGTTACTCGAGTGATGAAATAGTATTCATATTCAAGGAGGTGAGCGTTCTACATTTCGAACCTTTTGAGGAAGCCAACTACAAGTTTCTCCCCCCGTTCAAGATCGACAACCTCTCCGCATCGAGCAGGAGAAATGTAGATTGGGCGAGCGAGAATTATCACGGGCTATCCTGGTGTGACGGAGAAGTACAGTACTCGAATCTTCGTTCTATCATAATTTCCCATCTAGAGCGGTACGCATCGCGACTATCAATCTATATTAAAGGAACTGAGAAGATGACTTGGCTACAGAGTGTCATCGCCGCCGATAGTGACAAGTACGACTTTTGCGAGCTAGGCAATCTCGGTTGCCCTTCTCTGAGTAAGCTTAAAAATCTGTACAACGTAAACAAGTGTTCCACCCATTCCGGTAGCGTCTACTCGTGCGCCACAGAAAATGTCCGGCTACTCTACAAATGGTTTAAGTCTGATCAGACAAAACTTTTGCGATCTGACTAGGAGAGGAGTTGAAGGATGCGTAAGGGAATACGCAGTGTAACTAGTGCTAATTTCTCACTGTCAAAACTCCTAAAAAAAAAGGACTTGTATATGAACGAGTGCTTTAAGCCAGAGATAGTAGATCGAAAAGATTTTTATTAACTTTTTTCATCGATCTTTCTTTGATACTCCCTAGGTTGTAATGTATCAATTATTACTTTGTATTCTTTAGAAAGAGATGTATTTAATCAATTAGATTATAAGTATAGGACCTCACTCAAAATGATTAGGATTTTAACCTCCCGAGCACTACATCACTAGAAAACCAGTTCATAATATGGGAGTAACATTTAGAGGAATAATTTTTTAATCTTTGAAAATAAATGTATAAGTCTAAGAATGTATCAAACTTTTTTCATTTATCCTTCTTGAATACTTGTAATGTATTAATCATGTGTTTTAAGATTATTAATTTGTTTTCTCTAGAATAAGATATATTTAATCAATTAGAGTATATAAAAAATATATTCTTTGGAAATAAATGTATAAGTCTAATAATGCAGCAAACTTTTTTAAATAAGAAGAATGAATGATTATTACTTTTTCTTCGTATTATTTAGGAAGAGATGTATAGGTCTATGAATCCATAAAAAAACTTTTTTAATTTTTTCTTCGTATTCTTTAGGAAGGGATGTATAAGTCTATGAATCCATAAAAAAACATTTTTTTTATTCTTGTAAATAAATGTATTTAATCAATTAGAGTATAAGTATAGGAATCTATAAAAATTTAATCTTCGGAAATAAATGTGAGAGTAACATTTAGAGGAATAATTTTTTAATCTTTGAAAATAAATTTATAAGTCTAAGAATGTATCAAACTTTTTCATTTATCCTACGATCTGACCAAGAGTACGATACAGAACTATACGAGTGCAGTTATTCCAGCATTGTTTCATAACATAACCTTGACGAGTTGAAGGATGGGTAAGTGAATACACAGTATAACTGGTACTAATTTCATACACTAATGAAACTCTTGAAAAAAAAAAAAAAGACTTGTATTTGAACGAGTGCTTAAAGTCAGAGACGGTAAATCGAAAAGATTTGTATTAACTTTTTTCATCGATCTTTCTTTGATACCCTAGGTTAGTTTCAAATAAAATATTCTGTTGATCTTTCTTTGATGTCCCCCTAGGTTGTAATGTATCAATTATTACTTTGTAATCTTTAAAAGAGATGTATTTAATCAATTAGACTATAAGTATAGAACCTCACTCAAAATGATTAGGATTTTAACCTCCCGACCACTACATCACTAGAAAACCAGTTCATAATATGGGAGTAACATTTAGAGGAATAATTTTTTAATCTTTGAAAATAAATGTATAAGTCTAAGAATGTATCAAACTTTTTTCATTTATCCTTCTTGAATACTTGTAATGTATTAATCATGTTTTTAAGATTATTACTTTGTTTTCTCTAGAATAAGATATATTTAATCAATTAGAGTATATAAAAAATTTATTCTTTGGAAATAAATGTATAAGTCTAATAATGCAACAAACTTTTTTAAATAAAAAGAATGAATGATTATTACTTTTTCTTCGTATTATTTAGGAAGAGATGTATAAGTCTATGAATCCATAAAAAAACTTTTTTACTTTTTTCTTCGTATTCTTTAGAAGGTATGTATAAATCTACACTACCAACTTTTTCATTTATCCTTCTTGAATACTTGTAATGTATTAATCATGTTTTTAAAGATTATTACTTTGTTTGAGCTATAAACCCTCACCTCACCACAGAACATTACGTCTAATACAGTACTATACACCCGGCCTTTCCTCCTAGATATTTCATAGTTAATAGCAGGACTTACACAGTAACTTTACCCCGAACATTACGTCTAATACAGTACTATACACCTGGCCTTTCCTCCTAGACATTTTATAGTTAATAGTAGGACTTACACAGTAACTTTACCCAAAACATTACGTCTAATACAGTACTATACACCCGACCTTTCCTCCTAGATATTTCATAGTTAATAGCAAGACTTACACACTAATTTTAGCCAGAACATTACGTCTAATACAGTACTATACACCCGGCCTTTCCTCCTAGATAGTTCATAGTTAATAGCAGGACTTACACACACTAATTTTACCCAGAACATTACGTCTAATACAGTACTATACACCCGACCTTTTGAGAGGTGCAGTATCTAGTTCGGTCGCCGTGTATGTAGACTTTTAGCCGCTCTGTGGAAAGAGAACGTTGCCCAGGGTATACCTTGGAGGTATCTACACGTCATACTAGCGATGAGATAACGTGATTATAGTGATTATGGAGGTGTAGATCTTGTGGAAATCTTATACTTATCTTACGCATAGTTAATTCTATCATGGTGATTATAGGTACAGTTACCCTTTCGGGAAAAATACATATGGTACCTCCAAGAATCGAGCCTGGAACCTCTAAATCAGTAGCCGAGGCCGGCCCTCCAAGGACTAATGTTTGACCACTCAGCCATGGAGTTGAGGTGGAGGAGAGGGGGGAGGGGTAATTAGGAACTGAAAAAAACAAAAGTTTTCCTAATAATCAGTCCACTTTTATCCAAGGCCCACGCTATTATTTATTTCATCTGCTTACGAGCAGAGCCGATATATCAGTAGGGAGCCTACCGCCGACCGCACGAGTTGCTTTCTCTATGTTTGTATAATAACATGTCCTTTGAGTTTGTCAACAAATCGCTCAGACTGTACAATCACATTCACATACAGTACATACATCCTCATATACATACATCTTCACAAACACACATCCTCACATATGAACATTCACACACCCGCACATACACACAATGGGATTCAGGGTTTATGTGATGTTTGTGTTTTGTGTATTTTAAGTATTAGATTGTGTGTTGTGGCTTATGTATGTTTGTGTTTATGATGTGTATGGGATTGTATGTACAAATAAAGATAAAGTTTGGTTACTCGAGGGTGGTTTCCACTAGAAAGTTGATGTAATAATATATCAATATAGTTTTTTTTATTTAACTATATGTGTGGGTAAATGCGTGTATGTCTATGGAGGGGTTGGTGGGTTGTATATAAATATATCAAATGCAGCAAATTAAACCTTCAGGTATCATTTTTCAAATATTAAAATCAGTAATAAGGTTTAATAGAGATTGACATTATTGATAATAACACTCGTAGCGTAGTTTTCAACCAAAGGTTTGATTGTCGAATAATATACTAAGAGCCATAACTGACTTAGAAGGTTTTATTAGCACCGCATATTACTACCCGTTTGGTTTATACGCTTACGTACTAATTACTCTAATGGGTTAGGAATTGGGGGGAGGTTGAATTTAGAGGAAGTGAATCCACATTTGCGTGGAGGGAGAATGGAAAAACCATTTAGGGATTGATTGTTGAATAATATACTAAGAGCCATAACTGACTTAGAAGGTTTTATTAGCACCGCATATTACTACCCGTTTGGTTTATACGCTTATGTACTAATTACTCTAATGTTTTAGGAATTGGGGAGGTTGAATTTAGAGGAAGTGAATCCACATTTGCGTGGAGGGAGAATGGAAAAACATTTAGGGATTGATTGTTGAATAATATACTAAGAGCCATAACTGACTTAGAAGGTTTTATTAGCACCGCATATTACTACCCGTTTGGTTTATACGCTTACGTACTAATTACTCTAATGGGTTAGGAATTGGGGGAGGTTGAATTTAGAGGAAGTGAATCCACATTTGTGTGTAGGGAGAATGGAATAACTATTTAGGGATTGATTGTTGAATAATATACTAAGAGCCATAACTGACTTAGAAGGTTTTATTAGCACCGCATATTACTACCCGTTTGGTTTATACGCTTATGTACTAATTACTCTAATGTTTTAGGAATTGGGGAGGTTGAATTTAGAGGAAGTGAATCCACATTTGCGTGGAGGGAGAATGGAAAAACCATTTAGGGATTGATTGTTGAATGATATACTAAGAGCCATAACTGACTTAGAAGGTTTTATTAGCACCGCATATTACTACCCGTTTGGTTTATACGCTTACGTACTAATTACTCTAATGGGTTAGGAATTGGGGGAGGTTGAATTTAGAGGAAGTGAATCCACATTTGCGTGGAGGGAGAATGGAAAACCATTTAGGGATTGATTGTTGAATGATATACTAAGAGCCATAACTGACTTAGAAGGTTTTATTAGCACCGCATATTACTACCCGTTTGGTTTATACGCTTACGTACTAATTACTCTAATGTGTTAGGAATTGGGGGAGGTTGTATTTAGAGGAAGTGAATCCACATTTGCGTGGAGGGAGAATGGAAAAACCATTTAGGGATTGATTGTTGAATAATATACTAAGAGCCATAACTGACTTAGAAGGTTTTATTAGCACCGCATATTACTACCCGTTTGGTTTATACGCTTACGTACTAATTACTCTAATGTTTTAGGAATTGGGGGGAGGTTGAATTTAGAGTAAGTGAATCCACATTTGTGTGGAGGGAGAATGGAATAACCATTTAGGGATTGATTGTTGAATAATATACTAAGAGCCATAACTGACTTAGAAGGTTTTATTAGCACCGCATATTACTACCCGTTTGGTTTATACGCTTACGTACTAATTACTCTAATGGGTTAGGAATTGGGGGGGGGGAGGTTGAATTTAGAGGAAGTGAATCCACATTTGCGTGGAGGGAGAATGGGAAAACCATTTAGCGATTGATTGTTGAATAATATACTAAGAGCCATAACCGACTTAGAAGGTTTTATTAGCACCGCATATTACTACCCGTTTGGTTTATACGCTTATGTACTAATTACTCTAATGGGTTAGGAATTGTTGAGGTTGAATTTAGAGGAAGTGAATCCACATTTGCGTGGAGGGAGAATGGAAAACCATTTAGGGAAAACCACTCCCAGTTCACCTGACAGAGATTCGAACCTCGATCTCCCCGTCTTCGATAGTCTAGCCACCACCACCCCCCCCCGCCCCTCCCCCACCACCCCCCTTCCCCTACATCATCACGATACTTCCTCTACCTTCTCCTACCTGCCCTGAAAACCGTATGCATGTTTAAGGTATATCTACAACACCGAGAGAGAGAGAGAAAACACCCTCCCGCGGTCGCCGTCGCTTGCCACCCCCTCCCCTCCACCCCTTCACACCTGCCCTGAAAACCGTATGCATGTTTAAGTGAGGCGGCCTATATCTATGAGAGAGAGAGAGAAAACCCCCTCCCGAGGTCGCCGTCACTTGCCACCCCTCCCCTCGCAGAACCATCCAACACACGCGAGCTATAAACCCTCACCCCCCTCTCCCTCACATCATCACGATACCACCACTACCTTCTCCTCTCTGCCCTGAAAACCATATGCATGTATAAGGGGCCTATCCTCTCTGCCCTGAAAACCGTACCTATGTATAAGGACCTATCCCAAAAACTACCCATCCCACTATTATGACGCCCCGCCCCCCTCCCCCCCGCAGAACCCTCCAACACACGCGAGCTATAAACCCTCAACCCCCCACCAACCACCATCCCACCCACCCCTCCAACACATCATCACGATACCTCCCCTACCTTCCCCTCTCTGCCCTGAAAACCGTACCTATGTATAAGGCCCTATCCCAAAAACTACCCACCCCACTATTATGACGTCACTTCCGCCCTGAGGACCGTAAATGATCCCTACTATTAAGGCCTATTTTGTATCAATAGGATTACTGTAATTGTCTCTTTCTCAATTATTGTATGTGGTGATCCTAACTATATTTTTAATATTCAACTTCAAATTTCTATTAAATTTCTATAATAATTTTTAACTTATAAACCGTTTCACATTAACCTATTTTCAACTTATCTAATATTCTCACAAGCTCGTTCCTTACACAATATCCTCAATCAATTTCTCCTTACTAAAGATAATATGAATATAAATACAATTATATTTCCATGTTGATACTTAATTTTGAGGGAATGATATTTCAAAGAACCGTAATGTTTTGTGTACCACATCTATATTTTCACATTCTCTCTTTCCATCTGACACTCTCTCTCAAAGTCTCACACACACACTTTCTCACACTGTCTCCCCTCACACACACATACACACACTATCCCTCTTTTTATTACACACACTCTCTCATACTTTCTCTCACTCTTTATCCCTCTTCCTCATATACTTTCTACTCTCACATGCACTCTTTATCACACAATTTCTCTCAGATTATCTTTATTATACTCTTTGTCTTAACCTATTCCTATTAACCTTTCTCTCTTAACCTCTCTCTTGAACGGTCTCTCACATACGCTTGCTCTCTATATCTCACTCTCACTCTCTCTATCTCATCTCACTCTCTTTCTATCTCAATCTCACTCTATCTATCTTAAACCTACTCTCTCTATCTCAAACTTTCTATCTCTCAAACTCTTTCTCTCAATTTTTCTCTCTCAACTCTCTTAAACTCAATCTATAACTTTTCCTCATTTTAAATTGATAAGCCCATTTACGGTAGTAGAAATTGCTAGGAAATTGCTGAACAGATTTTGACTAAAGACCTCTCATTTGAAAAGTTAGGGATCAAGGATGCTGAGAAAAATAGTAGTTACCAACAAAAAGCTGACTTTCTCAGAGAATTTTCAGCTTTTCATTCTTTGTTTACATCACTATGGAAACCCTGTTTTGTGCATGAGTGTATGTAGATGAAATATCTATCTCTGGTTACAAATAACACCAACTCAACTCTTACTTTAGTGGTATGGTGCAACAAACAGAAAGATTACGGCAGTTATTTGTATATTTATCAAACAAATCAATGATATCAGGTTATATATGTATAGCATTGTTGAATTTTTTTCCTTCCTCTTCTTTGTCTTTGAATGTTTACCTCTGCTCTTATGTGTATTTTGATAAGCCCTTTTCTGGTAAGTGAAATTGCGAGAAAATGGTTGAACCGATTTTGACAAACGTCCATTCATTTTAAACGTTATGGGTCTGGGATGTTGTAAAAATTAAAATCTTAAAACAAAAACCCAAATTTCCTAGCGAATTTTCCATCTTTTCATTCTGTGTACGCAAGGGACCATCTGTACAATTATTATTTGAGTACATCACTATGGAAGCCATGATTTGTGTATAGTTGTATATGGATAGATAGAATATTTGTCTTTGATTAAAAGTAATAACTAATTCTTACTTGAGTGATTTGGTGCCACAAATAGATAACAAGTTGGAAGAGGGGTTGTTTTAAAGTTCTTATCGTGGTTCGAAAGGGGTAAATAATCATTTTGATTCAAATTAGACAGCAAAAGATCTATTTAAAGTTTATAGCCTTTGACGAGTAAGCTATTAGCTAGAAAGTCGAGTGAATGCTTTCTATAGAGATCTTTTCCCAAAAAAAAAGTTTAGAATACATTTTAGCTCAATAATCTGCAGAAATCGCTGCAACGATTCACTAGTTTTAGCTTTATTTCTATAATTATTTTCAATTTTGAGTATCAATAGTACCTTGAAACCCTCGTCTCGAACATAATTTAATGATCAATTAAAAATGAATCATCTGATTTACATATTTTAAGTAAATACTTAGCTCTTATTTATCATCTATTCTATCTATCTTATTTATCATTTATTGGAGGGGGGGATCTTGTATCCTAGGTTTGGTTTACAAGTCATAAGATTAAATAAACTTTGTGTTCAAAGTGCTCATTAAGTTTATAAATTGAAATCAAAAAATTTAACATCAAACTGATTATTAAAATCTATATTAGATATTGTGTATTAAATCCATTTTTGGGTTTACATAATAATGATGTTAGGCTAGTTCAGCTGCTATCTTCAGAACATAATTTTGTAAATGTTGATAAGATTAATTTTAAAGTAACCTTGCTATAATAACAGTGCTAACTGTGTTAAAGGCCGTTAGGGGGAAATTTTTGAATTCAAATTATGTCTCATACTTGGAAATATTACTTATTGAAAAATTAAATAAGGTAATTATATATATATATATATATAATTTTTTTAGCCCTGATTCTTACTACCTGTTCAGGTTTCCGCTAATTTTCTATATTAATTGATGAAAGTTTACCTCGGTGGTATTGCGGTAAAATTCTCGCCTTAAGACCCGATGTTAGTGGGTTCAAACTCAACCGCGGTTGATAGATTTTTCTTGAGTGATAAAAATCCGTTGCACAACTTCCTTTGGAGGGTAAGTAAAGCCGTCAGTCCCATGTCGATTGTGGCATGTAAAATAACCTTATAAATTGGTAGGCCCTTTCACTCTCGTTCATAGAAATTCTCGTGAGTTGATATAATCAATCTGTTCAGAAAGTGCATGTTAAATACCTCTAGTAAAAAAATTCAAAGCAAGTAATCTAACTGAATTAACTGAGATTCAAGGTGTGAAATTCAAGATAGAAATTAAAGTTAAGTAACATCGAAAGTTGTAAGGCAGACTAAGGTGTGTTGGTTTCACATTTTATAATGTTAAAAATGTCTAATATTTGTATAACACAAAATTAACACTAGAAAGTTATTTTATGTTTACATAACTTTATAACTAAATGCTACCCCGTTCACATTAGCCTATAACTTAATCTTCAAAATGCCAACAAAATCTAGGCTAGTTTATGACTAGTTACATTTTAACCATGTGTATTTTATATTACTGTGCAACCATTGAGTCATAGACACATAATTACTATATTTAGTATAAAAATAACCTAAAACTATCTAAGTTGATTGGTTTATGACCTAGACCCTGGTTAATTATTCATATATGAGAAAGAGTCAGGATTTATATGAATAATAACAAATTTAATATATTATTTCTGTTGCCTCTTTGAACCCAGTTGTCTTGTTTTTCTTCATCCCATTCCTTTCAAGGAGAATGATAAATGTAATGTCTTTATAACGATTTCAACATCCCATATTTCGAAAACTATTATTTCAAATCGTGACGCCTTTTATTTGAGTTATTGTATATAAATTAGTATAATTAAACAAAGTTTAAACATGTTTGGAACATCAAAAGCTATGAGTTTCAGCATTCGCTTTCACCTGAGTGTTTCAAGATTCTGCCACCACCTGTGCTATAAATAAATCAACGCATGGTGTCTATATGTAGGGTAGTTTAAATAGGTAAGAAGTTGTAGTTCCGGAAAACTACACTCTGCATAATTTAAGGTCCGTCAATAAAACGATTCAAGCCTTAAATCAATCATCGCCCTTAATCTTTAATGAATGCGTAATTTCAAATATAAATTCGACTCTTTTAATATATTAATGGAAGTTCTGACATGTCAAAATAAGTAGAGAACAAATTAATGTGCATTTGTATATCTTATTTTTAAGTCAACAACTCAAAGGTTAGTTTTATTTCCATCCATCCTGAGCTGGGCATACACTCAGCCCTTAGGCTGATTAGTGTTGACCACTCCATCTGCCATATACGAGGTGAATTTAGGAAGTGTGGGGGTTTCTCGTTCCCTTCCATACTGAATTTCTATGGGCGAGCGTAAAAGGGTCTACTAATTTTATAGGAAAGGTATTTTCACATATCTTTCGGGGTTCTTTTACATGCCACAATTGACTTGAGACCGAAGTCTTTACTTCCTTAATTTACAAAGGAAGTTGTGCTACGAATTTTTATCGCTCAGTGAAAATCCATCGACCTCACCTGGGTTTTAACCAACGATAATTCTGTCCTGAGGCGAGTACTTTACCCAAAAACCACTAAGGAGAAGATATGTTTATTAACACAACGTATATTCATAGGGCCAGTTTCATAGTCCGACTGAGTACACCTTAGGTGTGGGGCTATACTAAATATAAGACGACACCCACCTAGATCCAAAGTGGAATGGGCCAGATACGCAAGTGAAACTGACCCATTCCATTCTGGTCTAGGTATTTGTCATCTTATATTTAGTATAGCGCCGCACTTGAAGCTTACTGAGCCTGACTATGAAACTGGCCTATAGTATGTAATACTTACTAATAAGTTAAAGTGAGTTTCTAAAACTTAAACCACAAATATCATGGAATACTGCTAAGCTAAAATTAAATTAATATACATCTTCGCAATAACCATTATTGCACTACTTCTGAAAGTAACTGAAATGTTTTGTTTTTTATGAGCTCAAGGGCAGCTTGTGACCCTTTTTGAATGTAATGATGTCTAAAGGGAGTCTGTGAAATGGGATATATAAGGAACGGAGGTGGGCTATGAAAAATACAGTTGTACACTTCCAACCCACACCACTTCTCCCATACTAGGTTGGCCATCTTGGAGGTTAGTTTACGCGCGAGTGTGTGAGCCGTGCAGTGTCCCCGAAGACGTCCCATCTCCCGTCCATCCCTCGGGGACTACTCCTACCTCTCCTCTCCGCCCCCTCCAAACGAAACAAGCCACGCACCACGCTCATAAATAATGGAACGCACAGTCGAGCAGAGCACGGTGGCGCGGAATTGCGAGGAAGTGGGTTGGGATCCTTTACTCCCGTTCTGTCAAAGGGAGGAAGGGGGTAGAGGGTTGAGGGGGGGGTACCAAAACTTCTTATCGCACAAAAATACATGCTGAACGTGTCGTGATGAGTAGGAGAGGAGGTAGTTCCAATTTCATCTCCACTTATTAATGTCAAAGAAATGGATACTGAAGATGTACTTTTAAAATATATCACTTCAATCTTTGGGTTTATTTTAACAAACGATTAGTAAAGTATTGAGCACGACCTTATGTACCATTCATTATTAAACAAAATATTGCGAGGTAGTTTTCTATATTTCTACAACCATATTTTTGAAAGCATTTTCCACGATTTCTGGGAGCTAAGAAAAAGTAGCTTTCAGTTTAATTTATAGTCTGCATCTGATAGCCATGCATAATTTAAAATATGACAGACATAGAACACACAACATAGCCCATAAATATATGAAAATTGATCTAGTAATATTTTTAAACTGTCAGATAAGTATCTTCATTTACAACCTGACAAAGTTACATAATCTCTTTAAAACTGAGATTATCTTGTTAAAATCACTGTCTATGACAAATTTTAAATAAATATATATATATATATTTATATATTTAATTTTATAAATGTGCACCTATAGCTAATTTATGTTTATTCTCATTATTCCATCTTTTGTGTGTGCTGGGTTTAAAGTGGCCAGCTTTCTTGTTATCTTCATTAAAATCTAGACTTTATGGGATTTTAAAACTTGACTGTAGTTAAAAATGATTAATTAAATAATATTATTGTGTTTCTAAAAATATTAGTTATTTCTGGACTTTCTAGGGAGTTTTAATCCTCTTTTGTTTTTAGCACGAGAATGCATTTAAGTGCTTTATATTTTATAAACCCAAATTATGAGTAAGATAAGATAGTAGCTAAGTTGTTAATCATAATTATTTATTTATTTGGTTAAGTGATACCAACCTGCGCAGGTGGGCACATGGTCTAACTGTCAAGCTAATTTAATTTGTTTTCCCGGTGATGGTAGTTTGTGGTTCGAATCCAATCCGGGTGTACTGAAGCTGACCTTTCACTCTTCCTTCACTAAAATGCAGGATTTCACCAATAGGAAAGCTACTAACAAACTGTTCGTACACATTAACAGTTAATACAAGAATAAAATCAATTATTAAATAATTTTGAACTGCCTATTTCTGGAATATTTTTCTTATTGAATGCGTCGTATTTCGTTTAAAGACGCGTTCGAGCCTTTAGTTTTCCATCAAATTGTTTTATTTTATTTTCGTTCGTATATTTTAATGTAGTCCTTATTCTTGAAAACATCGAAGAAAAGATTTCTCAACTTAACTTGATTAATACTAATCAATGTTTTTATGTGATATACATTGTAACTGTCAAACGTTCGTGGACAGGATGATTTTGAAAAAAATGATCAAATCACTCATTTCATGGAATTAGGAGCTCGAAAGTTCATTGCCACATTTACAAAATTACGCCACCTATCCCTATTATGAGCTAGTACTCTGCATTCCGCTTCATTACACCCTAGCCCTATATTTAGCTAGTTCTATCCGGTCCACCTAATTGCAACCTAGCCCTCTCTGGAGCTAGTTCCATGCAGTCCACCTTATTACACCCTCTAATTCTATCCAGTCCACTTCATTACACCCTAGCCCTATTTTGAGCTAATTCTATCCAGTCCACTTCATTACAGTCTATCCCTATTTTGAGCTAGTTCTATCCAGTCCACTTCATTACACCCTATCCCTATCTTGAGATAGTTCTATCCAGTATACCTCATTACACCCTATCTAGAGCTAGTTCTATCTAGTTCACCTCATTGTTGATACGACCCAAGTATACTTGGACAAAGCAAACTTGGACGCTACACGCGCATAAATTTGACACTGCTTGGATCGTGTCAACAATTCATCCCAACCCACTTGGACGGGGAGGCTATATTCAAGTTGAGTAGGACGGTGTCCAACTTACTTGGATCCAAGTCGAACTTTGATGGGATTCAAAATGGCACCGTCTCAAAAAACGGACAGTGAAACCCGTAAAAGGAAAATATAAAAATAATCAAATGGACAGATAGGCAAAATGTAAGGTTCATGGAACTGAATGAGTTAGAGGGAGTATTATGGATTGTAACGATGAGCAGATATTGCAGCTCTCGTGTTAGTATCAAGTTTTATTTTTGCACTGTGTCTTAGTAACTGTTCAGGTTATACGCACTCACGTTCTTGAATTATTGGTTTTATAGATCCTAGCAACTTGCACAGTAGTTAATCGTAGATGAAAGTGTCTTCACCTTCAACCGCTACTTCGCGAAATAAATTTGAGGAAGCTTCAAGAGCCTCAAGTATCCAGTTCCAAAGTCTAAAGCTTTCTTTTTTATATTTTCTGAACTTTTTTTTTTGTGGATTTCAACTTCCTGTATGAGAATATCAGCGACCGCTTCGATACCCTCCAAAACCAAATCCGCCATCTTTTTGATGTCTCCATGATTGTCCAAGTGACTAACCGTGGCAACTAACTTGGGCAGTGCACTTTACAAGAACATTTGGGTCCAAGGTGATCCAAGTATACGACGGCAACTAACTTGGAGCAGTGCACGAAAGAACTTGGGTCAATGTGATCCAAGTATACTCGACGTGCACTACTTGGAGCAGTGCACTGTACAAGACACTTTCAAGTTGTGACCAGTATACTTGGACGTGTCAACGTGCTTAAGCACTTGTTTTTCAACATCCTATATTATTTTCATCATTTAATGTTTCACCACACGTTTAAATCAATTGGATTCAAGCATTTGATATTTGAGTCCACTCTAGACCTGTCCATCGCTATGCCAGTAATCGAACCGAGACTTTTAGCTCAGTAAGCAGACTCGCTACCTACTGAACTAAGGCGTGGCTCTATTACTTAGCTGTGACACTACAACAAATACTATACTTTCAACTATTCTTTTAGAACGTTTTCTAAAATATTACTACTATAAATAAAATGATGACAATTATTTGCTCTTTTTTCATTAAATCTAAGTTGACACATTTAAGACTTAAGACCCTTGTAATACGATTACTCACATCGATGGTCACGTGGACTAAGCGTCAAACCCGTCTAGTACTTATTGTCGGTGATGGGCTGGGCCGAACTTAGAATATTTATATGTTGTATTGGGGTGGATTTTCATAAATGGTTTACCACTCTGTAAGGCAATTTTGTTATTTAAATAAGCATGCATCATTTTATAAAATGGAGAAAAAAAGAGAGTTATTAATGAAACGCAGGCTACTCACTTTTAAATTTAAAGTAATATATAATAATACACCAACACCTTAACTCAGTTAGTAGCGTGTCTGTCTACTGAGCTAAGGGTCTGGGTTCAATTCCCGGAATAGTCCGAAAAATTTATCATTGGTGAAAATTTGGTCTATCCTTTCACAGTGATGAATTAACGACCGGGGACTAGATGTTGCGCCTGTCCTATCTTAAGTTATATTATAAGGCATATGAAGTTACGAGAGGCCTAGACAGCCATTAGTGGAAAATAAATAAAAAATGAATAAAAAACTTACCCAGTCCACAGGATGGAGACAGTAATGGAAGTAAAAAAAACTAACAATACAAGGCAAAAGTTTTTTGTGACTTATTTTCCAAGTACTATAATGAAACTGAATAATTGAGCAAATTTGAAAATACTGTACGTTCAGAGGAATCGTTCATCAGAAGTGGAAAAAAAAAAGTTCAAGCAGTTCTACAAGGCGAGGAAGCGAGCGACGCGTGCTTTTTCAGGGGTCGAGGTAATTTGGAATTCGACATTGTGAAGAGAAATGGTGTGGGTCCCGACACCTCTGAGGAATGAGAGATGAGACAGAATAGTGGAAATGTGTGGAGGACACAACAGTCTCCTTGTCCCTCACCCCTGAGGGTGGAGTAGGGTACTAAACATCAATAGGAAATCAATGTCCATAATATAGGGAGTATAAGTTGGGGATTCTCGCGGCATCCCTTACGACTTGCTCTCCACTTCAACGTAGAGGAAATCTCTGGGGTAAGATTGATTTATTTCTTAGAAGAAAATGGAGTCATTCTTCATATTTCTTCAGTAATCAGGGTGTCTACCAATACTGGAAATACTGGAAATATACTTGATTTTATTTTTGATACTGGAAATACTGGAATTTTGAATCAGATACTGGAAAAATATTCAGCCTTTTTACATTGAGTGAAATGTTGGATTAATCATTTTGAACCCCTGATATTATTTGGACTACTGATAGTTCTATTTTGACCACCCCTAAATTACTCCCCCTCTGGTCTATCTTGTTTGTCACACAATTAGTTGACATTGTAGATGACCTTCAATGGGATGTTTGCCTCACTTGCTGACCTTTCTATTCTCAGTCTCTACACTAAGACCCTCCTCCCCCTTCCCCCTTACCTACTTGAGAAAGAAACAAATAACTGTTTTGACTACTACAGCCAACATAAGTGTCCTCTCTCCTAAAAAATTGTCAAGTGTGCTAGTTGTCTCTCTCCCGCAATCAAGCTCAATCTATCTGTTAGGACTTATAGGATTACTTCTGCATTAGAAGTCCTACTAGACAAGAAACAACTATCTAGCGTGCAAGCTGATGTTGTAAAAAGAGACTACTTGGACTTTGTATCAAAGCAAAAGTTATTGAATACCTTAAACAATTCAATTCAAGTGGTGACCAGATTGATAAGTTCTTATGAATATTATTTCTAGAGTAAATGCATCCCAGGAACTACAATATTTCACAAAAAAAAAAAAAAAAAATCTTGTTCTCTTCCATAGCAATGCAGCCGTTGAACGAAGTTTTTCTGTGAATAAAGAATGTCTGGTTGAAAACCTACATGAGGACAGCCTTATTGCTCAACGTGTGACTTATGATGCAGTCACTCCAGCAGGGGGACTTCTAAATATGACAATTTCAAAAAAGATGATTCACACGGTGAGGAATGCACCAGGAATGAGGAAAGAAGCACTTGAAAAGAAGAAAAAGATTGAAGAAAATTTAATTCAAAAAAAGAAAAACAGAATCTGAAGAAATAAGAAAATTAGAAGTGAAAAGAAGAACAGTTTTGCAGAAAGCAAAGGAAGAGGCAGAAGTGTTAGAATATGAAATGCAAAAATTGAAAAAGTTTGTGGTTGAATGAATTTTAACTTTTGTCTACATTCTAAAAAAATTTAGTTTTTAGTTTTTTATCATCTTAATTTTAATAATGTTAGGTAACAGCAATTATCTTTATTTCCTAGTAATTTTTATCAGTATAATACTCACTGGTCATTTTTAATTGACGATTCTGTATCTTTATTACTATATATTTATTAAACAAACTCACTATCAAAAATATAACTTGTGGAAAGTATCGACTGTCAAGGGGTGCTGTGGATAATAGTTAGTTTTTTTTGGTAGAGTAAACTCCCTGGCTGTAATCATTCTTTGAAGTTGCGCCACTAAGGCTAATTACTAGTACCTCTAAAGTTCTACGAGTAAGGTGAAATGACCTACCAATTTTTCCAGGAGAGGTATTTTCACTTACCTTCCAGGGTTCTCTTACATGCCACATGGAACCAACGGCTTTACTTATCCTCCGAAGGATGTTGGGCTATGATTTTTTCTGCTCAAGAAAAAGCTTTCAGCCTCTGTTGGGTTCGAACCCACAAATATCGGGTCCTGAGGCGAGCATTTACCCCAAGACCACTGAGGTCGATGGTGGTATAGGTCATTCAACAAATGTAATGTGTGTGTGTGTATGCACGTGTATTAAAGATGGGTCTGATCCACCTCTTTTCAAATCAGAAACTTAATTTTGCCATCAAATCCCTAATTAAAATTTGAATTTTAAAGATATTTTAAGCATAAGTGTTTAACTTCCCCAATAACTAGGATTTTTCCCTTAACTTTTGTTTTTGTTTGCATTAAATGTTAAAGTACTTATCTGGGGTTTGGTTGTTAGGTTTTCCCTATAATTATTTTGGTTTTAACCACGAGAAACTCTTTAACTATTTTAATACCTTTAAAAAATAACTAAAAATTAGCACCTATTTAGAAAAAAATATTATGATTTGAGTCTTGAATCCATGAATATTCCTTGTAGGTTCTAGAGTCCCATCCTAAGTATGTACTAGAATATATGAGTCAATACAGTTGATTCTTGATGTAAAAATGTTTAGCTATGACAGACCTAGGCCTACCCTAACTTTCTATATTTTATTATTTTGAAATAAGGCTAGTTTGTCTCTGAGTACCTTTCAAATATAGTGGATTTCTTAAAAAATATATACTGTAAATACTGAAAATATACTGGAATTTCAAAACTATAGTCAAGTAGACACCCTGGTAATCTAGTTTTAAATTATAACTATTCTTTTCGATTCATCCAAAATACCCAAAGTAAAAAAATCTGCAGAATTGTAGAAATATCTATATGTTTTCTCAACATAGAATTTATAAATAGTTGATGAACGATAACAATCATTCTGAGGGCCAGTTTCATAGTCAGATTTAGTACGCCTAAAGTGCGAGTCGATACTAAATACAGAACGACACCTACCTAGACCAGAATGGAATGGGCCAGTTTCGATATGAAACTGGCCCATTCATTCAATTTCAGGTAGGTGACGTCTTGTATTTAGTATAGAATAGCACTTGAGGCGTACTAAATCTGACTATGAACTGGCTCTTAGTCTTCTTCATAATCTAGTTTTGACCAGTGTTAGCACGTGCCGGTGGACACACGGTTTAAATGTCAAGCTCATATATATAATATATATATATATAGTCTGGTTTGCCGATGATGGGTAGGTTGGGTCTAGAATCCTGATTAGGTATTCCTAAATTAATTCCTTTCCTAACCCTTCTTCACATAAATATGAATACATTTACAAATTCTAGAGCCCTTATCCCTACCGTATTAGAGTGACTAAAATATTATGCGTATTACCAAAATGATAAAGTAAGACGCTATAAAAATTAAATACTATAGCAACGCCTTTAATAGTAATAAACTTGTCGACACTTTAACAAATATTCATTCACCAGCAAAATTGCACTAGTAATAATATTTGCGTTATGACAACACACTATAACTGTAGTCAATCCATAACAATAGTAATGAGACATTTACATATTTAAATGAATGCTTTTGTTAAGAAAATTTGATTAACTCTTTATAGCATAGAGAGTAGACAAAGAATGTTAATTAATTTTATTTGATGTGACCAGATTATTACCATCCTATTTCAATCACCTAAATAACAGTTACTCAAACAAGTGAAAATATTAATTTTATTTGTCTTATATTCTATTTTAAAAACCACGTGTTTGATTATTAATATTATTAGGTGTGTAGTACTTAATTAAATGCGATCGACTAGTTTTGAATTACTGTTACCATTACCCATATCAATGGTCACAAGGTTAAAGGCGTCACTCCTATATACTCTTGGTTTTAGTGATGGAAAGGTTGGGAATTGAATCCTGGTCAACATACTTAGGGTGTTTCTACTAACGGATTGCCCACTATTTATTTATGCAAATACACCCCCTCGGTGGCATAGTTAGCTAACGCGCTAGTTTTGTGTTGAGCTAGACTGCCAAGGACTGGGAGATCGAGGTTCAAATCTCACTTGGGTGAACTGAGAGTAGTTTTTCCTAAAAGGTTTTCCACACTCCCTTCACGCAAATGCGGTTTCATTTCATCTACATTCAACCTTCCCAATTCCTAGCCCATTAGATAATTATTAATTAAGCGTATAAACCGAACGGGTAGTAAGACGCGGTGCTTAATAAATAAAAATAAATAAATTTATGCAATTGGAGCACGTTTCCATTCTTATACTAGTGTAAGCATACGGGTGTCCAAGATGGATGGTAGCTAGTAATACACAACTTTTATTGCTCATGACTATTCATGAACGTCTAATGCAGGCCTATATCTTAATATACAGCTATAATAACACTCCGATCAGCAGGTTTGTTGAAATGGTTTGCATTCCCGACTTTACCTCAAGAGACTGAGGTTCAATCCTAGCCTGGTGTATTAGGGGTGGGTGGGGGTTCGTCCCATGAATGGCTTTTCATCCTCTCTTTAAAATGAGTGCTGATATATTTAGCACAAACTGGAAATATGATGCGAAAAACTTGAGTTTCTAATAAAGCCATGTAGGCTAATTTTAGAAGATCAGTTGAACAGACAGGTGACAAATGAAGAAGTCCTAATAAGAACGGGTGAGAAAAGAACCATTTTGATGTGATTCTTTGGTACAAACCAAACTGGACTGGATACATCTTTAGAAGGAACTGTCTTCTGCATGACCTCATAAAAAGAAAGGTTGAGGGAAAAAGAACTTAGGGAGAAGGAGGACTCAAATACTGGATAACTTGAAGGAAATAAATTAATTCTAGGGAGCTGAAGGAGGAGGCAGAGAATAGGGTTCATTGGCGGTTAAAGTTCATTGATAAAAGGAATGAACCTGTCTTAAGACAAAACACCTAATAATAATAAAGGTCAATTTTATAAGGTCTTCTTAAGTCAACAACCCGAATGTTGGTTTGTTGGATTCTATCCATCAGGTGTCTGGCATGCACTCAGCCCTTACGGCTGGTTAGTGCTGCCTGCACCATCTGGTAGACATCCATATATTGCCTTCCACACTGAATTTTTATGAGCGATTGCGAAAGGGCCTACCAATTTTGCTGGAAAAGGTATGTTCACATACCTTCTAGGGATTTTTTACATGCCGAAATCGACACGAGACCGATGGCTTACTTCCCTCCGAAGGTAGTTGTGCTACAAATTTGTACCACTCAAAAAATCCGTCAACCTAATTTGAAGTTTGAACCCATAATCATTGGGCCCTAAGAGAGCACTTTACCCCAACTTCAATTAGGTCTAGTAGATTATTATTAAATTGTTTTGCGAAATTATCAATTACCTCAGTTTTTATATCATATTGTTTACATAAATTACTTAGATCTGAATAAATAGATTATTCTTGCGTATCTTACGTAATCCCGTTATTAAATTGTTTATATTTACTTACACGCTTCCTCGATAACTTTCCTTCCATATTTTCAGCTAAAATGTGATGCTCTGTCGATGTTATCAAGACTTCGTGTAGTATTACTTAAGGGTAGTATCACCCTGGAAAGCTCATGCTGTTATCCTCTTTAGTTTTCGCTAGGATCCCTGTGGGAGTCTTCCTCTAGAAGTAATTACAGTTTAATATCCATAATAAAGGCAGGTGTAGAGGCGATGTATTTTCCCTTCAGTGTGTGTTGGGTAAAGTAGTGAGAAGATAAAATAGAGAGGAGAGGGGAAAAAAAGAAGCTGGAAGTGAGTTTGTTGATGGAAGCTGTAAGGTAGTAGTAATGGGGTCGTTTTATCTGTGAGAGCAACGTAAATACGTCGACCATTTTTGGTATGGTACATCAAGAAGAAATGATGGGCAGTTGGATACTAATGTGAACTGTTCGTTTGGCGCCTTGCCGGCCATCGGTCAATGGAGGCAACAAGTGGGCCTGGCTGACGAGACGAGAATATGCCACTTCGAATTGGGAATAGACACATCATCTGAAATATTTCTAAGATCGGGTGCAAGGAATCGTGGGTTAAGTTCCGTATTTTTACAGTTTTTATAACAAAAAATTGACCAAAATTATTATAATATTGCAACATTAGATACGTTTAGTTTAATTTTCTACTCATTGTATGTAATCTCAACGGTTCTTAAAGCTTTGTCATCCTGGAATTTGAACATCACTTTTTCTCTTAATTTAAAAGTTTATGTTCAAATGATAATATGTTCATGACGGATATTCAAGAACAGAGTTTAGATTAATATGTGTATAAAATTGAACCAAACGTATATATTCCAGCAATATGTTATTTATTTAGGCCTACAAGTATTTTTGCAATAAAAAATACAAAAAAACTGACCTTAGGTCACGTTTTCTTCAACTCCACCTAAATGAACACACCTGACTGAAAATAGATCACGATACCTTTTGATCATTAATTAATGAAAATAGTAGTGTATCAATAAATATCTAACGTAAGCAAACCTACCTAAAATCATTAACTCAACTTAAAATAATAAATGATAAAGCTAAACTTCTTTGTCATAAAATGTATTACTGTAGCTTGTTCTACATTCCTGCTTGATCGGCTGCCTGCATAGTAACACAATAGGGTAGTGATGATGATGATGATGATGGTAGAATGTTTAGGAAATGTACGCACATTTTAGTGGAGGGAGAGTAGGAAACCATTTAGTAGAAATAACGCTCAGTACACCCGACCGGGACTCAATACTCGTCATCAGAAATCCAGACTATTGCAAGAGTGTAGTCTTATAAGATTCGACCACCGAAACGGGCAACTTAATTTATTGAGTCAGCAGTTGGGGTTTAAAACACCTGCATTGGTGGACACTTAGGCAAAATATCAGACTCATCTAGTCTGGTTTGCCGGTGATGGGGAGGGGGGGGTGGTTCGGGTTCGAATTCCGGCCGGGTGTACTAAGTATATTGCTTTCACTAAATGGTTTACCACTCTCCCAGCTATCAAAAGCGGGTACATTTGAGATAAATTATACTTTCACTATCCATACTCTACTATCGTAAATATGCATATAGCTCGAGTGGGGAGTAGTAAGCGGTGGGGGGAGAGAAGAGGGGGAGTATTAAAAAACAAAGTCGTAGTAATATAAACTTTAGTTTAGTCAGTCAGCCCAGTCAAAGCTATATAAAGATATTTGTACATATTTAAATGTGATTGATGGAGAGCAGGGAATGTCAATAAAAATAATCTCCATTCGGACACGTCTTGACTTCTCGTGTTAGGCCCCACGTAGAACTTAAAATGGTGACTAAAATTCAAAATAGGGCAAATATTTATAAAGATGGGTAGTTTAATAATACACTTTATTTGAAAATGAAATAATTTAACCGATATAGCTTAAAATATCAGAACATTAAGTGCAAATTAAAATCTCCAGGTAAAAACGGTTAAACCTAATAATAAACCCTATTACTAATTGCAGTCAATACAGAAATCTCGCGGACATGGTATTGTTTCATTTGTTTATTTGTTTTATTAGCAGGTTGTAGTATTGTACTGACTTTAGGTGACTCAAGGTAACAGACTGAGGAGAATATTTGTTTTGAGAATATGTGCACACATTTGACTGAATATGATGTGAAGAAACAACGTGAAAATGAAACAACCCACGTTACGCTTGTCCCGACACAGATTTATCTGATTGCCAAACCCTTCCTTCACCTCTGACAAGACGTGTATTAATCACAACTTGTGAATGTGTGGAATGCCAGGCCTCCACCGTGGTTCGGATCCCACGTTAAACTGTAGGTCCTCCATTTCATCTCACAATCACCCTACCATCAGACTACACATTAGCGTAAGTGCGTATAACCCGAACGGGTAGTAAGACGCGGTGCTAATAATATAATAATAATAATAATAATAATAATAATAATAATAATAATAATAATAATAATAATAATAATAATAATAATAATAATAATAATAATAATAATAGTAATAATAAAATTGTTTTAAAGATGTTTCTATGTAGATAATTTTAACTTCTGTATTTTCCAGCTAATCTATTGTATTTAGTCCATTATTTCATAGTCAATTATTTCTACTTAACAAGATTTGTGTTATGGATATCTATATCCTTCCCACAATATACGATTAATTTATTGAATATTCCTTGTGTTAGTAATTGATTTCTTAAGTATAAAAATACATTATTTTACCAACGTCAAAAGTTAGATTGAATAAAATATGTTGATACGTCTTATTTTATTAGATTGTTTTTTATAGAATAACTGAGTTTATTTTGTACAAAGAGTCTTATAAAATCATTGATTTAAAACTAAACTAAATACACTTTCTTGCATACAACAAGAAAGTGTTCTGCAACCGTCACTTTTGACAGTTGGTGTCAATTTAGCCAGTTGTAAGAAAAATATAGGGATCTTATGTCGATCTTTGCTACCCTGCGTACCCATATTAATTGTGACGTGAGTGGGGTCAGGCTTTCAATAGACTCGATTTCCTGTGTGGGTTCTATGAGAGTGGCTTTCCACAAGTGGTGTATCGCTGTAGTAATTCCAACCCCTCTCAACACAAAATACGAGTGCACTTTCTATAATATACATTCCTGGTCCCTACGCTATGGATTAATCAGTTAAATAAATGCAATGTTAAAACGAATAAACTAAAAATAACTACTTCACATTAATTTTTACGCATTCTCTCCCATAAAGGTATTTTTTTATGACGCGCTGACTATAAATTAAGATTGTATTTTAGGAAATTAATTGAAACGGATTAATTTTTTATAGTGATGTTTATTTTATAGAAGCTATTTTGGTCATATTTCAATCAATGTTTTAATTTCAACTCTATCAGTTTATGTTTTCCATCGTAAGAAATATGCCGACCACTCCAAATTGATTAAGGTCAATGGCAATAAACCCTCTCCCTTGATCTAATATTAGCATAGCGATTCGCGGTGACCGAGGTTGAATATTGATGGAATGACAGAGACAGGGACAAGTAATGAGGGGATTGGAATATGAGATAGGTTGAGAAAAAAAAGGGGTATTTAAATAAACCCACCGAATTAGTTGGGAAAGGAACATTTTCGTGGTTGAAAATGTAGAGGATTAAAAGCGTAGGTATAGCTATTGGTTGTGGAATCCTCTCAAAGTTTATGAAAATTAAATAATATATTTTAACTTGTTTTAAAAATATTTCAAAACAATATTTGATTTATTTATGGACTTAACTTTTTGTTTTAAAGTTTTTTGATTTAACACGTTCATTACTCTTCAATTTTTTGTACAGTGCTAGCACAGTAAAAAACTATATTAACTATATTATTTTATATCTAACAGATAATGTTCTTCCTATGAAAGTAGGACTTTAGAAGAAGCAGAAGGCTGCTGTGAAGAACAGAGATACTAGTCTCTTTGCACTCGAGTGTTACACCAAGGCCTACTTGATTTTTTCAATAGTAGGCCTACTTCCAAGCTCATTTCTAAGATATCCCATTTAATGATAGGCCTGACTGATAATTTAACAAAGTGGTTATAATATGGATTAAATAACCAAGCTACTATATATTTTGTTAATTACGGTTATAGCCGCATCTAAATATAATATTCCCTACATTTAAGAATGACACCTAGACACGGGAATCGAATCTGGGACCTTCGGCTTGGTACGCCAGTGCTCTAGCTAGCTACTGAGCTATCCAGAAGTCGTCCCATATCCATGGTCATTCTTCAAAGGTCCCGGATCCGATTCCAGTGTCCTAGTGTCATTTTTCAAATTAGAGAATTTATGGTTATTATGTTTTTTCAGTTTTGTGGGGCTTTGTGTGTACGTTATTTATTTTTAAGTTATATTTCTGTTATAATTTGACCCTTTATAAAATATAATTACATCTAAGTGGAAACATGTTATTAAAATTTGAATACCAACCTGGTTTTTTTGTATATTTACCTCTGGCTAAGGATATTAGTAAGATCAGTAGACCCCAAGTAAGTCCTGCAGTCAATATTCCAGACTTACCAGAAATCTTCCTGGATCCTCCCGACCTAATAGCTCGCCGATGGGTTTCCGTATAATTGAATTGCTCTTGGCGGTCCTCGTTTACGTTACCCCGTCTTTTGTGAGTTGGGTGTTAGTTTGGGGTTGCAAATAACACGCGCGAACTTGGTGGAAACTTCATTAAAACATGATGGCGGTGAGGAGTCAGGTTGACCCCTCGTGCGAGGGAGGGTGAGGGGATCGTGACCACACATGCTTGCTGGTAACACAAGTCACGGGACTGGTAAAATGCTCCTGGGATACACGAGATGATAGAATTATAACTTTAGTCCATTTTGAGTTTCTTTAGTTAGCAGTATAGTATTTTCAAAGGGAAATAAAATAAACCATAGAGATAATTCTTCAAAATTTTAAGTGTACAGATTATAGTATTCGGTATATAAGAGCTTTCTACAATATTTGAAGTTTATAGATTATAACATTCGTTATAGAAACGTTTTCTACAGTATTTGAGGTCTATAGATTATAACATTCGGTATATTATATTAACGCTTTCTATAATATTTGATGTGTATAGATTATAACATTCTATATAAACGCTTTCTTCAGTATTTGAAGTATATAGATTATAACATTCGATATATAGGCCTAACCCTTTCTTCAATATTTGAAGTCTATAGATTATAAAATATTCAGTAAATAAACGTTTTCTATAGTATTTGAAATCTACAGAAAATAAAATATCTCGTGTATAAACGTTTTATAGAATATTTTAACCGTAGAGATTATAAAAAAAATCCCGTTCTTTGATATTTATACCATGATTTTTTTTTATAATCGTGTTCAGGTTGTACGTACGTATGCTAATTACTCTTATCGGGTAGGGGTGAGGAAGGAAGCATTTTAGAGTTGATATACCCGAATTTTTGTGAAAAGAGAGTGGGAAACCATTTATGAAAACCAACCTCAGTAGACCCAACCGGGATTTGAACGCCGATCTCCTCGTTTTCAGCAGTTTTAATCTATAATGTTTATAAAATACCAGGTATATAAACGTGTTCTACTATATTTGAACCATACAAACTATATAACATATCCAGTATAAATTTTTATACAATTTTTGAGATGTACAAATTAAAACAGAAACATTTTTCGTGTAGAAATACTTTCTTTTTAGCATCGAATCTTAATACCTGTTCAAGCTATACGCTGATTACGCTAATGAGTTAAGAATGAGGTTAGGTCAAATTTAGAGGAAGTGAACAAACATTGAGAAGGAGGGAGGTTGGAAAACATTTTTGGTATAAATACCTAAGATGTCAAAATATTGTTACACCTCATTTCGTTTTAAGTAACTTCTAGAATGCAGACGATTTATAGAAGAATTTGTATAGACTGCTACATAAGATAGCGTTGATTTTATTCCCAAGCACTTACCTTAGTGCATACGTTAACTATTAATTGTTTGACCTTGAATAAAACTTTTTCCAATATAAACTCGAGAATAGTATTCTAATAAAATTTTTAATTTTTTAATGCAGTGCCAAGTAGCCTAAAAGTACTTGGTTATGTAGTTTTAAACTCTTAATAGTATTTTTATTATGTTCAATCTGATCAACATTTACTTGTCTAAATACTTGAATAAACCCTCTTCAATGGCCGTATGATCTAAGTTATAACTCACACGATAGGCTGGACTGCTAATGACGATAAGATCGGGGTTCGAATTCTGGTTGGGTGTATTGAGGGTTTTTTTTCTTAATGGTTTTCCCGTCTCCTTTCATGCAAATTGGGGTACTCTTCATTCTTGTAACACCTTTTTCATCTCCAACACATTTGCGCTACTAACACATATGCGTGTAACCCAAATTCGTGGCAAGAAATGGTGCTTAAAATACTTGGATAAACTAAAAATTGCTTTTTTTTTTATTAACTATGTAACTACGATTCATACAAAATTATTTTACAAAGAATAGCTATATTTAAATAAAACACTTTTTTCTTGTCAAACTATTTTACGTAGAGTTTCTAGCTTGATGATAAAAGTGAAATCATTTAGATCCAACTAACAAAAATTAATTGACCCGAAAGGTGAAGCTCAGTCAGCTCCAAATTATTTGAAACGAGTTTTTAAGTTGACGAATAATAACATTTATCGGTAAACCAATAGAAAAAACCTATACATGAAATTATTGGAAATTACATATACAACTTCAAAATATAATTTTTATATACTGTTCAATCACACAAATATGACTAAAACATGTAAAAAGATATATAATTGACATTTTTTTGATGAAAAAATGCTTATAAGTAACAATCAAATGACTGGGATATCATAAATGAATTTCAACGGGGCTTTATCCTGGAGATAATAATAGACGAAGCAATTACAGAACATTTAGGGTCAACTCATTTTGTGGTTTGCGGCATGTTTAGTGTTTACGTACAAACAGTTCAGTAAAAATAACACAAGTTCAGTCGAATCCAAATGTTATATGTATGTTGATATTAGTTTGCTCTTTCATAAAATATAAAATTGCATGTGCATGTGGTTTTAAAGAGAAATTTGAGCCGTTGGGCTAATTTTTTTATTCACATCAACAAGAATGCACTGACTGACAGTATTATTTATTATTGGGTTAAAATAATTTACTACGAGGCACTTCACTAGCCATGAATTTTATAAATTAGATTCTAATTCATAGTATGAATTTAATTACAAAACCGATTTAACTTCGATGTGAACAATTGAACCGTTCACGACTAATACTAGGATAAGTATTTCAGTAAAAATCTCATCAATGGGAACAAGGCCCTAGGCGTCAACCTCATTTGCTCCGGTTTGCCAAGGACGAGGCGATCGGGATTCGAATTCCAGCTGCATGCATTGAGAGTAGTTTTTCTTACATTTTTTTCACTCTTTCTCAACACTAATGAAGGTAAATTTCCTCTATCATGATCATCCCTACCCTAATAGTGTAAATATGTAGATGGTCCGGACGGATAGCAAGATGCAATGAGAAAAAAAAAACACACCTAAAAATATTAGATTATGTTCAAGTTAGCCTTTCAAACATGTAGCTGCAGAAATGATTATTTTAATTCAATTTTTTCTTTAAAATATTCAACCAAATAGATTTATCAAATTATTAAGGAACTAATCTAATCTAAGACTATTACATTTGCATTTTTTTTTACTAATGCAACAGGATACAGTCCCTAATGATTAAGATAATTTATTGCGCAATATCTGAGATCGAACAAGAATTTCCTGAAGTAACAAACCGGGAAGAGGATTTTCCCGCTTAACTAGTTGGCTGTTAGTGAGTTTATTGCGGAATATTTCCTTCCTTGTAGCTTATATCTCTTGCAGAACTTATAAACACGCTTGGAAGTTCCTTTGCTCACGAGTAATTTACTAGGCGTGTGTTGTGGGTGAAATTTTAAACAGGAGCACTTGGCTTGGTGCGGAGTAAAGAGGTGCAAACTGGTGCTTTGTTTCGTTGATTATCTCCTAGCACATATAGACCATCCTCCGTCCTAGAACACACGTTTCTTTAGACCTCCTAGCACACACAGCCTAAAGCTACTTACTATCACATGACACTTTCTTGTACTAGAACTCAAGTGTGCTAGCTAGCGCCTAGATATCTTTATACTAGCTAGTACAATATAAACGGGACTAGAGTATTCACACACTCCTAGTTTGGTACTATGTTCTAGTGAAAATATTTATGGAACGTCAGAGATTAATTTTGGGTGCGGCAGCTACATTCATTATTAATAATGATATTGAAAATTATGAGAGGGAGCGTAGGAAAAGAATATGAACACAGTACTGACTGGAAAGACGAGTCTTAGGATGCTAAAAACAATACATTCGGAGGTTAAATAAGAAAAATTCGGGTTGACACTAACGTTTAGTATCTCCCTAAATTTGTATTCATTTATTTACGATGCCCCTAAGCCCATGGGTGTCCAAATACAGTATCCTTGTTACACAAATGTTCTTTTTTAGGCCTACGCCCACTTTATATTCTAAAAAAAAAAAACCACACCAGGTTGGCACGCTATCAAGTTTATTTAGATTAGAACTGGGTCTGGAACACAGTTTGTCGTTTTTAGATGAAATGTTTTTAATTAAATATATTGTCACATTGTGTCAATTTGGTATTATATTTACAAGGATGTTTAGAATAATTTTCTGCCAACAACAAAATCACATCCGATGACCATGTTGGCGCCATTTCTACCATTTCTCTACACGCAGTCTCAGCGCGCATTGATTGGTCGAATTACACAGACTAGTGCCGGAACTAGTATGAAAATAGCGCCTGTTCTATCTCCTCACAACTAGTATGGTAGCCAGTACCAAGCGGCAGAACCAGTATACTTTTTCTGATTCACACGACGCTAGATGATGACGTGCTAGTTAGTGCTAGCTAGCACACTGGATTCCAAGTACGAGCTAGTGTCGTATGATACGGGTATTAGCTACTCATGAATAAGAGATGTTGCAGAAATACACTTTGGTGATAACATGGGGGATCCCACTTGGGGGGACAGAAAATACATTTGAGAACAACACCATTTAAAATATACACATTAATACTAAAAATTAGAATAAGTTCACCTTAATTAGCGTAAATAGAAGACGATAAAGCCGCAGTGATGAAAAAAATGTGAGGGACCCATTTCTGTGGTAGAATGGTCTAAGGCAGTACTATTCAATTAGTGGCCATTTCCAGAAAAACTTGCAGTAGTTTATTTAAACTGACATCAGATAAATTATTCCTTTTTCTGAGATTCCTTGAAATTCCTTATGTTTCGTCAAAGAGTGTAAGCCCTTTTATGAGTAATTTCTTGAGTAATCTGAAGAAGAATTATGAGGACCGATTTAGAGTTTTCAACATTGATAAATAAATATTGAAATTTGTTAGAAATCCATTCAAGTTCAAAAAACAATAATTTTCTTGAAAATGTTCACAACTTTGACCACAAGTTAAGGAAGGAATTTTCAGGTTGATCTAAGATTATCAACATCACTTTCAAGCTGTAGGTGTGGTGCAGATTTATGTTAATTCATACACGTTTTCAAACGTGAAAAAGCTTGATTTGTTTATATTAACAATGTTCAGGTCCACGTATGATTGTGAATCATCCTTTTCAAACAACCTTCCTTACGTGTTCATAAATCATGTAGGCCTATGAAATTTATTTGTCCCAACCTGGGTAGCAAAAACTATCAAACCTGGTCAATATTAAAAACTAGTACTTTAAATGATATAGAATACATAAATCTGCTGTTAAAACTACAAATGTGGACTCACGAGATTGTGATTTTATATTAACTTTTATGGCCCAATCGTTTTCACACCTACACAACTACACGTAAGCTGAAACCCCATGAATGTTTCGTTGATCCTCTCCCCAATAGATGGCACCACGATCACTTCGCATTCTTGTCGTTCCAGGCGACGCTCTCATTCTTCTCGCCAAGGGTTCAACTCACGCCATTTCTCCGACTGTAGACGGAGTTGGTGAGGGTATGAAGGGGGGAGGGGGATCCAATTGGTCTGCAGACGTGCAGGAGGTGAAATTCAATAAACGATGTTCCTAGCGATTGCTCTTCGCTTCCCCCTCTTCCCCCACTTTTTCTAGCCCCCACCCCCAACCACACACCATTCCACCCTTTTTTTTTTAACTCATCCCCTAAACCAAACCCAGATCTATTATAACTTCTCACCCCCTTCCTCCAACGTAGCCCTAACTGCCGGAGGTGATACCAGGAGTTCCCCCTTCCCCTTATGCTACGCTGGTTCCTGGCTGACTGCCGTCTTGTCCCTATTTCTTGGGATTCGCGAGTAATCCGCGGTTTCCCTCGACAAAATCCTGCCTCGTTTAGGGGAGGAACAATCCTCAGGGAAGTCACGCCATTTTGGATCAACGTATTTATCATGAGAAGACAAATACATAATATAATCCTTAGGTGCGTGTAATACTTTAAAATTGTTTTTTCTAATTGAATAAGAGTTATTTCTATAAACCTTTAATGCCTTTTATTTTTTTGTGTGTATTTAAATTAATGCAGCTCACATGTGATAGCCCACATCCCCCAATGTACCTGACCAATTTGAGCCTTGATATCCTGCCCATTACGAGCTTGATACCTGCGACCAAGTAGCTACTACTCCATACAGAAAACATAGCATCTTGTGGGCAAGCACTGCAATCACTCTAAAGTATGAAGGATGAGGAGGTGAGAGGAGATACCCACAGCGCTCTATTACACTCGGTACCAAATGGTAAATAGGACATAAGTGGTGGTAATTGGCTAATATGAGACTTCTGCTACTTAAATTGAATATATAAATAGTTCTAACTTACCTTAAAAATACTAAATTAACTTCTCAACACCTGAGATTTGTCCGTCAGTGCTGTTACCGTAGCTACTTGTCGTACTACTGTTGTCACTGTTACTTTCATCTCCAAAAGAAATCAAAATTTGTTCTATTTTATCTTCTATCAGACCATCATTTTACCAGTAATCGGCTTCTTCTTTCTTAACGTGTGACAAAGCCTGATGCCAATCCTTCTCAGTGATATTATTGATTGATTTTTCTGTTTAATGTTTTATTTCTAAAGTGCTTTGAGCAACATTTCTGGCCGTGACTCGTGATTTCACCATGTTACAAATCACTTATCTAGCGTTAATATTACAATGTTATGGAGGTAACCTAATAACACTGTGCCCCATGTTGTTCGAATAAATTATCTATGTGAAATTTGGGAGACTTATGTCGGCAGCTGACTAGCTCCAAGAGCTTAATTTTCATCATCTGTTCCTCATATGCAATACTGTTTGTGTCCAACTACAGCTGCATTTCAGCCTTTCGTGATCCCATTGTTGGTGGCTTATTTATTTGAACAGTATGATACTGTGCATTGTCCATTACAATCAGGCTATTTTGAGAAAGTTTGGGTTAAATTTTTATTTCACACACACTTAGAAAAATTCTCGAAATTCATCTCATTGTGATAGTCACCACTTTTTGTTTTTTATTTGAAAATTATAAATGCATTTGATACAAATCCCTGCTCTGAACCGGCATGGACAATAATCCACCTCTGTCCTGCACCATCATTTTTCAATACTCCTGTTGTTTCTGGGTCCTGCCAACATTTACTCACAGTGTACGAGGGATGAATCAAGGTTTCATTAAGAAATACCACAGGACTTTTTGGTACCCTAATTTATCATTTTCTTTTATTCTTCTTAAATATCTAGACCTCCATGCAACTATTTTGTTTTTCTCCATTAAAATTAGTCTTTTATTTTTACACTTTTTAAACTTAAATCTTGTTTTTTTCAATGCCCTTTTCAATGTTTCTTGGCTCCCAGTGAAATAGATTTCTTATTTTACTACTGTTAATAATATATTTAAAGTTGGTACTTCCTTTTTAAGAATGTAGAGCCTCTGTATAAGTTGTCGAATGACACAAGTCAAAAATCATCAATAACTATTTTTCTGGTCCTGGGTTTTTGCTTTTTTCCTGGAGTTGAAAGCTTTGTTTGTGTCCCACTTTCCGTACTTCTTTCCTTTCGAATTTTACAAATAGTACGTTCTGATTTTCCTGTAGCTTCTGCTACAACTTTTGTGACTCTTTCAACAGGGTTCTTATATCTTCCCGATAGTTTTTCACTCTCAAAACAGCAGTTAAATTTGCAATAATCTCGCGTCCTTCATTATGAATAGTTGGTTAACACGCTTATTTGAAGCCATTTTAAAAACACTTTACCTACCTTGTATTTAAAGTTGATAAGGTATCCGTAGTGTTTGTCAAAGGAGGTAAAATAAAGTAAAAGCACTCTACAAAAAAAACTACTGAAAGTCCTAAGCTATCGTACTTACGCACCCCCCTCGGTAATCTGACCGGAGTGTACACACCAGAACGTCAAGATAACGACTGATGACGTGTATCATTGGTCTCCTCCTTCATTCAAGTAGATGACATTCTTTCTGCATGCAATGTTTACTGTGTCGAGTAATACCTGTGCGTGTACCAAACATATTAAATATAGAGGTATATTCAAAGTATATGTTAAGAAACTTAGTAGTCAAAACCAAGGCTCGGATTTGGATGACATGCCATTTTATTTTCTCATCACATACACTGTTCATAAGTACATCAATTCTGTTCATGATTCCCTGGTTGTAGAAATGTATATTTTATAGGTCATATTTTGGTAAGTATTTTGTCATTTCGGATTTTTTTTATTTGCGTCATTTTTGAGGTTTTTTATGCATTTAAGTCATTTTAAGGCATTCTGGTTGAATAAGTATATTTTTAAATAATGTTAATATTTTATAAATGTATACTGTTGGTGTGAAAAGATAACGTAGCTAATGAACTTTGTATCCTCCTTACTTGTATGATTGTAAAATACACACTACTGGTGAGACACTGCAACTACGTTAGAGAGGGCGGTGTTCTGCAGGGATAACTTTTATTCTGAAGCAGATATTTTTAGATTACATCAGTGCTATATTTAGCAGAATACAAGCGATTATTTGTATAAGGCTTTTCATTACACATGTGTTTTTAGTTCACATTAATTTTGTAAAGTGTGTGTTTGATTTAGTCGTGTGTATTTATAACATTTTGTGCTCCTGTTTTTAGATCATTTTTTTGAAAATTTGAAATCATATTTTATAGTTTTTGGGTCATTTTATAGATAATTTTTTTGATAATTCTTAGGTAATTATAATTGTTAGATCATCAAAATCTGGACCTTAGTTATAAATAGCCTATATGTGGTGACTACAAAATCGTTTAGTCTTATTCAATAGGTAATTGGGATTAAATGATGCAGATAATTTAAGTATGAGAAATTAATTTCCAATTTATTAATCAGTATTGTTTATCAATTTCACTGAACCGGTACATCTTTAATATGTGTATACACATATTTATTTAGATAGCCAGCACATCCAGCTTTAACCCGAGGGACTAACACATTTGAATAAATGTTAGTTATACAGGGTGCCTACTATAAAACTCCACTGTACCGAACTGTATGTGCTTATAGTTTTGGAGTATTATGGTATATACACTGTATAACTCTACGCACAGCACAACCAAACAAATATTGAGGTTAAATTTATCAAAATATTTCTTTTCTTTTACATTAAATAAACAAAATGTTAGAATAGTAATATAATAGGTCTAATGAAAGAGTGTTGTCCTTTGGCCTACCCCCTTAATAAATATAAACTATGCTATGACACAATCGTACATTCTTTCTTAATTAGTCTAATATAGGTTGTGAAAACCTTTTCAAAAATCAATCATCAGTAAACTAACCTTAAAAGAATTTTTCCCCGGAAAATCAAGTATGCAGTGTGTTTATAGGTCAGGTTAAACACTCCCTAGATATCCATCTTCAAAATTTCCAGAGCAATTTTTGAAAAATTTATAATTTACAAAAATCAACCATTAGTAACCTACCCTTAATTGAGGGTTAAAATCAATATAAATAACAATATATGAATAAATAATATTTAAATATAAGGTTTGAACAAAATTAATAAAACCGTTTCTGATGGATATCCCTGGGGACAGGCAGACGAACAGAAAGACAGACAGACATGGTTACAAACACAATTTGTAATATTTACTTTTATGGATTCAGGAGTACACAAAACTTAAAGATTCATAAAAATCTCTAAGTGAAAAATGTTCACTATTACACTACTTTCCTAGTAAAAATTTTCACACACACTTGCCTTATCTGGGATTTTTTTTAACTCAATGAATGGTCAACACAAGGATGTTTTTCTAGACAAAATGTTATTTAACATAAATTATCTTTTTGTATTTAATTCTATATTAAAAGTATTTATTTGACAATTCAACATTTTAGCACGTTATATTCTACATTAATGAATGAGTTTTAAAAATTAAGAAACAGTTTATGATGTAAATTTAACACTACTTTGACTACCTTGTTTAGTTTCACGGTGACTTTCCATGCATATTTTTTAAAGTCTTTTTAACTGTAAATGTAAATATAAAGTAGTATTTTCTGAACACAATACCCTTTCAAAATGTTATGGGTATTTATACCCTCCCCGATGATATCGCTTAGCATGTGTGTGTGGTTTTTTTTTTTTACAAATTTAAAATGAGTGAAAAATGGAGGATGAAAAGGAAGTGGAGGGTTGGAAATGCTTTTGAAATATGAGCGTAATCTAGGCAGCGGCGTAAGTTGTGTTACGCAGCGCATGGCACATTAGCAGTAAGCTGGTATCTGTAGTGAAGTACGCGCCCTGTGACAGTGGCTGACTTATCTGACTAGTGTGTTGAGAGAGGCTGTGAGAAAGGGTTGAAGGGGGGTGGGGGGGGGATCGACCAATGGAAACAATGTAGGCGTTAGTCCCCAGACTGCGCTGCTAGGCCCTACTCTGTGGCTACATTGTCTGAGCACGAGAAAGAGCGATAGTGGATTGTGGGGGGGGGGAGAAAGAAGAATAGAGAGAGTGAAAAGAGAGAGAACCAATATGATTTTGACTTTTCTTAAAGCCAATCAAAACCCAAGCAAACATTTCACGCTGTAGGATTTATTGCATGAGATGTTTTTACCAATTACATTCCCTCAAGCTGGTTCTTGGTTATCTACAGGAACATAAAAACAAAGAGAGAGAAGTGCATACATAGACAATATGTAAAACCAACCAACGATTTTTTTTATAGAACATTATCAACCTATTTGTCCTTTTAAAATAATCTTGATTCGCTTGTAATGTACAATTTACAGTATTTGTACTATTGGCAGCATAAAGCCACAACCGAGTCCCTGGTGGCGGTTGTATCTTAGTAGACAATTATATTCACACGTTCATCACAGACTCTGCCTTAAAATATGAGTGAAGAAATACTTTGAGTATGGAATGATCCCTGGATATGTCACTGGTAGATCATTGGTGCGCTAAGATGGGTTTGATTTTCGTGTCCTAGTGTCATTTTTCAATTTACTCGAATATGACTCATTTACGGCTGATCTTCATAATTATTATGATTCATCCTTAAATAATCGCCTTTCATATCTTCATAATTATTATAATTCATCCTTCAATAATTGCCTTTCATATCTTCATAATTATTATAATTCATCCTTCAATAATCGCCTTTCATATCTACTTAATTGTATAGCGTTGCATTCTTCAACCTTTTTAAAACAGTAAACCAAAACTAGTAGTTCTATGAAGAGTAGACCTCCCTCTGTTAGTAAAAACAGTAAAACAAAACTAGTAGTTCTGTGAACAGGACACCTCAGTACTTGCGTTAGTAAAAAAACAACTAATAGTTCTGTGAACAGTAGACCTCGATCCGTCCGTTAGTAAAAACAGTAAAACAAAACTAGTAGTTCTGTGGACAGACAGTACAACTCAATATCTCCTTTAGTAAAAACTAGAAAAAAAAACTAATAGTTTTTAAAATATTATTTAGCACCGCGTCTTACTACCCTTTCAGGTTATACGCTTAAGTACTAATTACGTTAATAGTTTAGGAATTGGGTAGGTTGAATTTAGAGGAATTTGAACCCGCATTTGTGTGGATGGAGAGGGGTAAACCATTTAGGAAAAATCACCCCCAGTTCACCCGACCTCGATCTTCTCGTCCTCGGCAGTTGGGCTCAACACGACTAGCGCGTTAGCCAAATACGCCACCGACGCGGGTAACTAATAATTCTGTGAACAGTAGAGCTCATGCGTTCGCATAAACCAAATGAATACGCAATCCACTAGTACATTATATTCATAGAGAATAACTGTTGTTCACCTTTTTAAATACTTCATTCTCGCAATAGATGTGGAAATAAAAAACTATAGATAGGTCGTTGGGGCAAGGCTCAATGAATAATCCTGTCAAATTTTGTTTAAATTAGTCAATGCGTTTAACATTAATTGTGAAACAGACATATGGATTAAATTCCAAATGGCTGAGATAAAACAGAACCTCACTCCTCTCAGTAAGCTAGTAACTGAATTTTAAAATATCCACTACCGTATAACCAAACAATTAATATATATTTTAAATAACTTTTTGTAGCTAATTTATTTCCTAATACATCTGCCCCTGAAATCTAAACATATTTAGTAATTTAATTTCAACTCATATGTGTGCTTTATTAAAAATTAAAAACAAAGTTTAATACTTATATCTTCTTACAAATTTATTTCAAAGAGAATGATTTTCCCCTAATAAGAGCGTATGGGTTCAAATCCAGATCGGGTCTATTGAGTGTGGGTTTTCCTAAATGGTGTCCCATTCTTCTTTCACCTAAAGGTGGGTAGATTACCTCTAAAATGATTCCTTCCTCATTACTAAGCCATTAAAGTAATTATCATTTATTTTTATAGCTGAACAGGTAGTAAGATGCGGTGTTAAAAATAGAGCGTGCTCATTTGGTTTCTAGCTATCTTATGGCCCCATTTTACAAAATATTATTTCCAGAACAAACCACCACCAAGGATTCCCTTCCCACCTTTCTACGCCTACCTCTGGTAAAATAATAGACAAATGAAGGGCTAGACTAACTTTTTGCTTCTGAGCATTGACCAACATTGAATGATTGCTGTCAGATATTTAGAGGTTAAGCTTGAGGTGATTTATATGTGGATTAACACGCTTTTTTGTTTATTCTGTTTTGATTGAGGTAAAATGTTGAGCACTGATATATTTTAAAGCATAACATGATTCCTTTCGGTAATGATTCTTGTAGTTCTACCCTACTGATTTTAATACTTATTTTTGTTTGCGAGAGCTTATACATATGCCAAGGATCTGCCCAAAATGTTTGAGTTTAAAAATGACTCAAAGGGGAGATTTTAAATAAAGGCATATGCATATAGACATATATATATGTATATATATATATAAAACGTGAATAAATTAATTCCGATAGTGAGTCAGAGCTGTAGCGAACCGATATATATATTATATGTTAAATAAAAGCTTATACTCCAAGAATATGCCCAAAAATGCAAGATTCAAAAAAATATTTCAGTGTGCTAATTTTAAATTAAAATATAAAATATACTTTTATTTTTAGATTAATTGTATTTCTAAGCTACTTTCATAAAATCTGTAATTGCGAAATTGACGAATTAGGCGTCAATGGGCTAGCTAATTATGTATAATATCTTTAATATATTGTGATTCATATTATTAAAAATTGATTCAACACATATAAAAAAATTGGCTAATTTGCTTGTTAACGGGGTTCACTTTGATACCCCATACAAACAGTTCCATTCTATATACCACCATTCGACCATGTGAGATCATTTTGTCATTGTCATTCGGCCATGACCGCTTGCTTCTAAGCAGCTGTTAAATTATGGCCTTACGTTTGAGATACTGACCAGCTAAGATGTAAGATCTACATTATTTAAAAAAACTGTTAAATGGCTAAAATCTCGAGTACAACAAGCTATGACACGTCGAGGACCAAAACAGCGCCCCTCCAACCCCCGCCCCGTGACAAACCATGGATGAATGGCCACAAATACAGCTCACAAGTGAAAACAAGTGAGACTTTTCTTTTTTCAAAATGTTCGATGTCTTCAAATCAAATCAAGTGAATGGTTTGTAAATATTTGTGTTATTGAACTTCATATTAATTGTGTTGTTGAGCCCTTCATAACGATTGTATTAATTTATTTCCCTGCTAGGTATAATGTTTAAATGATGGCACTACGGTTCCAAGGGTTATCAGAATCCCAATTTCCTTTGTCAACATTATCCCTAGTGTAAACAAAATGCATAATCTAAAAACTTAATTGAAGGGGTTTGAATTGAAATCCCTACCCTTTACAAACAAACAAATATTAATTGGTGGATTAAATTTTCCTCTTCAAATGAGAGTAAACATTTAGCAACTTACTTTACATTTATTGACGGCTCCCTTACCAACGATACTTTTTGTAAAATACTTTCAGGTGATTATAACCGTTCTGAAATTGTTAACAGTAATCATATACCATAGACACATATAATTAACATACATTCAACTACTTATATTAACTAACATAATGGGTCTAAATATAACATATAAGTTTTAATTTGTTTACATTAAAAAAAATACTCCTAGACACTGGAATTCTAGCCGTGAATCTGTGTCCAAGAATCATTTTAAACAAATATTTAAATTAATTCGTGGAACCAGCTTCCATCCATTAAAGAATAATTTTTAAATTTTTACCATCCTATGGTTATTCAGAGCTCTCAGTTTCTAGTAAAAATTGTTAGCAAAAACTCCTTTTTTACTTTTACTTATTTAGCTAAACGTACCTAATATAAAATAAATATTAATATATATTTTCTGATTTCTTTCATGGTGATTTCATTAACTCTTTAAACTTCCATTGCTTATGTAAACATTTCACTTTTGTTTACATAAATCAGACCAAATGAACATCAATACTCATAAGTTATTAATCAAATTACTATGCAAATCATTTCTATGGAAAGAGTTATTTAGCTATATTATATATTTATGAATTTAAGTAGACAACTTTATTTAAATGAAGAGACATTTGAATTAACTCAATATAAATCATCATCACCAACTGTTTCAAGCCTGTGGCCGGGTAAGTTGAATAAAATACCTCCATCTTCCTTTATTCATCCATCATTCTTCTCCTCTCACTTTCACAATTCATGTTATCTACTCTTCTTATCTCTTTCTCAGCCTCTCTTGCGGTCTTTTTCCTACATACTTAATTTCCATCATTTTCTTTGGCATTCTTTCCTTCTCCATCCTCATCACATGTCCATACCATCTCAGTCTTGCTTCCTCTACTATCTCATGTACTCCCTGTACCTCTTCTGTTTCCTGGATAACTTTATTCCTAATCTAGTTTCTTCTCGTGACAGCTAGCATGTTCCTCACAAACTTCTTTCCCATAGCCTCCCCTTTCCTAGTCCCTCTTACTTTCAATATTCATATTTCTGCTGCTCAATATAAATTAATTTAAAAATTCATATAAACATACCCTTGGTGAGATCAAAAGATCCTTCTTTCTTCGTTATGACTTGAAGTACATGATAGGGATTGACCCAATTTTTTTGTATTATTGCTATTTTATATTGAATTTATTATACACTTATTATAATTATTATTATTATTATTTAGCACCGCATCTTAATATATGTTCAGGCTATAAGCATATTCTTTATTTGAAATTATCATAAATAAATAGGTATGCTCTTAAGTCTCTTTGCTTGTGAAGTTATGCATCAATAACTGTAAATCTTACGAGATTGGTCTTTGTTTAAAAACAAGGCGTCATTTGTTTCTTTTCGGATTTTAGATATATCACCTTTTCATATTTGGAGTTTTGTGGGGTTTTTTATTTGTGTAGCTGTTTATGTTTTATTAGTGATTTTGTTTTAAGACTTATTAATCTTTTAAAAGGAATTAATTTTCTTTTTAATTTTGGAATAAATCCTCTCTTATAGTTTTTACTAGAATTATTAAAAATAACTATTTTTTTGTGGGGTATTTCAAATGTCCGTGTCCTGTATTTACGGTATCTAAGTCTATAATCATGCTGCGAGTTTTTATATTTATATAAATGTTTATTCGAATTTATTTTCATTCTACTCGTTTGAGGGAAATTTGATTTATTTTTCTTATTATATCTTTTTTCAAAACGGTTAGTTGGCTCTGAATTTAATGCCACATTTTCTGATGTTGATGCAGATTTCCTCAAAGAAAATTCATTCTTTCTTGAGTTCATTGAGAAATTATGGATTTTACCAAAAGATTCTACTACCACTGTTGATGGAATTTGATGTTGTATATCCTCAACGGCGAAAGGATGAACACATGTGATTTTCTTTTCATCATGTTCAATTTCTGAGCTATCACAAATGGAAGGTCGATTAAGTTCCTTAGGAGACACTAAAACAAATATATAAAGAAACACAAATATTTAAAAAAATAATCAAAAACTTATACATGTAACCCAAAATCTAACATTTAGAACAAAATTAAAGTCTAGCGAATATATGAATTTGAAAATATATTTTTTATTCTATATACTATTAAAATAATAATACTAATATTAATAATTTCGTTTGCAAACGTTAGTGTAAAAGTTATGCTCCACTTGTCTTAAAGTTTAGTAATACATATTTTCTACTCCTGATATAAATAGCACCTAAATTATGACACATTTGTTAAATGCGCTCAACTACTAGTTTCAATTATTTAAGGAAATAATTGGTAGCTATTACGTTTTTATAACAAAAATAGTGATTGTTTTAATTTTCTAACTAACTAAGTTTTTATCAGTTATATAACTTTTTTGTGCAACAAATGTGAACACAATTATTGATTCAATAAAACAGTTTAAAACTACTTTTCAAACTTAAAATTTTTGTAACTTTCTTACTTTATGTCATTAGGAACTCGAAAGCTCACTGCCGCACCTTTAAGTAAATCTATCTCTATCCTGAGCTATTTATATCCAGTCCACCTCATTATACCCTATCTATTTAAGGTCCATTCTAATTCTATCCTCCCCTCTGCTATTAGGTCTCCCCAATGGTCTCTTCCCATTGGGTTTGCCAGCTTGAACACGATTATATATTCTACCATTCGAATTGCATGTCCTGATCACTGTAATCTGCGAGATTTGGCTACCTTAGCAATATCTGATGATTATCATAGGGTATATAACTCAACATTATGCAACCTCCTCCCCTCTATATTATTTTCACCCCTTTTTGTGTTTATAAAGCTTTTTTAATTATCTTGCATTTTACCTAGGAAATTAATTGTTGATTTAATGTTGACCAGAACTATGATCACAGTTAACATAATTAATCTGTACATATCTAGACTATCCCCGAACTGACCGTACTTGGAAAGGAGCAATAACCTTTCACTAAACTCTTGAGCTAGAATCAACTGTTCGATTGCATGAATGGTTCGAGCTTTAGATAGTATTCCACAAGCACTATTAAAAACATTGACATGATTAATACATTTATATCGTCGGTGCTAGTAAAATTTAAAAATGTTAAAAAAAAATCATTTTAGTTTGTGGTAGTTATTAAGAATTTAATCAACTTGTTTGGTGCACGTATATTACAATTCTGTACGACACTTTAAAATGTAACATTACACGTTTTATGATTATTCAAAACATAAAAGAGAAATGTAAGTACTGCTAATTTTCTACTATTAAAATGAGTCATCATAGCTTTTAGAAACGATGACAGTGAACAATTTAACATTTATAAACCTAAAATAATAGTAATAATAATAATATATTAATCTTGTATTACTAATTGTATGCCAATTAGCATCATAAAGAGATAAAGCTATATTTATGACGTAATAAATGAAAATATTACCTATTATTTGATTTTGTTTTAACATTTTTTCTCTTTATTTTTTCAATGACACTCGCCTCATATCATTCGCTAGCATTTAACATTCAAAAGGTTTTATTTCATTCATGGCTTTTCTTTTCAAGCGAATAATATAATTACAAAAAAATTTAATTGAATATAATGAATGGGATGATTCCCGCGCAAATTAAATTTATTTTGAGAGCTTGATTAAATTAAACGAAAAGTATTTCTTCATCACAGCCGTAAACAAAATGTCATTAACTACTCAAAACAAGATTTTGAAATGAACGAGTGACACAATATTGTTTCATTTTTTATTAAAATAACTATTGAAACTTGACAATATTTATATCACATCACACCAGTATTTTAAATATAGCTAGTATCGTAATATGTTTATAAAAATAATGTGTTTGTATTTACCTTTTCTCTCTTAAGAGCCAGGCTAGATTATTATTATTATTGTTGTCTTTATTTACATAGTGAAATTAAGGCATAAGCCTTCTCTTACATTTAACCATGTCTTAAATTAACATCACACTCGGTGACCTGGTGGTCTAGGGGTAAAGTGTCAGACTTCTGTGCTGGGGGTCCGGGATTCAATCCTCGGTCACGGCACAGATTTGTCTGATTGCCAAACCCTTCCTTCACCTCTGACAAGACGTGTATTAATCACAACTTGTGAATGTGTGGAATGCCAGGCCTCCACCGTGGTTCGGATTCCACGTTAAACTGTAGGTCTTCCATTTCATCTCACAATCACCCTACCATTACACATTAGCGTAAGTGTGTATAATCCAAACGGGTAGTAAGACGTGGTGCTAATAATAATAATAATAATGATAATAATAATAATAATAATAATAATAATAATAATAACATAACTACTCTGCATTAATCAAATACTATCATTAAATAAAACACATTAGACAAGTATTTGAGGAAAACATACACATAAACATAAAACATATAAAATACTGCAATGAGATAAACACGTAAATAACCAGCAACCAAAACAGTACTCAAGTTGAACACAATATCTCTAGATCAGTAGTGGAAACATAGGGATAAAATAAAATAAAATTAGTAAACATTCTTAGATTTGGAACATTTAATTAGTTTCCATCTTGGTTCTGAGTCAATATCTCAATCTGGTGGTCCTGGAATTAAGAAGGGAGTAAAACTTAAGGTGAGTATGTAGGGAATGTGAGAAAAGGACAGTGTATTTGCAGTTTTTAGAGCAAAACATGTTTTTGTCCAAAATAAATAAACTATTGCCCCGGTAGAAACATAGAGTTTAATTTTCTTCATTAAAAAAAAGGTTTAAAAAAATAAATTTTGTTAACTGTTTGGGCTAGTGTGTAGAGAAGTGAAAAAAATATCAATACTTTACTAATATCGATATTTTCCTTTCGATATTAGTATTTTTTTACTCGATACATTTTCCCGATATTTTTACTGATATTAGTACTCACACTCCGGTATCGGATCGGCATCGAAAGAAATAACTTTATTTATTATCTTCACTCATGTTGGGATTAAATGTTTACCAGGGTGGTCTGTGGAGGAAGGACAAATGCACTGTTTCAATTCTCACTAGTTTTCTGCATGACAAGTAAGAAGCAACACTAGCATTCAATCTCTTTTAGATTATCATAATTCATAGCGGTATTTCATCTTTGTTTAGTAATACAGCCTGATACCTGATTGGGCGACGGGGTGAATGGTGACCAGTTTATTGCACCTTTAGCAATGATCACGGTCATCAAAAATTAAACAAAAAAGCATTGGTAGAACACAATGAACTCAGTCAAATAATGGGTGCCCTAAGCAGACGGAGCAGAAAAGTTTATGTGCGTTGTTTAAGAAAATGAAGCAAATCAAGACGTCATTTCTTCTATTTTTTTTCAATAGTAATAACTAATAATATATCTTGATAGAGTATGTAAACGACAAATGATGTTAAAAAAATGTCATCTCCCAGAAGTGAATTATGGAAGCTTTTTTAAAAAGTTAGATAGCGAAAACACATCTTGTAAAAAAAATTTAGATTATTAAAAACAATGATAATTTTCAGTGTTTAGGTAAATGTGAAATTACAATTATGATGCAAAAGTTGAAATAATTATTACTAGATAAGAAAAAAATATTTTTCCCGATTCAAATTTCGATACCGATACTTGCTGTTATCGATACTTTTCTTTCGATACAAGTACGGTATCGATATTTTTCTTCCGATACTTTTAATGAGTACAATATCGATACTTTTATTTCGATAACATATCTCTATTAGTGTGCCTTCCAAATCAAATTAATGTTGCAACAAACTATTTGAATATGTGTGTTTATGTGCACCGCATTTTGGTATTCATTCAAGCAAACAGAATAGTATATATACATTAATAGGATAGGGATAAGGAAGGTATAGTTTTAAAGAAAATGTAGCCGGAATATCGATATTGTAAAACCAACTAGGAAAGACCACCTCGATGTACCCAGCCAGTATTCAAAACCTGACCTTTCGTCATTTGAAAATCAGAGCAGACGTAAATATAACTCGCATACTTACGTAGGCTCATCAAGACTAGTTTATTATGTATGGTCACTTCTGACATTGAATGGATTACTTTTAACTCCTAAATATTTATGAAAACATTATTTTCTTAACTTTATCGTATTCCCCAAATATTAATAACCCATGGTGTTAAAAAAAACAATTTTTTTAACAACTTCATTACATATTAAGATAAGGATAGTTTAATTATTATGATCATTTACCTTTACCATTCCTCGAAAATACCCTTGATGGCGCTAATACCACTTAACTTTTACGTGGGTTGTATTCAAATTACTTTTGTCCGGTGGAAAACATTTCAACTGTGTAACTTGAACAGTCGATAGGTTTTATCACCGCCATTAAACATGACGTGATTGTAATCGCAATGGCCGTCTGATACTTCTATAGATAGTTACCAACTTGAGACCAATTACCACTACATGCACTCCAAAAATGGTCTGTGCTTGCTTTCAGGGGTTAGCGTTTATTCCTGTGTTTGATCGCACAGTACATTCTCTGAAATAAAAAAACCCAAACTTTTGGTCAAATTTTCGAATACTAAATTAATAGCTAAAACCTCCAAAATGGTCTAATACCTTAGCTCAATCAGCAGCACGTATGCCTAGTGAACTAAGGGTCCCCGGTTAGATTCCCGGGATTGCCGAGAAATTTATCATTTGTGAAATTGGGGCTTTCCATTTCAAAGTGATTAATTTACAGAGGAAAAATGGCTGTTGTGTTGGTTATAGAATTATATTAGTTTGTAATTAGCTAGATGATTTAATCATCCGCTTTGGAAAGTACACGCGAATGCTCCAAATCAATAAAAATTAATACCAATACATTCAGAGTAAGGGTTTAAGACTTGATAATATAATTGAGGTGGTGTGTTTCAAACTCACACCACCATCACCAAGGTGGGTTACTTTATGTATATTACCCTACTAATGAGTATGTGTTCATACGTAGCCTGCACGTAGACAGAATATAAATAGTCTTAAATGTCTTGTTGAAAATAGGTGGCAAAGCAGTTTAGGCTTTACAGAAGACGATACATGTGTATTTTTCATACGTACATAGTGCATGCACATTCAATAAACGACACATAATCACATATAAATATGCATATTTTATAATAAACGTCTTATTTAGATACAGTACTATTTTTATAGGAAGAGTATTTCTTGTCTGACAGCTAGAAACGTTACTAAATCTACTTTCATGTATTAATACCTTGTTTCATGTGATCTTCTTCAGTGGTCACTTTTAATGGATGATATCAATACGTACATAAAATAACACAGTATAGGCTAGTAGCATGTAGTCAATTTCGGCAACAACAGAATGTGTATTTTCTAAAAGGCCTTTGTATGAAAATTGTATGCACTACATATATATGCACACATATAGACAGATATACACATACATATATACATTCATAATTACATACATATATACATACATACACATATACATATATACATAGATACATACATACATACATTCATAATTACATACCTACATATATAACATGCATACACATATATACATACATATATACATACATATATACATACATAATTACATACATATATAACATGCATACATATACATATATACATACATACACACATACATACATACATACATACATACATACATACATACATACATACATACATACATACATACATACATACATACATACATATATACATACATACATAATTTCATAATTACATACCTACATATATAACATGCATACACATATACATATATACATACATATATACATATATACATACATATATACATACATATATACATACATACATAATTACATACATATATAACATGCATACACATATACATATATACATACATACATATATACATACATACATATATACATATATACATGCATACATATATACATACATATATACATACATACATACATACATACATACATACATACATACATACATACATACATACATACATACATACATACATACATACATACATACATATATACATACATACATTCATATTTACATACATATCCATATACACAAAAATATAGATATAAGGCCAGAGGGCTTGAATCACATCACGATTTTCTAAATATAGTAATATAGGCCCTACATCATTCTTTTTTCCTTACACAACTGTAGTATATAAAGTTAAAGTTTTCACGAATTTTTGTATTGTTAATTGTTCATGTTTATTTATACAAAACAAATACTACTTCAAAATAATTACCAAAGTATTAACGTTAGATTTCAAGACTTGACTGTTGTTCATTACCCACACTTAAACTTTCCCATTCAAACATTTCCCAAACAACCACAAATGCCCCTTAATATTTCAAGCGTCAAATTTATAGCACGAGAGATAATTTAATATCTACAACAACACAACTAAACGACGTTAATTTAGCCATGTGAAGAACGGGATGTCATGTTCCCTCGTGTTTCAAATACACATTCCGTAAGAGGTGCTTGTTAAAATGGAACTTTTTAATTAGTCAACCTTGTGAAAGAGCATGGGGTTGGGGGGGGAACTGTTTTTGAACTTCCGATAACACTCAGAACTAGCAGAACTCTCTTTTAGAATCAACGACTTTGGTAAAGGGTCATCAATTAATAGAGTTTTGAAAAGTTGGAGAGGTTTTTAGTAGTGCTTAGGGAAATGTAGCGTTAAATTCACTTTAGAGGGGGAGCGGATGGGCGGGAATCAATTGGACGTTCTTTTTGTGGTTTCAACTGCGACAATTGTTTTTGTTTTACTAATTTTTTTTAAGTTACTTTCATTTTGTTCTCTTACTGTCGTTAATTAACTTTATACTGTAGCCAAATGTGACAGATAATTATTGTAGTTATATACGTAGAAGAAATACTTTAATTGATTAATTTAATAATTTATATTGATTACCAAAAGTATTATTCTAAATCCATCTGAAATTCAGTTAGTTAACCGTTCTTTATAATTATTTCACATTTATTGTACTGGTATAAATTTGGGTGAATAGCTTACACACATATTTGTAACCTATTATTCATGTTTGTGATAAAGAAAAATCAATATTACTTCTAATTGTGGTTGTGTTAAGTTGTCCATTTCTAGGTAAATTGTATACGCTTAATGTATACACAGATAAATAATGCATTCACACACGTGTAGATAGCATTTAGGCAATGTTGACGGCTTGTCCTGATCTTTGATGTGAATAGACGTTACAATTTATATGATTATTTCAGAAATAATAAACACATGGTTAAATTGTTAGTTTAAAGTAATCATAAACAAATCAAACAAATTTCGAGTCGAGTTCCAATTCACAAGAATGCTAATGAAAATATGAACACGTTTCTATTGTACCTTGGTTTGTGAAACTTTATTATTATTATTACGTTTATCACCAAGACTACTAGCGGATTAAGATAATATAAATCAGGAAGGTTTAAATTAAATAAGTTCACGCGCATTAGCGTGGAGATGTGATGGTAGAACCATAGTGATAAATCGCATGTGAAACCCCAACCCCCCAAATGCGCTCAGTTGAGATTAAAAACTCAACATCCCGATAACGGAAATCCTGTATATTAGGAGACTTACGCTTTAGACATTGTGATGGGTAAAGCTCGATTAACCAAGCTGGTTCCTTAATTTAAAATTTGAGTTTTGGGTTTGAGTGTGTTTGTGAATCTCTGAATCTTTACGCTCGGTGTAGTTTGAAGATACTAATCTACTTGAGTCTTGGTGATTTGTCCAGTGACGTGGGGTGTGAGGGTAAGCAGAATTTGTTTGGATACCACCTGTGAATAATTGTTCTTACCGCTCAGTAAAGATCACATTGGCCAGGAATCAACGAAAATACATCCTCGTGTGGTCTATTTAGAGCAGAGCCTATGTATGAATGGTCAAATGTGTAGGCCTACATAGCTAGAGAAACAGTTTTAACAAGCTCATGGTATCCAGAACACCACTCCACGCCACTGAAGTAATTGTTGAGCCCGGTTCACCAGGTCTAAACCCTAAATAAATGATAGTTTTTTTAAAGACGCATGCCAACATTTGAAAATTAAATTTAATAAAATATGAAGCATTAAACGCGTAAACTATTAATGCATGGGGTGAAACTTTGGTTTTGTCTTTACCTCTCCCTTTCACCTCCAGGGCGAATATGATGGAGTGGATCTGTCTACGTATACCGTGACCGAAGCATACTTGGTAGAACTCCAGCGCTGGTTGGAACCAGTTTTGAGTTTTACCTCGAGCATAGACAAAATATAATAGAATGACGACAGATATTTTTATTTTATTTTATTTTATTTCATTTTATTTTAGCATCACGTCTTACTACCCGTTTGTATTATTCGCCCTTTGTACTAATTACGATAGTATTCTAGGGATAAGTAATGTTGAATTTTTAAAAATGTTTAGCTTCATTTGCATGAGAGGAGAGTGGAAAACCATTTAGGAAAAAAAAGGCTAAGTCCTCCCGCCCGATTTTCGAACCCTGATTTTCCCGTCATCAGCAGTCCAGTCTATTTCGATAGTGACGCCCTATAATATTTGACCACCAAAGTGAGTTTAGTGTTTGGCAACGATTGAGAAAGAACGGACAAGTAACCTTCTGAGGTTCAGTGTCAAACGGTTTATTATTATTATTATTATTATTATTATTATTATTATTATTATTATTATATTATTTAATGTTACGGAGACGTTATGTGTCAACAAAGTTTCACAATCGTTCTGACTATTCGGGTGTGGCACTGTTTCAAGAAGTTTCCTCAATTATAGTATTCAGCCTAACTTCTTACCGAACGAATTAAATAAACATGGTATTTATTATAAACCTATGAGAAGGGTCTTCTTTGAAATTGAATGGCGTTGCTCTTATGTCTAATTCATCTTTCTCTTACATAAACTTAATATGAGGTGGAAATGAACGTGATTTAAGATCAGTACTTTTACAGTATTGATGGAAAAAAACTCGCCGAAAAAATATATGTAAAATATTAATTCCGATGATATATTTAATTTAATTTTCAACACATAGTAATCTCAACATTTATTGAATATTTTTCACTATCGTAATAGCATTTGAACATTTATTTTTTAAATTAGTATAAAAATTAATAATATTATTATTAGCACCGCGTCTTACTGCCCGTTCGGGTTATACGCACTTACGCTAATGTGTAATGTTAGGGTGATTGTGAGATGAAATGGAGGACCTACAGTTTAACGTGGAATCTGAACCACGGTGGAGGTCTGGCACTCCACACATTCACAAGTTGTGATTAATACACGTCTTATCAGAGGTGAGGGAAGGGATCGGCAATCAGATAAATCTGTGCCGGGACCGAGGATTGAACCTCGGACCACCAGCACAGAAGTCTGACACCTTACCCCTAGACCACCAGGTCACCAAATTAACATTAAATTCCTGAAATGCTCATGACAAATATAAGAACTGTTAAGCCTCTAATGTGTAAAAAATTAGGCTGAGCATATCTACTAAAGCAATATTTTATTTATTTTGGCCTTAACATATTTTTGGTCTTTGAAACTGTAAAAATACGGTACTTAGCTTGTGTTACCTGCCTCAGGGGCCAAATGGTCTAAGGTGTCGCTCTCGTGCTAAACTGGCCTGCCGAAGAAGGAAAAAGCGGGGTTTGAAGCCCGGTCGGTTCAACCGATGGTTTTTTTTTGTCTAAATGTTTTCCCACTTTCCTTTCACGCAAATGCGGGTAGAATACCTGTGAAATGTTTTCTTCCTCATCTCTACCTACATTATAATGCGTATAATCTGTACAGGTAGGAAGACGTGGTGATAAAAAAAATTCACGTTACCTTTCACCTCACCTTGAACAGACCTTGGAACTGTAAGTTTGATACCTCAGCAGTTTGTGCTGACTGGTGTGGCAATTAATCTCCTGCGAACTGCGTCTTGGGAACAAAAGTGGCCTTGATTGACGTGAAATTGCCACGTTGATTAACGCGCATTATCCTGCCTGGCTGGGTATAGAACCCCCTCCTTCCCTCTTGCCACTACCCACCTTAAGTTTTGTATCTTCTGCAAGTGGTGTGGTTCCTTAGTGGGTCACATTTCACTTGGGAAGGGGGAGGGAGGGCGAGAACACCAACTTTAGAATAGCTCATTAGCTCACTATTTAGCTATACTGTAGTTCATTTGCAGAGAGGAGGACTCCCAACATATACACCTCTGTTAAAACTAAAGTGGCAGGCACTTCAGATATAATACTGCGCATGTGTGTTTCTGTCGTCTTATAGAAGACGTACATAATTATGGCTTCTTGTTCGTGGTTTATTTGATACCCGCTTCAGTGGCCAAATGGTCTAAGACGTCACTCTCCTGTTAGACTGGCCTTCTGATGGCAGAATATGGGGCTAGAATCCTGGTAGGGATTACTAATGGCAGTTTTTCATAAATAGTTTCCCACTCTCCTTCCAAGCATATGCTGGGGTAACTCTAAAATGCTTTCGTCTATATCCCTACCCCGCGAGAGTAATTATCACATATGCGTATAATCTGAATAGGTAGTAAGACGCGGTGATATTAAAATAAAAACAATATAATTTACGCTTCATGAAGGTATTGATTAAGTTCATAACTATTCAAATCAATCTTAATAATTTATCAACAATAATAATTCTATCAACTTTAATAGCAAAAAGAGGTATTGCACCTCACTGTAGAACAGGCGTGTCAAACTTTTTTGGTTGAAAGGGGCACATTTAAAATTGAAAATAATTAAGGGGCTGCCTTTCAAAAATTTAAATATATCACCTTATTTAAGTTAACAAAGCTTTAACCCTTAATTTGTAAAAAAAAATATTTTAAGATTAAATACAATTTTAAGTATTTACCCTATTTAGTCGTGTACATTTTAAACTTGTATTTGCAGCAGTGGTGTGAGTGTTAAACTTTAAATCTTGTGATGAAATCACTTTAATATTTGATTAATTGATGACATATGTGTGTACGTAAACGTGATCTCTCAGGCGTTTTTTTTTTAACAAGTGTAAACAACTATTCACACAATCATGTGTTGCCAAATATTGCACATTATTTGATCTGCAAATTTACCGATTTTTGAGAGTTGAACTTCAATAAGTAAAGAGTAAATATTGGGTACACCAACCTCACTTGCTAAATTTATTCAAATAATGATCAATTTCCAAATTTCATAATCCTTAATTGTATATCCCTACAACGTTTATATTAAACCGCCTCGATGGCATGGTTGGCTAACGCGCTAGTTTCATGTTGAGCTAGACTGCTGATGATGGGGAGATCGAGGTTTGAATCTTGGTCGGGTGAACTGGGGGTGGTTTTTTAAAAAAAAAAAAAAAATTACTCTCCCTCCACTCAAATGCGGGTCCACTTCTTCTAAACTGAACCTCCCAATTCCTAACCCATTAGCGTAATTAGTTATTAAGCATATAGCCCGAACGGTTAGTAAGATGCTATGCCAAATAAAAATAAAATACAACGTCTATACTGAGATTAATTGGGCCGTATTGTTTATTAGGTCATCAAAATGTCCACGGCTCCCACATAATATTGAACCGGGCCGCGAGTTTCACATTCTTACTGCAGAAGTCTGTAAAACTGTGTGTATTATGTAAACTATATAAGTATATAATACTATAGAGGAATATAATACTGTAAAATTGTTGCTACCAACACTGTTGAACACGTGGACTAAACGTCTAACTCAACTAGTTTGGCTTTCCAGCAATGGGGTGTTCGGTATTTGAATCCCGTCCAGACCTATTGAGAATGGATTTTTCCTTAATTGTTTTCCCACTCTTCCTCGGCGTAAATATTTATGCTATTAATATAAACTATACCTGCCTCATTCCTACATAATTACTGTAAATAAATGTGGATATACCGGAAGGGTGGTAAGACGTAGTCTAAAAAAAATTATACGTAATAATTACTGCTTATGTGTACATTTTTCGTACCATAGAAATATATAATATTTAGTGTGTCTGGATTAATAATTTCATAGAAGTGTATACATGATGTCTGTATTTGTAAATTATTTATCTATTTGTTATATATAATACAATAGAAATATTTAGTATTTTCTTGTAAGCGTATGCAATATGTTTGTGTGTCCAAAGATATATAGATATATGTATATATATAATTATCATGGCGCTACAATCATTAATCGATAGACTAATTACGAATTACTTCATAGTTTAATGTTTACATTATTAGAGATTATATAAAATAATGACTTGTGGAACGAGTGTATTAAAAAGTAAGAAACAAATAGTTAAAACCAAAATAATTTTTTTTTGATAGGTGAAGCACCCTTAAAACTCTGCATGGAGAGTCATTTGTTTTAAGAAAAAAAAAATTCCATTGATGGTACTCATTGAGTTTTTGACGAAGGGAGGAGAGTAAGTGCGTAAGGGGAGAGGACGCCCAATGACATTTTCATCGGCCGTGGACTTTAGCCAACATGTGACTCTGAGGTGGCCGTTTATATATATATATATATATATATATATATATATATATTACTGTAGTATATAATATTAAAAATAGCATTAGTATTCACCAAAACCAAGATCAAGCCTTATAATCTTTTAATTATATTTAAAAAAATTTAGTATACGAAAAACTCACCATTAGTTGTTAATCGCCGTTCGTTGTCACATTTACTTTGTTCTTAGGATTTTAATATATTTATTGGCAACATTATCTCCCCCAGTTTAATGATTTATTTTTTCCCACAAAACTAATTACAATTGATAAACTTAATTTTTTTGTTCTCACAATTATTGTCTACTCTGCATCTTGAAGCCCGTTCGGAATTCAACTACACTAACTGAAAGAAAGAATTTATAGGAAATGCACCCGAATTCGTGTGGTAGTGTAGTGGGAGACCATATAGAAAAAACAAACATATTCTCTACACACTATTGTCGGGATTTGAGGTGAGACCTCGTCATCACCAAAGCAGACTAGATGAGTTTGAAACTTATACCACGTGGTCACCGTGCAGATTGCTGTTTTCATAATAACTGTGTTTTGACAGGGAGTCTTTGGTTCGAATTCAGATGTACTGAGGGTGGTTTTACACATGTACTTTTTTTTAAAGAATTCAATGCCTTTCCCCGCACTAATGTTGATACACTTCCTCCAATCTACTGTTCTCATCCCTACCTCTTAAAAAGCCGTTAAAAACTTTGGTAGGAAGACGTAATAGTTATTTTATTATTATTTAGCACCGCCTCTTTCTACCCGTCCAGGTTATACGCTTAAGTACTAATTACGCTAATGGATTAGGTATTGGGAAGGTTGAATTTTAGATGAAGTGAACCCGCATTTGCGTGGAGGGAGAGTGGAAAACCATTTAGTAAAAAAAAACCCCAGTTCACCCGACCAAGATTCGAACCTCGATATCCCCGTCCTCGGCAGTCGAGCTCAACACGACTAGCGCGTTAGCCAACTACGCCACCGAGGCGGGTTAATAGTTACAAACGTGTTTGTGTTATAACTCATCGTTGGGCATGAGGAATAATTAATGTCAAGCTTATATAGTCTGATTTGCTAATTATATGGGGAGATTGGGGTCCAAATATTGCCCGGATTTACTAGGAACTTTTTTCTAAAAAATATTTTCATCCACTCAAATGCGGGGGTATTTCTCCTAGTTTCTACCTTTTTCATTCTTGTAATTTTAGTGTAGTTAAATGCGTACAACCTAGATGGGCATTAAAATACGGGGGGGTGGTTGTAAGGGGGGGCGGAGGTACCATAATTTATTTATTACTTATTTATTTACTTACCCTACAGCACTAGGAATTATAAAGCTCATTGCCACACTTACAAAAATACTCCACCTATCCCTATCTTGGGCTCTTCCCATTGGATTGTGTTCCAAGGTTTTATTTACGGTGAGGGCTCATTGTACCCAACCCCCAAGCTGAAGGACCATCCCTATTTGATGACCGTGACTGCTTATTTAATCTTTAGCAGCTACCCTTAGTATCTGAAAGTCGTATCCTCTATCCGCAACCTAAGGATGCGCTGTGCCGTGGATTATATGGGACCATTATTATTTACCATTATCTACCTCTACACTTAATTTTTAGTGCCACATCTACTACTCATATATTTCCTTAGATTTAATTATAATTTGAAATCACCTTAATACCGTTAGTGAAACGTGACCAGTTTAATTCAAGATATGGGAAATATCCACATTGACTATCCCAGTAAGATTTGAATCGGTGGTTGCATGGTCTAATTCGTCATTCGGACAATAGATTGGACTACCGGTGACGTAGATATAGAGGTTAGAATCCTGGCTGGGTGTACTGAAGTTACTATTTCCTAAACCGTTTTCCACTCTCTTTCTACTAAAATATAGGTGCAATTCCTCTTCATTAACTCTCCTCCTCCGTAACACGCTAGTACATATGCATGTAACCCAAACGAGTATTGATTCACCGTGACAAAAAGAAAACTTGTAAAGAGAACTATTAATCTAAGAAAAGCTGCTTCTATCTCTTAGTTGATAGTCCTCGCAACATTTTCCCTCGCATGTAAAGTTCTCTTAACGTGGTTAAACCAGAAACACCGCGATGCGAGTGTGTGCTTGTTTGAGTCACACACGCTCGCTGATGAAGCTGTTGCGTCTCTTGGCACGAACTGCGCGCCGCGCCGCGTCAGGGTGGCGCAATTAGTAATGGGACGGCCATCTGTATGCTAATTGAAGTGGTTGCCAGGGGTCCGTCATAGTAAGAGGTGGGGAAGGTGGTGGGGGATAGCACTTTGTCTCTGGAGAGTTTTACAACTTACAAATGAACACAAAACCTCGAGGCGGTTAGCAGACGACAAATTGTGAGCTTTGAAACTTGATGGGGCTGCTACGAAAAGTTTTTGGCGCCCTCGCATTTTTATTCCAACGTTATTTTTACATCCGGCTGTGCTTTATTTTAAAAACGTGTCTACAGATAACATTCCAGAGTAATGAACGCTCACATGAAAGTAAAAAACATACAACAGGGGGAGCTTATTTTCACGTTTAAATTCGCTCATAATTTGAGATTTAATATTTAATTTTTAATATGTAATCATTGATGACGTCATTACTCAAAATAAAATAGTGGTCTATCATATTTCACCAAATATAAATTTATAATAACTAATAAAAACATATCAACTTAATTTAATTTTATTATATACCAACAGAAGTACTCTTCGTTGCCCTGGCTTCAAACAGACAGCAAAAAGTATTCATTTTAATTTATTTCGAACCAATTTTTAATTAATTTAAAAATTCTAGTGAAAAATTTAACATTTCAGCTTAGAGATGCACGTGTTCTTACACAGGGAGTACTAATTATAAATGTCAGTCCTCTGCGTGCGGTAGCTATCGTGCAACGCGTATGACTGACAAACTCTTCGTTTTATTAATATAGATAGATCCAACCAATTATAAAACTAAAATGTTTACCACTTCTATTGGTGCGAAAAATAAGAGCCGCTTTCATATTTCTAGTAATAAAAATAAAATTCAACTGTACTTAAGGACAATTAATTTTATCATTTTACTTTACTCATTCAATAATGCCAAAATATAATTTATAAAATAAAAACTGCTTTATGTAAATGCTGTTTATTGGTGTATTCATAACTTCTTTATATCCTAAATAACTTTGAGCCATTTGGTAACTATATACATATTTAAAAATTGAATGCACACAATATCTCGTATATCATCGTCGTAAAACATCCTCTATTAAGTTTAATCATACATATTGATAGAGTAGTAAAAATTTTAATAAATATTGAAGACTCGCTTCGGTGACCACATGTGTAACTATCGCAATAGACTCAACTGCAGATGACGTGAGGATTGAGGCTCAATCCTGGTCGGGTTGTGTTTATTATATAATAAGTGAAATGTAATCAAACTTATCACTTAACTTTATGAAAATTAATTTTTTCGTGTTTGTTATTTTATGTAAAATTCCCTCGTTTGTATTAATGATGTTTCATAGAAGAAGAATTAATTAAAATAATATTTGACCATAAAAAAATTTGATGAAATTGATTTAAAGAAGTCATGAACTGTACACAATTTAAGAAATACATAAGAAAATAAACAACATATTCTTATTTTTGAAAATATTTGATCTATGAATGACCGCTTCTGTGGTCTAATGGTCAGAGTTCTTGGCTACAGATTCAGAGGTTCTGGGTTAGAGCCCCAGTGCTTCCAGATTTTCTTAGTGCTTGTGCAGACATACAAATATGCATTCAAACTGCATGACATAAATCATTTTAGGAATCGGCGGCACTCATAAAGAACATTTTTGTTAAATATGGAAATTTGTTTTTAGAGCATCACAATACAGTATATATATTTGGTATAATTTTTGCGGAAGCTACTTTGGGCTAGTCTGTGGCCAGTTTTATCTGCAAACAAGTTACGAGCACCGTAATGATTTAACTCAAAATGTTTATAATCCTCGTCTTTGCTAAGATGTTCATTTTGTCGCGGACTCGGAACTTCTATTAAACCTAACCCCCTTCTAAAACACGATACGTCGTAAAAAGTTAGGCTGTTGAAGGATGAAAATTTGACCTGTAGGTTTTGGAAGATTACTAAGTAAGGTAAGACCCTGTAGTTACTTGATTCTAAATTGAGTAGAAGTGAAATCCCCCAAGGGAAGGTTGAATTATAAAATGTTGCATTTTGGAGGGTAGATGGTGGAGGCGAAAAGGCTTTTTTAAATAAATAAGCTAGGTCGGAATTGAGAATAGTTTGAATTTTTTTATATGTATATTTTATGAAAAGTCATACAAAAGTTGTACTAAAAGTAATAGATGCGCATTTTCATATCTCTTAGACAAATGCACTTTTTTTTATTCTACTAACTGAACAATGTGCTATAATAGTCATTGGTAGATACTATTCTTAGCTACCTACTGAAGAACCAAGGAAGATGCGGGATTTATAAACGTCTGAAATGTGTCTCAATGACCTCCATTTAGCACCCTTAAGGTGGTAGTGTAGGGGACGCGACAAAAAGTCAGTGTTTTTACAGTTTATATAGCAAAACAATTTTTTGTTCAAAATAACTAAAATATTGCCCCAGCAGAAACATAAAAATTTAATTTTCTTCAAATGGTGATAGAAACAGTTTATGAATATCTATAAATGGTTGTGCTGGAATTTATTGATAACTTATTCTCTTTATTTAAAAAGTTTTCCACAAATGCAGCTATGCTCATGCCAGATGTTCTAGAAACCGTTCTTATCACTATTGAAGAGAATTAAGCTCTATGTTTGTAATGGAGATATATTTGATTTCTTTTCACAAAAAAATTGTTTTGATATAAAAATTGCTTAAACAATGCTATTTTCTCGCATCCCCTATATACTCCGCATACTCCTAAATACCGATACTCCGACTCTAAGAATTCTCAATTAGAACACTACTAGATACTTAAGAAATATCAAAACAGTATATATTAGGCGTTCACTATACTCTGAAATTTATTTTGTATCAAAATCCAGAGAAAAATCTTTCTTTAACGAAAGTTTCTTTTAAAATGTGTTGAAAGTTTCTGTGGCGACTACTCCTAGAGACAAACTATTTTACCTGAGCCCTTGACAAAGACATGTGGAAGTTTTCTCAAGACATTGGGGAACTGAGGCTTAGAAGCTAAATGTCTCAGGTCAGACACATTCTTTATCGATAACCCCTCTTTCACCAACACTTTCTATCGACAAGGAAAGAGGTCAGCAAGAGAGACAAAGATCATTTAAGGAGAGCGAGAGAGAGAGAATGGTAGAGTCAAGGTTTTTTTTTTCAACATCGCCTTTCCTTCAACAATTTTAGTCCTCCCAAACATCCCCGACCCGCCTCAGGACAGGATATAAAGAGGCATTCCTTCTGATCTTTCATACAGCCATATCCATGCCATGCATGAAAATACCCAGAGATGAGATTTGACTTTACCGGATCTCGCCCAACCCCCATTTTTACAGGGGGGAAAGGAGAGGGGGTGATAGGACGGGTGAAGGGTGGGAGCTAAATTCCAGTAGCTTGGTTTCTTCAATGTATAAAAAGAGAATTTTTCAAGATTTCCTACAACGAAATCTGATCCCGGACGCTTGACGCATGTTAAACTTACGCCAGCCATGAAACTTGAAGTAAGGAAAAAAAAAGAAAAGTTTTTTCTTTTGGTTGAATGGTTTGAGTAATAGTTTCTTATTTTATGCATGTTACTTTAATACGTATATAAAATAAATTATTGAACTGTAAAATAACATTTTAGAAATAATTGTACAATAATTCATGGTGGGTAGGAAGAGACTAAACGTTAATCTCTAAAGACTACACTTGGAATGAAGTCTGCGCTATCATTTTAGTAAATTGAACTGAAATTACGATGTATAAATTATAAAAAAAGCTTGTATTGCTATGGGTGGTGTTAAACAAGGCATTATGCTACTTTTCCTCTCACAAACTCACCTTTTATGCCTACACACACACACACACACACACACACACACACACACACACACATTACACTTTTACCATTAAAATTATTACCATATTTATTTATGAACTCTCCATCAGCCTGAATAAATATTCTGGTTTATTTGTAATGTGGATGCACTAGAACAGAGTTGGGGAACCTTTTGGCAAATGTAGGCTGCATGCCACTTTGCAGATTCCTTACAAGGAAAATAAAGCCAACCATAGCTTATCATAGATAGACTAATACATCGATAAAATCAGTTAATTTTTAACATCATGCTTTAAAATAACCATTATTTATTTTACTTAATTAAAATACACATCATTTTAGAATGTATAGTTTTTTTTAACGATACAGATACATAATTGGCAAAATATGTGAAAAGGCAGTGTGTGGTCTGAAGTCCGTGGGTTAACCAACTCTTCACTATAAGTTTATATACATCAAATATGCGGTATTTTGTAACTTCATAAATTTAGCAACATATATTTTCATTAATTTATGTAATTTACCTTATAGCAAGTAGTAAGATAATATATTTTGGGAACAACAATAATTTTGTCCTGAGTTTAGCTTAACTCCTATTTATAGATTTAGAATGGATGAGTAGATATGATGTATTAGACTGCTCTTCAAATAAAGCATCTTCAAAATTAAAATAAGCAAGTTATTATTTAATAGAACTTCAGTAAATATAGTTCTCATGGGTACTTTCTTTGGTCTAGCTACACAATTATCTTTAGCAAAAATTGATATAAAAATTAATGCATATCGTTTATAAACGATAAAATTAAGTTCGTATGTTAATTAACTTATTTTTACGTCACAGAAAGCTTTAATTTCTTAGTGAAAGTAAATGAAAGATAAACTACTTGACAGCAAGTACGTTATTGAATAACATTTTTAATAGTAATAAAGTTTTGGATAGAATATTGGGGTGTGTATTTATCTTTTTATATAATTATGTTATATATTGAAATCATATATAAATAGGTGTATATATATATATAGATGAATGGATAGATATATAGAATATACCTACCCTAAATTAGTTTCTCAACAAATTTTTTACCCTTGACTTTTTATTTAAATACTTTTCTTATTAGCAACACATATAGTAATACAAATCTATTATTATTATTATTATTATTATTATTATATTATATATATTATAATATTAATGATATTTAATACACACGCGATCATACCTTTGTGGGAATAGAAGAAGATCCCCAAATAAGATTGAGATGATTTCATCTTGTTACCTTTATAGCATCTCTTTATTTTAGACATTGAAAATATACATTAAATGGAAGACAAGGATCTCCTCGCCAATCTGTGAAAGTCCTCAAGTAGAGTTTAATCACTGGCTTCCTTTATTTGACCAAGATTCTTTTTTGATCTTTGCTCTTCTTTGAATTTAAAAATAAATTCAAGGACATGGTTGGCGTACCAAATAGAAAGCGCTTTTATCATAGGCACTAACTTCAATCATTATTAATCAATGTCGTCCCTTTGAATAAGTTTTGTGCAAATAACTACTTTCTAATAAAGTGGTTAAATCTAAATAGGCTTACATTATATTCTAAAAATTTAGTTTAAGTTGTAGTATTCGTATTAAGACATTTTAAAATGTTTTCTGGGTGCATAATTTCAAAATACAAATTAATAACCAAGATGTGTACAAAAGTCTAAAAGATTTATAACTGCTTTGTCTCTGATATCTCGTGCTAAACAAAGTTAATACAAATGAGTTATTTTTATATTTGTTTGGACAAATATAAAAATAGCTCATTTTTAAAATATAGCTACGTATTATAAAATAAAAATTTACAAAATTATAAAAGCTTTATCAATAATTGTCAGAAAGCTATGGTTAATTATCTCACTCTGATGATGATTACTTTTCAACCCGAAGTTTGGTTTGAAGCACTTGCTTCCAATCCATCCGGAAGATGCTGTCCGCACAATCTGATAGAAAGCACATCTACGAAGGAAGCTTCTGCACTAAAATTTTACAAGCGAGTGAGAAAGATCCTACAAATTTTGCTGAAAAGGTATTTTCACATACCTTCCAGGGATCTTTCATATTCCACAATCAACATGGGACCGATGGATTTATTTCCCCCCCGAGGGAAGTTGTGCTACGGATTTTAATCAATCAAGAAAAATTCATTGAGCTCAGCCTAGTTTAACCCATGCAGATTGTATCCTGAGGTGAGCACTTTATCCAAAGACCACCAATATTGGCTATTTAACACTGTTATTTATTAAAAATCTGATTAGTACAAACATTTTTGATCTTATTAATGAGCCAGAGGTAAATTTCAAGGTTTCTGGAAATCTTCATCCTCCTTAAAACATATAATAAATATCAGAGAACGTGCAAGTAATGTGATCCCACTGTTGAAAACTAGACACTCCATGGCGTTAGCTCACAATCAAACTATACCGACAGAGCGGCTATCTCTCTTAGCAATGATAGTACCAACATTTGCGGATATAGGGTGTCATGTGGTCAGCACAATGAGCCCTTCTGGGTTATAAAATACTTTGTCACAAGAAATAATAAAGCGTATAGTGGAAAAATTACGTATTAAACTTGATTCTGATATCAAATTAAAATTGCACCTATAATTGTAAAGGGGACGCAAAGCGCTCTTAAAGAGGTAGTAAAATCGGAATCTTTGTAAATCATTTCTAATACATCAATGAAAGGTGCTTCAAAATAAAAATAAACTTCTACTCTATTAATAAAACGATAGTTTTTAATGACATACAGGGTGTTTATAAACTCTCTGTCCAAACCTAAATCACAGCATCTGTGGGTATAAATAAACAGAAAATACTGGCAAAAAATGTTCAGAATGTGCATATCATTAATCGGGAACATCACAGAAGGTGTTGAAAACTCCCTTCGTCCCTTCATCCCCTCAACTTGGTCACAACAGTATCCGTTGGTTGCATTCGACTCGGGCAACGTTGCTCGCGGCCGGGCAGTTCTGTCCACCGAATGGTATGCAACGTGTTGTACACGTACGCACTTACAGATGCTTACTCCCGGCGTTGTTGCCTTTAATTTCAACTTACATTTAGTAATAATCCAAGATGACTTTTACTTACTTTTTTTTTACCAAGATATTCTGTTTATTTCTGCCCACAAACGCCGTGGTTTATGTTTGGGCAGAGATTTAATAAATACACTGTATATTAATATGGTATAGATTGATATGAATATATAATCTACATCAGTTGACAATGAATCAAATCTAAATTAACAACTAATCATTTATAATCATTAGATATATACAAAATATGTTTGTAATATAAATGATATAAACGCATTAAAATATTAAATTCTAAATAAACTTATTTAAAGACATAAAAATGTGAAATATTTTGTTGGTATGTTGTGCGACGAGTAGATCCATGCAAATCCCAGTACATTTTTTCCATCACCAGTATTAATAAATTATTGAGGTTTGGACTTGTTGAGGAAGAGAAAGGAGTAAGATTTACCATAATTTTAACAAAATTTATCAAAATAAAATTTACCACCTATAACATAGTTTGGGAGATGTTAATTTTGAAATTCATAAAAAATTAGATTAATTATGCATTTTTTAAACAAGTTTACGGCTATACACATAACGAAAATACAGAGATCGAAATATTTTTTATGGCAACACAAACGAGACCAGTTTTTGTGTTGATTATGTAATATTCTCTCTTTGAAAAAACAAACAAAAGTAATACAACTGGCTATTATTTCCAATTTGCTCTATTTTGTAATATTAATTTACAAGACATTCAGAGAAATATAAGCAAATGTCATGTATAGGTTGGAAAACATTATTTTTAATTAGGTACCTATATTAGTATTTTATATAATATTTTAGCAAAGCGATAAAAGATTATTGAAAAAGAAATACATAAAATGGTTTGTTGTTTAACAGGACAATTGCACCTCACTAAGCAGTTCAAACAATACATCTTGTATATTAATAAAATGAAGATTCACTGTATGTTTGTCATGAGCATTGAGCGATATCTGCCGCACACAGAGGTCTGAAATATAAACATCAGTAGCCTCTGTGCACGAACATATGTGCTTCAAAACAGGAATTTTAAAATGTACATTTTTTTTAAAATTAATTAAAAACTGGGTCGGAAGATGAAGAGATTTTTTTTTCCTGTATTTTTGAAGCAATATAAAAGCGTTGCCAGCTGTAAACACGGGCGACCCCGGGTTCTTGTGCTAGTGTTTTATAAAACCATGCATCATATTACAAGGCACAGTGCTATAAAAATACAGAATTCTAATATATGTGCAATAAAAGGTTAACAATCTTTCTGAGGTTTTTCATAATACAAACTTTAAAGTTTCTTCGAATGTATAAAACAGTTTCATCTTTAAGGTAAATTGGATTCTTGTCTTATTTAATAATAATAATAATAATAATAATAATAATAATAATAATAATAATAATAATAATAATAATAAAAGGCTAAGATGGCCATGTGGTCTAACGTGCTAAACTCGTGTTAAACTAGATTGCTGAATACGGGGATATCGGGGTTCGATCCCGGTCGGTTACACTAAGAGTGATTTTTTCTAAATGTTTTCCACTCTCTCTCTCCATGCAAATGCTGATGCATTTCCTATAAATTAAGTATTAATAATCCCTAACCCATTAGTGTAATTAGTACATAGGCGTATAAACCGAACGGGTAGTAAGAAGCAGTGCTAAAACAATTATATATCTGTCTATAATCTATCTTAATTAATTGAGTTACAATTTACATCATCTTCAGGCTCAACTTAGCCTTGAGAACATATAAAAGATTAGTAAGTAATATTATCGTATTATTAGTTGTAATTATATATTTTGTATAGTGATGATTAACACTTTCGAAACGAATTACTTAAGCCCCCCATTTAGGTGTAGTTTGAAGACAGCATACTTTTTCTCCCAATCATTCAAATTAATGAAATCTTTATATATTTTAGATAGTAATTTTCACTATTAGGGTTACTAAAAGGTTACGCCTTTTTTTCACAAAAGATACAATTTTGATAGATTAAAATTTTGTTACCATCTATTTGGTAAAATAATTTGCAATTTAATAGGGAAGTTAAAATATCTAAGTTAAGTATTTTTTTAAAAATTTTACTAAATGAGAGTAAGCTATCCCAATACAAGATGTGTGTATATCAGAAGAGTAAGATTTGATGCAGGATCCGAGTAGTGGTGTGAACCATTTTTACTTTCTATTGACACCTCGGAGAGAAAGTAGTGTGATCGTCGAAAATATTGAACTCAAGATTTTAATAAATGTCAAAGTTCCATGACCCCTGAAATTAAAAAATGTGTTTTCGCAATGCCGTATGTCTTTCTGTTTCTCCGTCTGTTGAGGCTAGAGCCGAAACTATTTTACCGATTGGACTAAAACTTAGGATCTGGGATTTACATAAAGTCTCCCTGAGGGGTTTTTGAAATGAGATATCTAACCCCAAATAGAAGGTCAAAAAGAAAAAAAAATCGATTTTCTTGAAATTCGCTTGAAAGATTTTGATTGAATTTTTTTTATATCTAGAAACTGTTTATCTTTATAAACAAAATGAAAATGACTTTGAGGGTATTTTACAAAGGATAATTTGTCCAATTTTCATAATTTCTCCACAAGTATTTGAGATACGAAATAAACTTATCATTGTATTATTATTATTATTATTATTATTATTATTATTATTATTATTATTATTATTATTATTATTATTATTATTATTATTATTATTATTATTATTATTATTATTATTATTATTATTATTATTATTATTATTATTATTATTATTATTATTATTATTATTATTATTATTATTATTATTATTATTATTATTATTATTATTATTATTATTATTATTATTATTATTATTATTATTATTATTATTATTATTATTATTATTAGCAACGCGTCTTACTACCCGTTCAGGTTATACGCACTTACGCTAATGTGTAATGGTAGGGTGATTGTGAGATGAAATGGAGGATCTACAGTTTAGCGTGAGATCCGAACCACGATGGAGGCCTGGCATTCCTCACATTCACAAGTTGTGATTAATACACGTCTTGTCAGAGGTGAAGGAAGGGTTTGGCAATCAGATAAACCTGTGCCGGGACGGATCATTGAACCCGGACCCTCAGCACAGAAGTCTGACACCTTACCCCTAGACCGCCAGGTCACCCTCTTATCATTGTAAAGTTGTAGTGCTATTAAAGTCATAAATCATTGTAAGATGCAAATAGTCTTTATAAAACCAATTATTTTATTGAGTTATAAGCAAATATTTATTAAATATATATATTATATATACATATTATATTATATACAATATATATACTTTTCAATTCAGGTCTTTGAAAATGAATTGGGTTCTTATGCTCTTGATGACAAATATGCATCTCTTTTCTCAATTTTTCTATAACAGTGTTCCTAGTTCCTAATGCCATAGAGTAAGTAAATAACAGTGTATATTATTTTATTTATGATCTTTCGTGTAGTGTTTCTACAACAATTTATATACCTATTATTTCGTTTCAAAAATCTTTTGAGTTTTTAGAAAATGTCTATTCTAAAATAAAAGCAGGAGAAAGTCTGTGCGGTGCACCATTCCATTTTTTAATTATTAAAGCAATAATTTCATTTTTACCTCTAAAATGAGGTCAGTGGATCACTGAAAAGTTAGCTTTTATTGAAACAGGTATGCAATTTTATACCCAAATTTAAATATATAACTATTATTAGTTACAATTTTAAGAAATAGAATTACGTTTGTACTGTATGTATATATATATATATATTATATATATATATATATAGTTTTAAATGTATCTTCCCAAATATAATACTTATACAAAATGATCATATGTCATTCTTAAGGGGAATATATAGTAGCAGCACTGTTATGCGCAGTGACCTATTTTGTTAATCCAAAAGTTTCACAGAGACGCCATCTGCCCCTAGCGGATGACAACAAAACTGAAACAGAAACGCGACATTTCCTGAACGAAGCCTAGTGGCAAAAGGCTTCCCTAAGCGTGCTGCCACCTAGGAAGCTGGTTTGAACTGAAACTACGCGTTATGGTCGATACAGAGATATTCGCAGCGTTATAGAAATGCAAGAAGTTCTACCGACTGCATCTTTAACTACCGCCTTAGGAGATCATCTTACGGCATGGATAACAAGTAACTTTGTCAAGTATTGCAGCGTGGTGTGGTAACTTGAAGTATTCAATAGAAAACAGTGGGATTGAGGACAGGGAAACCAATTTACCATATACATTAAAAAAATATTATTCTATAATTTCTCTGTTATAAATTAATGAAGAATGGAAAAAAATCGCACTATTTCAATACTTTTTTGGCGTAGCCATGTAACTAATAACCGAATTAACTGACAGTAGGTGAGCTTTTGAATCAAAAAATTATAATTGTTTATAGATAACGCAAACAAACAAAAGCAAACATTTAAGCAAAGTAGTGTTATAATCTTCACCATTGCAAATTTTTTTGTTGATACTGGAGGTGAACATTTTACCGATATCTCTTACAAAAACAAATTTTACATTTTAATTAATTTTTTTCCCCACAACTTCTTTGATTGTTAGTTTGAACTGAACTTAAAAATGTTACTGGTACAATTTACATTTTACCAGCAATGTTTGCATGCGAAGCCACGTGTATGACATTGACTTGGTTTGGATCTCAATCAGATATTTTAGGCTGATTTCCACTTGATATATACAATTATTTATAGGCCATTTAATCTAGTAGTGGACTCAATAAGTCAAGTTCAATTATACTAAAATAAAACTAATTATTGTAATGATATCATGCTATGCGATTTGTTAATTCGTTGTGACATTCTAGAATATTAATAAACCTATTAATCTAGTTATGATTATTTGTAATTTACTGATAAAAAACTAAGTATAATTTAGGATTTATTTGTATTTATATTTTTAGTAAGTACACTTTTATGCTTGGTACTAGAGCATTTACTAGTTATAGGAACAGAATAAAGTAGATTGGGTTTCAAGAAATATACCATATTCACATTGAAAAGAATGGTAAATCACACAGAGTAAATACTCCTTCAATGCACTGAGCACGTTTTGAACCCTGATTTGAGTCAAGGGTGGTAACCACTCTCAATTATCTCGGTTTTATCAGTCATGTTCCTGTTCTTTCATATATTTCGCTGTACTATGTATGGATTTAATCATATTGGTATTAAACACTTTTTTACAAATAAATTATGTATTGAAATTCAGCAACATTTTGATTTGTAAAGTATGCGTCAAACTAAGATTGATAGTAACCAATCCTTTTTATGGACGTCATTTCAATTTCAGTTGAATGTTTGGTTTTGAAAGTAATTAAACTATATTGTTTGGCAAATAGTTAAAAAGCTCGCTCAATCCACAACTCGCTTATTTTATATGTAGCTCTCATTTATTTTATGGTTTACTATAAATAATTATCACATATAATGAAAACATTTATTTTTGTTTTTTATTTTGCTAGAAATAAAATTGTTTTTATATTGGAAACCACATAACATATATATTACATTTTTTATGAGTTGCGAACATTAATACTTCTATACACTTTTTGTTTGTTGCTTTAAGCAGACTATTTTTCCGTTTGGAAAAATATTGACACTTGTTCCAAAATTTAGTCCAAATCGGTTGAGAACTGTAAGCGTGCTCAAATGGAAGTCACAGATTTACGTTAAAATAGATTATTTTCAAAACAAAAGATGGAGATGAGAAATGAGAAATGTTGCACAAAATAATTACATTCACATGACGTGGAAAACCACCTCCAGAGTATCTAATATCCAAGAGCCGAACATAGGTCTTCCTTTCACAAACTATCCAGTATTGCAAGGCTCATGCATTAGGCTGTGTTATCATTAGCGCAGGTTTCACTAAATTTTACCTCACAGGAAGACTACCTATTATCTTCACAACCTATCTGACGCTATAAAAGATACTTATAATAGTTTAAAACGCAATTCGACATCAGTGTACCACAATACAGGCAGGATATGCTTCTTACCGCCCTCTCAAGCTATCCGAAGATCACACTGACCAAAAATAAACTAGTATCGGTATTCATCTGGCCTGCGTCATTCTCGTAATAAAATAGATTTCTGATGATGAGATAGTCAAGGGTTCATATCCCAGTTGTGTTTGTTGAGGGTGTTTTTACAAAACTGTTTCCCACTCTCCCTCCCACAAATGTTGGTACGTGTCCTCTAAATTCTATTTTACTCGTCCCAACTCCACTAGTGTAGTGTACTGTAGTGTAATGTAGTGATGTCCATAACGGGTAGTATTATACGATGTAATAAAAACGAAGGAGACACAATGAGGAAGTTGAATTTTTAACAAAAGTATAAGCGTTTGTTTGGAGAGAGGATATAAAACCACCAATGAAAGTAAATCTTTTCCAATGCACTACACTAAGGTTTGAGGGCTGGCATTTCAGATTCAACTCGACATTTTAAAATTAGCTCTAATAAACACTTATTCAAGATGAGCTTTAAACATTGACATTACATGTGAGTACTATACAGTAGTCTACAACTTATTAAATAACGTTGAAAAATACAACAAACCTTAGTAAGGTCCCGTGTTTGATTCCCAGCACTTACAGATTTTTTGTGAAGCAGTGGGGCTATAACGAGGTCAACTATTCCTTGTGAAGTTAATTATTAAGAAGTTACTTGAATAAAGAAGTAGCGGCTCCAGTCTAGAAAACTGATATAACAACCCAGGATTCGTTGTGCTGACCACATGACACCCTATATTCGCAAATGTTGGCACTATATTCGCCAACATGTGGTGAACACTCGGATGATTTACCTCGCCTGTGGGCTGACGCCATTGAGCTAAAAGAAAAAGAAAATTACACATATAGTTAGAAAACTTGACTTCTTATTTCTCTGAATGATATATCTGTGCTTCTTTATTCTAGTTCAGACAAAAGCGGTTGGGAATTCCTGCTCTAGACACATAATCACTTATGCCTAATAAACTCATGGAATATTGTTCAATTGTCTTATGTTGACACAATAGTCACAAGAAAACATTCCTTTTAAAGCAAGTAGCCATTTTCAATCGATCGCGTAAGAAAACTACATCGTCATTAAATGTCAATCTTTTTGTCTCCTAAGCTCACAAATATATCGAGTAATTTCAAATAATATTTGAGTGTGACTAAAATAACCTTGATTATTCATAATCCATAGTGAAAATTAAATAGAAAAGAAAATTAAACATTTTATTAAGAAAATATACATTTTATATAATTTTTTAGAAAGATGGAGACAAAGTTATTTTATGAAGACATTGAATTGCAGGAATAAATATAAGATCTTTAGACAGTAAATAAATCAAGATTAGAGTGGAGAAACGGTGGGTGATTATGGAACTTATGGTAATTTTTTTAAATTCATATTTAGGCACCAATAGTTGTTTTACTATACCAAAGTTAAACAGTATTTGCATGATTTCTAAATGAAAAAATTAGAAGCCCAAGCTAGAAAATGGTATGATTGTATTGGAGTCGATTTTTTAACGATGTAGTTTTTCATTATCGTTTCAGTCGAGGGATAGAACGATTTCTTTAAACTATACCTAATTTTGTTTGCTTAGGTTGTATAGCTTAAATAACTGTACATAACTTATCTTAGATCATAAGAATGAGTTAAAATAATAATTTATTTTCTCTTTTTAAAGTTTTGAAATAATTTGATGAGGTAAGTTTTTCTAATTTTATTATTATTATTAGCACTACGTCTTACTACCCGTTTGGGTTATATGCACTTACGCTAATGTGAAATGGTAGACTGATTGTGAGATGAAATGGAGGACCTACTGTTTAACGTGGAATCCGAACCACGGTGGAGGCCAGGGATTCCACACATTCACAAGTTGTGATTAATACACGTCTTGTCAGACGTGTGTACCGGACCGAGATTGAACCCGGACCCCCAGCACAGAAGTCTGACACCTTACCCTAGACCGCCAGGTCACCTATCTAATTTAATTAATTTGAACGCAGTTCTCTGATTATTTCAGATAGTGAACAGTTTCTAGTACGTCTTGGTATAAATATGTTACTAAACAAACTAAATATAATATGGTAAATTTTAACTGTAAAAGACTTGCAAAAGTCAGTATGGAATAAAGGCGTTAGACTCGTGTTGTTTGACTTGTGGATAACGAGGAGGTTCGGGTTAGAATACCAGAGAGGTGTTTCATTAATAGTTTCCCACTCTTTCTCCAATGAAATTCTGGTTCATTTGCTCTAAATTCTATCTTTCTCATTTCTACTCCATTAGTGAATAAATACTCGCATATTCAGGACGTGTAATACTACGTAGAGATCGGGCATTGTAGGCGAATACAAAATATGTTGCCCATACACAAAGCTAAACAAAGTATCCATTGGCTCAACTATTTTTAAGGAAACTCTCTTCAGTAGCCGAATGGACTAAGGCGTCACTTTCAGGTTGGACTAGCCTGCTGAGGACGGGGATATAGGGCTTCGAATCCTGGTCGGACCTACTGAGGATGGCTTTACTTAAATGTTCTCCCACTCTCCTTCCAAGCAAATTTAGGTAAAATACCTCTAAAATGATTTCTTCCTCATCTCTACCCCATTAGAGTAATTATCATATAGGCCTATGCGTATAGCCTGTAAAGGTAGTATGAGGGTCCGGGTTCAATCCTCGGTCTCGGCATAGATTTATCTGATTGCCAAACCCTTCCGTCACCTCTGACAAGATGTGTATTAATCACAACTTGTGAATGTGAGGAATGCCAGGCCTCCACCGTGGTTCGGATTCCACGTTAAACTGTAGGTCCTCCATTTCATCTCACAATCACCCTACCATTACACATTAGTGTAAGTGTGTATAGCCCGAAGGGGTAGTATAGAAGCGGTGCTAATAATAATAATAATAATAATAATAATAATAATGTAAAGGTAGTAAGACGCAGTGATAGATATTTATAAGTAAAATTATGAAATATTTGTTCGAAATTAGATCTATAGCTGTTTCTTTTAGCTGATTTTCACTGCCTGCTTGGGCTATGCACATAGATATTAACTACACGTAATGTGATAAGGATTATGAAGGTAAAATTTTAGAAGAAATTTTTTCACATTTGTATGGGGAGACCGAGAGAGAGAACTACTAATGAAAAACCACGTCCAGTACACCCAACCAGGATTCGAACCCAACCTCCTAGTCACCGGTAAACTAGACTAAATTAGCCTGAAGTTTAGTCACTTACTGGATAACCAACTAAAACTCGTGTGGATAGATAAAAATTAAATTAAATACATTTAATATTCTTCAGGTAGGTGCAAAATTTACATCTATGGAGTGCTCAAGAAAATTTGGTCCTATTTAGAGTAAAGTATTTAAATCAGTAATATTCAATACTTTAAAACAATATTTAGTTTTCCTTGAATATGGGAACATATTAAAGGTTTATAACGCCAAACATAGTGTCAAGGCAGGCGTGAATAACTTTAATGTACAGTACATTAGGCCTATAATGGCGATTTTTTAAAAGTTTGTACTAATATTCATATTAGCATGAATTGATATTATAGCTCAAATTAAAGAGATATAGAAAGAGGAATATAAACTAGGAGAACTGCTGTTGAATTTATCTGGCTGGACAGCCATTTAGACAAGGACACCATTAATGTGATCAGCAATGTTTGAATATTAGCTAATATGGTAAAATGAAGGCTTACCATCGTAAAAAAATCTCATCACTAATTATCAATTTACTATGCAACTTAAAAAACTAACATTCAATTTGTAAAAATATGTAATCAACTATTTCATGGAATAAAAGGTAGTAAAATAATATTTTCATCTGCTAGTTTTTTCATATTTTCTGTACAAAAACAGGAATACATTTTGGAATCATCATAAAAAGCTTTGAAAATAATTGTTTTATAATGTTTGCATTAGTGAGCTGTTATTTGCCATTGACTAGTAACGTATCACAATAGCTATAAATACATAATTTGCATGTGTAGTGACGTCAACAGCACACCCTTGCTGTAAAATCTAATGAATGTCAACTGATCTTGTTTGTATACGTATAGTTAGTTACCAAGTGACATTTGTTTTGATGTGTCTGATCCATCAGAAAAAAAAAAGAAGAAAAATCTGATTACTTGTTAGACTAAAATGATATAATATATGAATGATCAAATATTAATTTAAATGATAATGTACATCTAGTTCATGATCAATACACATATTTTACCTATCTGGCAGGTACTATTTATACCTTCTATTATTAGTAATAAGAAATTTTGAAAATTTTCTATATTAATGCATCGTAATTATTCTTGATTAGCATTAAGTAGTCAAAATGTGTGACATAACATCTTTCGTCAGTAATTAAGACAGACAAAATAATATATAAAACATATTTTAGTAGCGTTGTTAAGATTTTATAAGTGTATTTATAAAATATCTTGGTATAAAATTTGTTGAAAAATTAATGGAACGTATTATGGAATATAAAGTTGAAAGATATTTATAATTATTGTAAAGTAAATTGAGGCTAAGAAACCTTAGTAAATCGACGAAACATTATGAAAATAGCTTCGATACAGTAGCTTAGAATATAATTAAACCAATAGTAAAAATTTAACAGTGAAATTAATAATTTTTCTGATTATTCAGTAGAATTGTACATAAGCACATCCCTTTCTCCAAAGGATTGTGCGACCAAAACATATACTGTTTTTCATCCATCACTTAATGGTTTTGATGCTATTGCATCATCATCATCAGGTATTGTTGTCCTCACACATTGTTAATGTTATTATTTCGTTTCAGTGCAATATTAGTAGGGAAGTTAACTAAATAATTTTAAAGAACATTATAAAGAGAATGGATTTGAAATAAGGGCATAAGTGCACGCCTAAAGAGACGATTGTAATAACGTTATTCAAACACTCATTCAGGGATACAACCTAGGTAAACTGGATCAGAGTCAAACAAAGTAGTATAAAAAACAAAGAGAGAGTGAAAGAGAAAATATAAAGCGTCGAATTTTAAACTAATGTTTGTTTTTTAGAATTAATATTTTTTCCCCTTTAACTGTCCGAAATTCAACATCAAAATAAAACAAATATTTGAACATTGTTTATTTTTTAGTCTTTTAATTTCGGTTGATCAAATATATCGGTTTGTCTCTTTTTAAAGAGTTCCTCTAATCCCCCCTCGATTTGAGGCTGCTGCAATCTGGCGCAAACGACCGTTTCTCCCGTCACGTGTGCCAATCAACGCGTAAAACTTCCCGCCAAGCTGATGTCACCACATACCACCAGATGGTTTTTACCAAAGAATTTACTTTTATTACTGCTTTGGAAGTTTCTAAACTGTTGTGTGGACACAGTGGCAAAGAGAGAAATCAGAATCGCCCTGCAACACGAAATAAAATAGTATATACATATTTAATTTTTCCTCTTCTATATTAATTTTTATTTGAGAATGAAACTATTAAGTAGTAAAAAGAGTTAACCTAATTTTAACATTAGTGAAATAAATCTGCAAGTGAGCTATACCGACGGACCGACATTACAACTTTGAAAATTAAATTAATAATTGGGCTAGTCCGTGTTTCTTCTATCATTGATTAAAATTTATATTGAACTAAGAAAATAAAATGATTAGGGTATATTTAAGAAAAATAATTAGCATTTATTCAAAGGAATGGAAAATACTGATTTGGAAAATGCCACCAAAATCATCTCGAATGAGTACGAGCCTCGTAATCGCAATTATGAACCAAGATAGGCTACCGTTCCACCTAACACTGACGGTTACCCTCCCGATGAATGAGTATTCCTCCGAAAGACTGTGTCACACGTGATAGAAAGTTTGAAACAATAAAATGTCAAACCCAGGTATAGTCATAGTGGAAATGTGATTAAATATTATTAGTGAAGGACACGCATCGGTTGTGTGCGCGGACTATACTTAAAGCTCGCCTAATCTGATTTTCTGGTCGGGAGGGTTGGGGTTCTAATTCCAGACAAGTGCACTGAGATGTTGCTTTTACTCTCTCCTTTAAATCAAATGTGGATACCTTTCCTCTAACTCTGGGGTTGGCAAAATTATTGAGTATGTGAGCTATTTTCAAAGTGGCTAGTATTGTTTATTAAGCTATTCAGCTTAAGGTGGGGTGGAAGGTGACGCGAGAAAAGGCCAGTGATTTTGGTAGTTTTTATGGCAAAACTTTTTTTTGGCCAAAATAAATAAAATATTGCTACAGTACTAACATAGGGTTTAATTTTCTTCACATGTTTATATCAACAATTCCTGAGCATTGTCATGAGCATGGTGGTATTATCTAACAAACTTTTTAAATTAATAGAAAAAGTTGTCATTAAATTCCAGGCCCCTCTTGAAAGATATTCAGGAACTGTTCATATCACCATGTGAAGAAAATTAAATTCTATTTTTATACTGGAGTAATATTATATTTATTTGGACTAAAAAAAGTTTTATCATAAAAACTGCAAAAAACACTGGTTTTTTTCTCGTGCCTCCTTCCCTCCCACCTTAAGAGACTCATTGTATTGAATGAAACCCGCACAAAGGTTTTGCCATCATACGTTTGTTCAATCGGGGTTGGGCACTGTGGCTTGTTCGTAAGTGTAACGGAAATAATGTAAAAATGTTCATATTTTTCGTACTAAAATTAACTTTTTCATGTTTTTCATCTGTAATCCTACTTATATGTATATTTTTCACTACCTTTAGCTTAAAATTACTATAAGCTTACACAATTTTGTATGGCAGAGCAACGCATTCACTTGGAGGGCAACACACGACATTTCCAGACTAGAGGCCATAAATATCCTAAATTTGAGGCAACACTCTTCAATTTTAGGTACTTAGGAAAGCGAAAATATATTTCTCGTGAGAGCTACCAAAAACACCATTTCAAGCTACCGGTAGCTCGCAATCGATCGTTTGGTGACCCCTGATCCGATTATACCATCCTCCTATCGACATCGATGGTTGAATTGTATAAGACATCAGTCTCGCAATAGAATTGACTGTTGGTGAGGGGGCGATTGGGGTACAAATTCTGGTCAGGTGTGCTGAGGGTGTTTTTTTTTTTTTATGGTTTCCTTTTTATCCATAATAACATACGAATAGCCCGGGTAGGTATTAAAACGTGGTGAAAATAAAAGGTATCCATTATTTATTACTGAAAATTTAAAGTAAAACATTGAACTTACAGTACTTCCCACTTTTTTTTTAATGTGTCCTGAAAGAATTGGTTTTTAATCAACATGCCAGCCCCACTTTATGTTCATATCTGAATCTAATAATATTGATTATGTATTAGCCTGGTGATATTTTAATGTAGCAACATATATTTCTAGAATTCATTGATTGCCTGGATTCTGGACACAACAAAACAGTTATTATTCCCGTACTAAAGCACTCTGTGTGTTTGTGCCGATGACAGCAACTAACTAACTTAACACATTTAAAAGGCTAACCCTATTTCAAACAAGCGCGACTCATTCTAGCTGCTATAATAAGGGTAGGAACTGTAAAAGCTCTTGATATAGAGTGTATCAATAACTCAAATCTGCTGAGAGCACTTTCATTGCTGGATGGAGAGAGCTGAAGAAAAAAGAGGGTCGAGAACGCTAATTACTTATAAAGTATTAAATAGCGTTGAGTCACAAATGCGCAATACAAAATCGACAAGAAATTTCAATAGCGCTCGGTGCAATTGTTCGGTTTTTGATAAAATTTTTTAACGTGCATTTTTTAAACAAAGAGATTACTATCACACGACTTACAAACTAATTTAAGCTTGGATACAATACCTATTACAAAACTACGATGTAGCCTTAAGACTTTAGAAATGTAGACTCAAGATTTTGAAAATAGAGATTACCATTCATCATATCATCTTCGATGTATTAAAGATTTTATTTAAAAAAAATTGTTTATAGAACTGTGGGAATCGTTTTCTCAAATTTAGGGTTTGGTTTTTTATTTTATTTTATTTTTAGCACCGCGTCTTACTACCTGTTTGATTATATGGGTTTTACGTCTGTGTACTAATCACACTAATATGTGTAGGTTTTAGGATGGTTGGATTTAGAGACGTTATTCCGCATTTGCAGGTGGCTTCGCTAATAAAATATGTAAACTTTGAGTATGATAATCCTCGAGGTAGATAGGTCGAGTGAAGAAGTTGTTTTCTAATAAAACGGCTTCCTTTTTTAACTATTTTCTAAATTTGAAATTTTGGGCAAATCCTCAGTGATGTAGAATTTTCATAAACAAATAAAAAATATGAAAAATTGGCTTGTGAAGACCACAGGTATCATTGTAGAAAATAATTACTTTACGTTTTAAATATATAAATAAACTCAGCTCATGCACATATATAAGTATTTACTGAATTAATAGAATCCCACATCGATAGGTATGTGAAAATGACGTCAATCATCATTTATTATAATTGTCTGATGGTGGACAGGTTTATATTTAAATCATGACCGGGTACTATCGCTCTCTCCGTGCAATTAAGATGTATTTCCTTTAATACCTTTTCATCTAATTATTTGTGAAATATAGTAGTCTTTTTTGTCAAAATAAAGTAATGTGTCTCCAGTAGAAATATAGATTGTATTTTTTCACATGGTAATCTCAAACAATTCTTGAATATATTCATTGAATTGTGTCCTAGAATTTGAGGAGGATGGTTTCTTTTCATTTAAAAAGGTTTCTCATCAAATACCGCTATGCTCAGGACGAATATTCAATCTGTTGATATTACTATATTTAGAAAATTAAACTCTTGATTCTACTGGAGAAATATTTTATTTATTTTCCCGAAAAAAAGTTACTTTCAGTAAAAATTGCATTCTATTGGAGACAAATGTTATTTATTTTCCCTAAAAAAAAAGTTGTTTGCAGGAAAAATTGCTGAAATAAAACTTTTCTCGCGTCTCCTTCCATCTAAAAACTAATCTCAACCTGTGTTCCTAAATTATTAAATTACTGTAAGATATTTTTGGCACTCAACGCAAGTAAGCAGTAAGACGTGATGCCTTAAAATAAAATAAAAAGCCTGTCCATTGTTTCATGAATGTTCCGTAGTAATTAGTTCTCGCGCCTCGATTGAAAGTAGTAAATTTGTCGCGCAGTGTCCTAGCGCCCTGTTAATCCACGGTTGTCGACCAGCCCACAGGGGTCGAGAGGGACACGTCCAGTGTAGGCATGCCTACCTGCGGAGCGTTCAAACTCGTAAACCATCGCAAACACGAGCAACTTGCCGCAGTAGGCCCCATTTATAGCGCCCACCACCCTACACACATTATATCAATGCTGGGGCTTGTAATGACGTCATAATGGGCCTCTCAACTGACCGCTCTGCACTCGTAAACATTTTACAGGCAGGAGGGGGAGGTTGGAGTTAAATATTTGAATTGAAGGTGGAAGGCGATGTGACTTTGGGTCGCGTTTGGGGGGAAAATGACACGTGTTGTTTATAGAGTGAGCAGTACAAAACTTTTCATAATGCTACCTACCACCAATACCAACTTTCAAAACATATGGACTTTAATATTTAATATAAATTATTATTTAATGTAAATTTTGTTATTCATTACAAGATATAACTTGCGTGGCTGTGTAAATAATATCTAATGATTAAAGTACTATAAGCAAAATTTTAACATTAAATATAATTTCATACTCGCTACAAGATATCACATTTATTCGAGCAAAGTATTTAAAATTATAACATGATTTAGGTTAACATTTTTAGACATGTTTTACTAATTTTATTTATTTTTATTAATATATAATATAGAGTCCCTCACCAAGATATTGCAAATTCGTAATTACAAATTGCACACAGATAAATATTAATATTTATTATTTTAGAGCTATACAATTTAGGTCGCGTATAACTTAAAGCTAAATAAATATTTTAATTATATTTTAGACTATTTAAATTTCCAACAACTTGTTTGTTTCAAGTTACAATACATCATCTACTTTAAATCTAATATGAAATCCAGCTTCAGTGGCCGCATGGTCTAAGGCACTAATTTGCAATAAACTAGACTAGTCTGTGTTGGATCCCGGTCGGGTGTTATGTGGGTGATTATTCCTAAATAGTTTTCAATGTTCTCTCTCCCGCAAATGCGGTCATACTTCCTCTAAATTCATAACTTCCTCATCCTTAACCCAATAGCATAACTAGTTAATAAGAGTATAGAACAGATGGTAGTAAGACGTGGTGCTAAAAATAAATATATGATTGGAATTATTTGTAAGCTTTGAGATGAATTTTAAAAGTAGATTACATAAAATGTTTAGCTAGCTATATTTTAAATTAACATATTTATCTCAGCTTAGTATCTTGTGTTTAGTAAATATTAACAAATACGATTTATATGAAACATATATTGACTTATTGAATTTTTAAGGCTTCAGGCCTAAACGTAAAAGTTTGAATTAAAAAAATAATTTATAAGTAGGCTATTTAGTGATGTTATTATATACTTATTATATAATAAGTTATATTATATACATACAGTATAATAACATCACTAAATAACTTACCTACATATTAATTATATTTTTAATTAAAACTTTATATACACGTATTTCGTAATTTATACTCTTGTATTCCTAAATTGTTTTTATCTTGGTTTAGTTATTTTCATCAATTTTGTGTCTGTCCTATAATATTATTTAAAATATAATAGTTTTGATCACTATTTTGTGAACAAATTGCCATTTTTATTTCACACTAGATTCTGTGCAAAGCATAAATATTTAATTTAAAAAAATGTATTGATTGATCTTAAATAATTTTGCATTGTTTCTTTTTCAGATTCCAGCTTGGCTCTCGGTTTTAGATACTAGTTCAAAAAGGTATGTACTGTACATATTTTAAGACAACATTAAGAATATTTATTATTATTAATATTCATGCTAGTATATGAAAGTTTCTGTCTAAACACTATCTAATCTAGACATTATTATATTACACACTACACTCTATGTTTATTGTGCATATAATATATACTATATATATGTATACATATTTATTAATGTATATGTATTTATATGTATGTATTTATATATATGTATAGACTATACATTTATTTACTTATTTGTATATTATATATATATGTAAAATGTTTACATTACCTACTTATTCTATGGCATTAGGAACTTGAAAGTTCATTACTGCACTCACAAAAGTACGCCACCTATCTCTATCTTGAGCAAGTTCTATCCAGTCCCCCTCATTACACCCTAGCTCTATCTTGAGCTAATTCTATCCAGTCCCCCTCATTACACCCTAACTCTATTTTGATCTAGTTCTATCCAGTCCACCTAATTACACCCCATCTCTTTCAGGTCTTTTCTAATTTTCTAATCACTGCATCCAGGCCTTTCCAATGGTCTCTTCCCACTGGGCTTACCAGTCAATTCTCTGAACACTGTTCTAGATTCTCCCAATCACGCTGCATGTCCTGCCCACAGCAATCTAAGAGACTTTACAATCCTAACAATATATTATGTAGCTTCCCCAGTAGTCTCATATCTCTTTGGACCAAATATCTTCCTAAGCACCTTATATTCAAACACCCTACATTTTTTCTCGTCATATAAGGTAAGAGACCATGTTTTACACCCACAGAGAACAACTGGTAAGATTATTGTTTTGTGTATTCTGTTTACATTATATATACAATAATAATATATAATAACTATATATTGTATGTAGTATATATAATAATATGTACTATATGTATAATATATACCGACTAACTAAAATATGAATCAATAAACTAAGTGATTACTATAAATAGATGAAAATATATACTTCTAATTTGTGAAATTTTCCATTAAAAAAGATAATTGAAAAATTTAATCACTAAACAAAATCGCTGGCATATTTGCATTTACTTTTGTTTGTTCAATCTTCAAATTACCGAACATTAATAAAAATGTTTTTTCTTAGATAAAATTATTATTTCAAATGATAATAAAATTAAATCCTTCAGTATTACGATAGCTAACTTTATAATTCCTGTATATCACCCATGTCGGTAGTCAGATGGTCTATATGTCACACTCATCTCGTTTGGGTTGCGCGATTGAAGGAGTGGTGGTAATTCGAATCTCGGTTGAATATACTGAGAGTGATATTTTTTTCCTAAATGGTTTGCCATTCTCGCTCCACAAAAATTCTGCTACATATCAAAAGTATACCTTCCTCTTCCCAATCCCACCAGCATAATTAAAATACGTATAGCCCGGAAGTGCCGGCGTCATTACACTGACGAAGTAATCTCAACGTTAACTCGCTAGAAGGTTATTCGACGTGATATTATTCCACATCCGTTTTATAGAGGAATGCATGTACACTTGATTAAAATCAGCCCTTATAATTTATAGCTCTATGTGCTTAGTTAATTTAGTGTATTTGTGGAAATTATAAATACAAATAAAAGCGTATTTCACCAAATTAAATTAAACTATAACAACTAATCCGTCGCTGACATCACCTACTTTTCACATATCATAAAATATAAATACAACTTTCTATAACTACATTTATGGCGTTCAAAAAAGAAGTTGCACGTAGCTACCTTGGTATAGAAAATATTAATAAATTGTCTCGAATTATTTAAGAAGCCATTAAATAAATGATAATATTACTAAATAATAATTATATACTGTTTGTTATTGTATAATCTTACGGGGCAGATTTGAGATTTAAATCCTATATACACAATTTTGAACAGATTTAGTTAACATTTAATTCCAAGGACATAGTTTTAACTCTTTGAGAGAAACGAGACGTATATATATGTATACATATGTATATATTACATGTATATATTATATATACATATATATGTATATATTATATAAATTATATATACATATATAATATATTATATATACATATATGTATATATTATATATAATATGCATGTATATATGTATATATTATATATAATATGTATGTATATATGCATATATTATATATGCATATATAATATATACATATATATGTATATTATATATACATTTATATGTATATATTATATATATTATGTATATATATATATATATATAGAGAGAGAGAGAGAGAGTCTACAACCCAAAGGTTGGTTTAATGTGCTTCCTCACCATCCGGAGCAGCGCGCGCACTCAGCTCATCGGCTGGTTAGTGCTGCCCACCCGCTCCATTTGGGAGAAAGCCCATGCACTAGGAAAGTCTTGAATAAGTACGGTGGCCTTCAGTTGCCTTTTGCACTGAATTTATATGGGTGAGTGAGAAAGTTCCCATACATTTTAATGGATAGTTATCTCAAATAATACTTTTCAGGGTTCTTTTACGTGGTACGATCGACATAGGACCAACGGCTCTATTTCTCCTCCGAACGAAGCTGTGCTACGGATTTATACCTTTCAATAAAAATCCATTGGCCTCGACCTAGTTTGAACCCGTGAACTTCAGGTCATGAATTGAACCCTCTACCCAAAAACTACCGAGGTCAACCATATAATTATATATATATATATATATGAATTTATAATAATACATAAGTGAACACTTCACCTAAGGAATACCCAGGTCAGATATACATAGTTGTGTATAATATATATATATATATATACATTCTGACTGGGATGTTATTTAGGTGTATGCTCGCTTAAATATATATATTTATAAATATATATATTTATATATATATATTTTAAATATATATATATATTTATAAATATATATATTTATATATATATATTTATAAAATATATATTATAAATATATATTTTTATATATATATATTTATAAATATATATATTTATATATATATTTATATATATTTAAAAATATATATATATATTTATATATATATTTAAAAATATAATATTATATATATATATTTATAAATATATATATCTATATATATCCATATATGTATATTACTGTGAATGTGCTGAATTCATTATTTTGTAAAATAACCAGTGAATGTATAGAAGCACCGAAAGCGATGGTTTAAATTTAACAAATAATAGGATTTATCTACATTACCAGTGATTTTATAAATTTCCCAATGCAGTTTGGTGAAAGTATGAAACATGAACTGTAATATCTACATTTACCGGTGATTTTATAAAATATCTAGAGTATGTGGATAAAAATATAGAACATACATCCGAACTAACCTAAGCTAACCTAACCTAAGCTAAAATAAACTAGTTCAAGCTTGTTTAAACTAATCCAATTTGCCTAAATTAACCTAACCACACCTAATCTTGATGTGACATGTTATAACATTCACTGGTGATTGATGGCAATTTTTTAAACTCACCGGGTGATTTTGTAAAATGTTCGGCGAGTTTGTGAAATAGTAAAGACTTTTTTTACATTCCCCAAGTGAACCAGTGGTTTTATAGTCACCGTAACTTTACAAAATCACCACACTCAACATATTCACAGTAGTATATATACTACACCTAAATACTACCCAGGTAATGCATACACATAAACATATATCTGACCTGGGTACTCTTTAGGTGAAGTGTTCACTTATGTATATATGCATACATAATATATTTGTATCAGCACAGTAAGCAACCTCCTCCAAGTGAGTGGGTGTGTCCTTATACCCCTGTTCCCCGCACCTTGTATCCTACGCCGAAAGGTTGCAATGTCATCCCTCGAAGGTAAGGCTGTTATGTGCTGCGAAGGATGTCGTCCACAAACTGTCATCAAGTCTAGGACGGACTTTGATGAGCACATTAACATGCGGGCCCTCGTCTTGTGGGGACATTACGGTTACGTCGGTCACTTGGACCTCCCAACTTTAGCCCCTAACCTCCTCATGTATCTACATTAGCAACTTATTCTGTACTAGAGATTCTACTTCTTGTAGCCATGACAACGCTCTCTACTACTTTGCTTGGAACACGTGCCCTCGAGTTCAAATGGTAAATATAGGTGCGAGTGGAACTAACCTTGATGTACACCGTGTTTCAATAACATTTAGCCCTTCATATTATTTACAAAATGTGCAGTAGCTTTTGGTAATAATTACCATCATTAATAAGTTACAGAGCAGCTTATTACACTCTTGCACTAGCCTATTGATAAAGTATTACCCGATCTTGAATTTTATTTTAATATCAATAGATAATGATATACCAAGGAGCAAAAAGTAACCATAGCTCTCGATATCTTTAAGGTGTAACTTTCCACGACTTTATTTTATAGAATGTAATGGATTACTAAAGTTTTTAAATTATTAAAACTTTTAATAATTTTATATTTAGCTTGTATATGAAACACCAAACAATGATTTATCAAAAGTATTTATTTTAATTCAATAATATTTTACAGTCATGTGAACGTTTTAGAGTATTATCAATTCAACACTTTATCATCTTTAGTCTACCTCTAAGTCAAGTTTAATTTAATCTTAGCGATATAACAAATAACTTATAAACTATTGTGTATTGCAATTTTTAAAATTATGTTTACTATTAATTACGATCTGCGTAATCTTAGAGCAGGGGTCCACAACCATGGCGCCCACCGAGCCTTTTGCGTCTGCCCGCCACATTTTGACCACAGCTGAAAAGTTCTTGACTAATAATCTTAATCTGTCACTTTTCCGACAAAAATCAAGTTTGTGCTTATCTCCAGGTATGCTGTTCTCAAGAAGTTGGTGATTGAAAGCCCCCCTCTTTCCAATCCCTCACTCTCGTTCCTCTTTCTTTGCCGGCTCATTTTCAAAATGTACGTTATTACTCGGAACTATCATTCTACTCACTAATACCATGCTGATACTTCCTATTTCCTTTGTAAATATCTTGGCATGGGTCTACACAGCTTTGTTGACTGATAAACACAGAATAAATATATATTTTAAAAATGTACCTAAGCACCAAAATGGTGCTAAGTAGTTAAATATTTCCTTGTTTATTTATTTTGGTCTTGTTAAAATCGTAAATAAAGGAGTATTTTTTTAATTTATAAATATTGACTTTTAGTTTGGTGAAAATTGTTTCAATTGTTTTAACTGGTTTTGGACTAACTTTGCCTGTGTACCATTTGCGTTATTTTATATACGAATTTAAAAAATATTCTTTTAAATTTTAAATTCACAATTTCTTTTAATAATATGTATTTTTGTGTGTGTGAGTTATTTGCATTATGAATTTTATGTTCGGCTATAAATTTAGTTGAAAAGTGATTGGTGTCCGCCGCACTACCGTTAATTTTGAATGTGCTCTAAGGTACAAAAAGGTTGGGGACCTTTGTCTTAGAGCATTAAGTCATGTTATTGTTTTTACACAAAAAAAAAGTGTTGCTTTTATCGGAGAGTGACATTATTTAGTCCAAGCTTCTTTTTTTTTCTGCGAGAGTGTTGGCAGCACCTCTGGTTGGCTAGTCTTGCCTGGTCTACATTTGATATTGGATTTCCGTGCAGCCGCGCTCTTCGTGGCAATTTTACCACCCTTTCCCGCCACCACTTACACTAATTGCACCACGCATTGTTAATGAAGCCAAACCTAATTTTAAAAAAGTTAGAGTCAAGGAACAAATCAGATGGGGAGAAAGTGGAAAGTACCATGCTTATGTTCTTGAGAGTGTAGGATCAGGTTTTATTTGAAGGCGAATAACAACAATTATAAGCTTTTTCAAGTTTATTTACAAGAAAGTTTACTTAAAAAAATGTTTTGTTTGCTTTGAAGAGAGCTTTTAGCTGGTCGGTGAGTTTTTATCTCCTTGCAATGGGTAAATGGGGGGGGGGGGGGGGAGGGGTAAGTAGGGGAATATAAGGGGTGTTGATATCGTTTTATCTCTACGTGAAAACAGGTCACCCTTATATTCTCATCCCTTAGATTAAATAGTGATCACCCACTTATAGTAATTACTTGAACTAAATCATACTAAGAATGCAATTTATAGTAAATAAATACAATTTTAAATTAGTGCGTGAGTTAATTTTAGTATAAAGATTTTTTTTTACAACAAATAAAATGGAACTAAGCAAGTCAGTACAAGTTACACAAAACAACGTATAGTAACTGATGTTACTATCAATTTCAATGTGATATAAATTGTATATTATAAATAAGAAGTTTTAATACAGTCACTAGATAATTTAAAATGTTGTACCTACCCTATAAATATTACATTTTATAGACTTTCTGGAACAAAGTAAGTAATGGATACTAACCTGATCAAAATGGTTGAATCACGGCTTAGATTACAATCTCTCATGGTAGTTGAGTATTAGTAACCGTGCTGGAGAAAGGAAATATATTTCTATAAATACTTGAGTGATGATTTAATTGATATAGTTGAGAAGTGATGAAGCCTTATAACAAAGTATATAACTCTATAATTACTGTCTAGAATCTCAGTTTGAGATTATTTTGATAAAAATTCATAAATGATCAACATTTTGAAATAATTTCTTGTATTCAGATTGAATTGTTTGCAAACATCACAAAAAATCATTTTTTATATATGAAGGGTACAGGGGAAAAATAATGAAAGTCATGATCTACATATATACCAGTACAGCTCTAAAATCTCAAACCCCCTAAAGACCACAGCAAGTACTCTATTTTTAATTAGTTTGGATATAATAGAGACCAATATTTTTAAGGTTATTAAATAAGAAAGATTGAGGAGGGTAGTTAAGAAATGAGCCAACTAATTTTTTTAGTTAAGGGAGGTTAATAAATTAATTACAAATAGATGGTAGTGAGTTTCAAATTTTCTCCCAGTCTTGTGTATCACATACTACAGTATATTCATAGCTAAACCCTTAGAGTAAACCTTCAATTGTATTTTTTTAAATAAATATCCACACGCATTGTTAAAATGTGTAGCAATAATTATAGTAGAATTTTTTTGTAAAATTTTGATTTTGATTTGAAAAAAATAGTAAAAGATGAGTTTCTTTTTCAAACAAAAGTTTTCTATACTGGTAAATCACACTTGGACATACAGTAATTTTAACATCAGACTTTAGACTTAAGTCCTACACTTTGTTCATAATAATTTTTCTTACGATGAGGTAGTTTTATTTAAAAACATATGTTTAAAATGAAAAAAAATTCAAGTAGGTATTATAAAAATACAGATACATCATAAACTAAAAATATTACTTAAACATTATAACATTATAATATTGTGAAGGTGTGCGAGATAGAGTTTTTCGTTTGAGACGAGAACGAGAATGATACCCAACAATCGAGACGAGATCGGGAACTTTAAATTTTAAAATCCCTTACTTACGGGACAGAACGGGAATTAAAAATGTATATAATAATATTTCTAAATTTGATAATGCTAGATTAAAACACTGTGCAATATTTAACTTGTTAAATAAATACATAGCTCTAAGAGTGAAAATTTAAACAAATATATAATGTTTAAAACTGAATGCAAATCGCCCAACATATAATATAATAACCCCAAAGAAGCTCAAATATGAAATATACTTATTACCTCTAGACTATACATGTTTGATTATTGCTTGATGATCGCAACCAACAACACATGGTCTTGCTGGCTTAAGAGTTGATGCGTAGTCTAAGAGTAGTAATTCTATAGAGAGTGCACAACACTTTAACATGGCGGTGACTATTTAAAATCTATTGATTTAAGTTGTCTTATTTGTTTTAAGTGAGATATAAAATAAATCAACTAACCAAAATAACTTAAATAAAAACCTTTCACATATCAAATAATAATAACAAATATACAAATGTGTTCAAGTAGACAATGATTTATATATTCAGGAATGACAAATGATTCCCGAATTTGTTTAGATGATAGCATATCTGTCCCGAATGGAAATGGGGATTATTTTATCCTGTGGGAAACCCGCGCACCTCTATAATATTGTATTTTCCAAGCCAATGACATTTGTTTCCTGTGTGTCTCTTTTTTCTTTTTTAATTTTAACGGGAATTTTATATTTTAGTGACCCAAGTGATTGGCAAATCACTAGCCATTTCATTTCAAAAAGGTTCAAGTTATAATTCCAGTAAATAATTAAACAATTTCAAGACTAAATTATTTCAACAATTTGATAAACAAACACAAACCGTTTGATCCGTTCTTAATCTGATTCATCTTAAATGTGCAAAGTTCAGTTGCGTAACATCTTAAGAACTAATTTTAAATACGGTGACTTTGAATTAATGTAAACATTACACATTGATGTAAACAGCATCCTTCTAAAGAGACGTAATGCACTATTTATAATGTAACTGCAAATTCTTTAAATTAAACCATACGCATATTTGAAGATATAAATTTTACTTACTTTTCTAGGAGGTTTACGTATCTTGTAAAGTACTAAAACAAACTGTGGGGTAAATACCCTCTCCCAAATTAGTTGCTATTAAGCTTAGTGTAATAATAAAATATTGCTACTTTAGGAGATGTTCCAACAAGTTATTAAATTTAAGATAGAATTCCCAGAAATTAATTACTGTGCACAAACAATATTCACCCATATTAAGAGTAAGATGATATGCTGTTTTATTAGAAGACAGTATCTCATGACAAATAGCATATACTCTTTGAACTACTGAATTGTTATTAATAAATAAAATAAAATTTGGGTTGGAAAAATAAATGTATTACTTTCTTGGCATAAAACAAATAGAGGGTAATAGAATTCCTCCAAAGTATGTGGGAGTTTTTCTATTCTTCTTTTGACATGTGATGTATAAAAGTGACTAATCAAATAATGTTTGGGTGTGTCATTTAAAACATTTGAACTAACTAATACATTTTGGTGAGATCTATTACAATAATACGTCCACGAAAAATCACACCAGGCTCACATATATCATTGTTAACGTACTTATCTTAAGAGCACCACATTATAAAGTCAAAGTTTAGATCTACATAGAATATAATTAATTATGTTAAAAGATTTACCAAAATCAATAATATATTTATATTAATATCTTGTATAGTATCGGTAATTGAAAAAAAAATTCATAAAAGTGAAAATGCTTTATAGGGGGCACATGTAAATCTGGTTGTTTTGAATGTTTTGAATGAAAATTTAAGGTTAGTTAAAATATTATAAAGAAGTAAACAATTTCCTAGACATGTAATAAATAAAATGTCTACACATCATTCAATATATCATAAACTATCCATAGTTTATAAAAATGTTTTTTCCAAATAATAATAACAACTATCAATTTAAAATTACCAAATATATTAAAAGTCCATGTAGGGAATTCCATCGCATAGTAAATACGAATTGTCTGTTTATTAGAAATCACAAGCATTTGTTGTGAATGTATAGTGATAGACGTATTAACCATAAGCATTATTAAAATAATATCAAATACATTCTTATAGGCTACAAATACAATTTTTGTAAAAATAAAAATCATAACGTTTTGTATGGGTTTCATTTAATTAAAAGTGTAATCTAACGTGTAGACATAGTTCTTCCAGTATATAAATTGGAAGAACAATGTCTACACGTTAGATTACACTTTTAACTAAATGAAACCCATACAAAATAGAGCTATGATTTTTTTTGTTTACAAAAAATGTATTTGTAGCCTATAAAAATGTATTTATATTATTTTAATAACGCTTTTAGTTAATATATGTATATATTTGAGGAACTCGGGGTGGAATGGGATATGATCTTAAAAATTAATCATACGTAATTAATTAGGGCAAGTGAAGACTCAGTTTTGTATTAATTAAAAGTTTATTATTTGTAGAACAAAATGTAATACAGAAAATGCAAAACATTATAAGCAATGTTTTCTTTTTAATTTTTAAAAATTTTATATCATTTGTCCCGTTCTGCCCCATGAACGGGATAAATATAAGTTTTAACGAAAAAATTAATACAGAAAGTAGCAAAAAGTTATTTAAAAACTAGAAACTATTTACAATGTTCACATACTAAGATTTCTTCATCATTTTCACTGCCAATACCACTACATGAGCTGTGGGCCCACTTTAGACAACTCTGGCACGACACCCAGCCTTCATCTGACGTTGAATAAAAATCTCCATAGTAAAGACATGCAGCATCTTCTTCATTTTCATCAGTATCACTGTCCTCGGTAATGTTCTTTTCCCCTTTTTCATTTTTTTCTGAGCTTTCTTGACAATTTTTGTTTTTTCCGTACCATTTTTGCTAGTTTTGATGTCAAATAATTTTTTCCTAATTGTTTCTTCTTTGGCCTTTTTCTTTTCTTCTCTTTCCTTTCTATATTTTCCTTCTTCCCTCTTTTATTTATTTTTGATGGCGATTTCAAGTTCATTTTTATAGGGAGATCCGGTCAAAACAGCAGTTTTACACTTTATTATATTAGTCCTCTTCAAATTTTGATTAATCAGTGGAATAGGTATTAAAATCTCAGGTGATGCTGTTTGAAATGCTGAGGGCTTAGGCATAGGAGAAGGTCAATTTGACACCCAGGAGGAGCATTCGGTTGGGATTCTTTATTCAAATATTCATTTGTCTTGGTTTTCTTGGTAGGAGGTTCAGTGACAGTTGACGGGCAGTCACCAGGGACAGATGTAGGGTGTTTTATGGAGCTGTCTTCAGGGGCAGATGTAGGATTTGTTGTAGGGCATTCACTAACATCTAATTGTATGTCAGTAGTAGCTGCAGACTACCGCTGCAGGTAATTAGTTTGCATCCAAAAACACATTAGGATTAGGAGGACAAATTCCTGTTTTCTTAACCGTTAATTGTATTTGTCAATGCAGCAGCGTGTATAAAAGCTGCCTGAAAGATCAAAGACACCTGGAATAGGGTAACAACCTTTGCTGGATTGCACCTAAGCCATTTTCTAACTTCACCCGCATAGTTAAGGCTTAGAGGTTTAAAAAATGTTACGCCCAGGGGCTGGAGCCTATGGGAAGTGTAGGGCGGCAAACAGAGCAACACTACTTCATGCTCCCTGGCCATGTCGATCAGTTGGAGTTTATTGTGTGGGTTGAATGACCGATTAAATAAGGAGAACAATAGACTCTTTCGTTGCTTTATAAAATTCTATACATTTTTCAAACCAAACAATAAACAACTCTTTGGTCATCCAGCCTGATATTGAGGCTCAGACCAACATCCTGAAGGTAAACCAAGCTCATATTCTTGTTTTTTTTCTGCCTTTAAAAGAGAAGCATGGGAGGCATAAACGCCCTGCTGCAAACATGCACACAACTGTGTGACCGTTTCACCCTGTTCTGCAGAAGTCAGTGTCCCTACCTGTCACTTTCCAGTAAGGGCTATGATTTTGGATTGGTTTTTTAGGATATACTGATATTCCACTTTCATCGCAGTTAAATATATTTTCACCTGTGAGTTTGTACTCATCGATATTTTGAGTAAGCAGAGAAAAAAACTGCGAAACGACTACTTTGTTAAATCCCATGGCTCTTGCACTTGATATATTTTCTGGGGCTCAAATGATCAATATAGGATGCCTTGAAAGAAATCCCTTAACCCAATCCTGACCTGCCATACCGGTGTTGCTGTTAAATCTGTGGCTTAGGCCGTTTCGCTCAGATAATTGGTAGGCTAATGATCTCAAATCTTTCAACGTAAGGCCAAAAAGCCTATTCTCCAAGATTTTAAGTACGCTACCAATTCATCCTCTTGTTCAGGAATAAAAACCTTACTAAATTTCCCTTCCGACTTATCTATTTTGTAATCAGCATCCTTCTTATTCCTTTTTACTTATCTTTTCAAAGAAGTTTTTGGTATGTTAAACTGCTGAGACGCCTTTAAAAATACTTTTTTTTTGTGAAATGACAGCCTGCATTGCTAATTCCATCGAATCTACATCCCATTGTTGTCTATTAGTTTTTTTACCAAATTTCTCACCATCTGAAATCTTAAAAATATATTGTTTAGAGTCTCATCGTAACAAAAATATGATGTGGCGGAATGGGATACCATCCCGTTCTGTCCCACCCCGTTCCACCCCACGGTCATTTATTAGGTTAGCAAATTTTACCAGATTCTAAACACGATCAGTTTACCAAACAATATCATCAAACTACAGCTAATTACATGTGTTTTAATAGTACATAGTATCTAAGGTATTATACCTAACAGTAATTGGCTTACCTTGAATGGAAATTCATCAAAAGTTACAAAAACACTTGCAAAAACGTCGACTACACCCATTCATTGTGAAACCTCTTTCCAAACTAAATCAAAATGGCAGCCTCAACTTCTTCCCGACTTATTGGAGTAGTTCAACTTATTTCCGCTATGTTCTAGCATCATAAAATAAGTAAAACAATGCTATCCCGTTGTGTCCCGCTATCCCGTTCCATCCCGAGCTACCTATTATATATATAATATATATATAAATATATATATATATTATATATATATATGTAGCTCGTTAGTCTTTTGGGTGAAAAAATGTATAGAATAAAGCACATATAATATATACTTGGTTGTATGGAGCTTTCCTTTAACCTGTCCACCAAGTTTAAATTTTCTACCTCACCCAAAGTATTTTATTTATACTTAGACACCATCCCCCTATTTCTTGGAGTCCCATTAAACCATTTTGAATTTTTATACTTTTATAGTTATTTGGAGTGGTCCATTTACCTGCTTGACGAATTTAAATCTTCTGCCACACTGAAGTAGTTGCTTCTATTAGTTTCACAAACTTTTAAACCACCTTATTTCTCCAACTCTCACTTATAAATTTTCAATTTTAAAGATTATTTGGTTATTTGGAGTGAATACTATATCTGCTGCGATATTTCAATTTTCTATTAATATTCTAACTATAGCCCCTCAACCCGCTAATTTCCTGGAGTCCCTTTTTGAAAATTCCAATTTTTAGATTATTTTTTATATGGGATGATCTCTCTTACTTCCTGAAAAATTTCCGCTTTCTAGCTCATCTATAAGTGACTTTTAATTTTTTGGACACACAAACCTTTACTTTTGATTTATATAAATACATATTTTATATTATATAAGATCATATATACATATACATTTATACATGTATAAAAAGTAAGTTCACTAGAATATTTGTATGGATAACTGAGAAATCCACCCTAGAAAATGTGGCTAATAATTTTAGCCCCAGTAAAATATATGGTAGGATAAGTAGATCTTGTAATGCATAGGGACTAATAATCCATATAATTGGTAGTGGCTAGTACCATAGTTTTATATGGTAGTACTAATAATGCCTTAATATTATAGATAGTAAGTAAATCATTAGATATTGGATAGGTAGCTAAGTAACCCCAGTAGTGCGTATTAATAGGTAGCTAAGTAGCCCTATTATGATTAGGTATGGAGAGCTTTTGTTAAGTGGCACATATGTAATTATGTCTTATCGTGTGTATCGCATTATCAGGTAAGGGAACTGGGTGCATGGATTTCTTAGGAAACAGTATTTTGCAGTCACATGTCAGGTCTGTAGTATCCAGAATTTTGTTGTGTAAGGTTGGGAAGCCATGGTCATTGTATTGATGCTGATCGTAAACAGTTACTCGACAAATCGATGAGTGGCTATGGAGGTCTCTAAACTTGATACATCCTGAACGAGGAAGAATAACGCACCTTTGTTACCTACAGCATGTACAACTCCTGCATCCTGAAGTCAGTAGAAAACATTCTGGGTCCGGAATAAAGGACACCATATAGAGTGGTTATTGTAGATTTCGAATATTTGATTAAGATGATTGCGACTTTTTTTTAGACCACGTTTAGCACGTAGCGCCCGTTCGTTTTGTACTCATTACGCTAGTTTTTTTTAAGGATGAGTACGGTTGTATATAAATTAACTGTACCCGCATTTGCTTGGAAAGAGAGTGGAAAACCATTTTGTAAAATCACACTCAATACACCCGATTGCGGTTCGAATCTCGATCTCCCCGTCATTTGCAGTCAAATCTACTGCTAGAGTTGCGCGTTAGACCATACGGCCACCGAAGCGGGTTATTGTACATACCAGTAAACAACTTAAGTCTACACTAACTATGGTAAGTAAAAACTATATTTACTCCTAAAAAAATAAAATAATCTAAGACTTCATATGCATACTACAAACCAAATATACATAACAGGAAACTTTCCTGTATATGAACGGCTCGCAACCGAATCTCTTTCATACAATTGCTCTCTAAAAGCTGAGAGAATAATAAAAATACACAAACATCTTACAAACATGAATATAAAAAAGAATAAAGCCATTACTTCTGGAATCATTGATATAAAATAGTAGCTTCAAGGATAACTAGAAAGATTAGTAAACATCCGAAACATTTGTTTTAGTCACGAGGTAAGTTTTTTTTAATCTTCAAACAAATTTAGTTTTTACCAAGGAGCAGCAAGAGGCCGAGAGATATTTACTGAATAATTTATACTCAAAGCAAACTCATTTTGTTACGAAGCTAGTAACAAGCTCTAAACAAACTATTTTTTGTAACAGAATTGTACTCTAAGCAAACCCATTTTGTTATGTTAGTAAAAAACCTCCAAGCAAACTAGTTTTGGTCACGAAATTAATCAGCCTTGGAGCAAATTGATTTTAAACATAGAATTAATTAAAATATTCTAGGTAGACTCTTTTCCGTCATAAGGTTAGCAACAAATCTCTATGTAAACTAGTTTTTGTCACAAAATTAACTAAAATATTATTAATTTTATTCATTTATTCGAAATATTTAACGTGCACTTTCTGAACCGACTGATTATATCAGCACACAAGAATTTCTACGAGCCAGAACGAAAGGGCGTACCAGTTTTGGCTGGAAATATATTTTCACATACCTCACAGGGTTCTCTTACACGTCATAATTGACATGGGACCGATGGCTTTACTTCTCCTCCAAGAGAAGTTGTACTACGGATTTTTATCACTCAAGAGAAATCCGTTGACCCCGGCGGGGATTGAGCCCACAAGCATCGGGGTCCTTAGGTAAACACTTTATCCTAAGACCACTGAGGTCAACAGCTAAAAATATTAAATGAAAATTGAAAAATGACTCCTGTACACGGGAATCGAACCCGGGACCTTTGGCTCAGTACGCCAATGAGCCCCTGAGCTATCCAGGATTCGTCCCGTGCCCAGGGTCATTCTTCACTCATATTTTAAGGCAGAGTCTATGATGGACGTGAGGAAATCGTCGGCTACAAATATGTGATTATATTAATCTCACGAGCTATTAGATAACGCAGCCATCTGCGACTCGGTAGTTGGCATATTGCTGCCATTTGTACAATTCGATTCCCGTGTCCAGGTGTCATTTTTCAATTTTCAGAATATGATATCTAGATGGAGTAATTGCCACTAAAAGCATAAATAATAGCTTTGGCTATTTAATTTTTTTAAATATTAAAGTAAACTTATTTTAGTCACTAAGCTAGTAATACAACCCCAACAAAGCTAGTTTTTGCTACGGGATTAATTACAAAGACTCAATGAATACTCGTTTGCTCACGAAGCCAGTCATAAACCTAGAAACAAACTTGTTTTGATCAGCTAGCCATTAAAAAGTCTTGAAGCAGAGTAGTTTTTAATGTTTCATTAACGAGTTTATTAAATTAAATTTTTACTATCTCACGCATCAGTAGTTGCATAGTTCAGTAATCACTCTAGCAACAAACAAGATTGTCGCTGGCAGAGAGGTTGGAACTAAAATCCCGACTCTATCTGCTGAGGGTGGTTTTTCCTTAATGGTTTTCCAATCTCTCTTCACGCAAATGCATAAAAATGTCCTATAAATTCTACCTTTCTTAACCCTTACACATTAGAGTAATTTTTTTTGACACCGCTTCTTATAACCCGTTTGGGCTATACGCTTATGTACTATTACGCTAATGGTTTTAAAGATGAGGAAGGCTATATTTTTGGAAGTGTACCCGAATTTGCATGGAGGTAAAGTGGAAAACCATTTTGGAAAAACACCCTCAAAACAGCTGACCGAGATTCAAACCTCGATCTCCCCGTCATCGGCAGTATATTCTACTGCGAAAGTAACGCCTTAGACCATGCGGCCACCGAAGTGGGTTGGTAAAAATGTGGATAGCCTAGACGGATAGTAATACTTGACTATCGCACACAACAAAATTTGGATGGTTTTATTTTAATCTCTTTTTTTTTTGTACCAAATGTCAGGATGGAAGATGCTTGAGAAAGGCAGGTCTTTATTATTTATTAGTGATACATATTAGCTATTATGTTTTCTATTAATTTTGTAAAATTGTAATGTTTATGTCACTATTACATATTAAATACATGAACACCTTTTTTTTAAAGCTATTATTGTTGAATTTGTAAACAACAATATCGCCTATCGCTACTGTTCAGATCTACAAGAAAGTGATATTGAACTTCTAGTGGTAATGCATTTTTCATGTAATAGAATGAACATGTTGTGACCAACGTGTTGTGTTGGCCTGCCAGTGTTTCATAACATGTAAATGTTGCCTATTTGAATAAATAGCAACTGTAGAGCTTATAGGGGATAGGGGCGGATTCTTCTACCCCTAACCTACCTCGTAGACAACATCTGGTGCAGTCGACAGGCTCACTTCAGCACAGCTAGGTTATGACCGGGAAGGAGGGGTTCTAATCCTGGCACGATACATAGAGGGTTTTATTCTGTACACAATTTTAAGAATACAGGGGAAATATGGGGGAAGGTCACATTCCACACATTTTCCAGGACATCAACTTTTGTATCTCGAGGCCCACAAGGACCCTCAGAAAATACTTTGTATTTTAAATTAATTTAAATGTAACACATACCTCTTTTAACCATAATCTAAATTGCGTTAGAAAGGTCTCATGTTTGTCTAACAGGAAGTAGCAATAACCCAATTTGAGCCAAAATTGAACTTTATACATATTTCCCCTGTACCCTTCATTTGGTATTACACCTCCCTCCAGGTAAATGATGGTGCATCTTCTCTCAATTATCTCCCTCATTCCTACAGACTCATTAATGACTACTATAGTATCTACACATACATAATAAAACCCTCTCTTGTTAAAGTCAAGTATTGGGGTTGTAAGAGGGGAAGAGGGAGATCGGGAGGAAGAAGAATCCAAGACGCCGTGCTGTCTGCACGATGTGTGTGACGTCATCAGACATTGATCCGGCTTAACGCTTCTCTTGGTAGGTCACGTTCAATCCGACCTTCTTTATCCTATGACAGGGTGCTTGCGGCAGTAAAGGTTTCATGATTTGAAGATTTGGAAAGAAAACACTTTTAGCAAGAACCTTGCAAACAGATAAATCTGACCTACTTTATGTTCTACAGTATACTTGCGGCAGTAAGAATAGAATAGTTTTAAGGGAAAACACCTTTACTTTTAGATATAAGATACTAAAACAAAACCATCTTTTTTATATTTCCTGTGAAAAGAGTGCTTTAGTCTATGTTTCACAATCATATTCATGGAAGAACACAATAATATATCTTAGCTTATTATTTAGTTTAGTATTTAGTACGAAATGTATTCTTTTGTTTTTATGGTTTTGAACGGTAAACCTTAGCATTCTTCATTTGTTTTAGTGTGGCATTATAAAATGATAAGACATATTTATAGCTATGTATTTTATATATCTATTTTATCCCAATTTAATACTTAGTACACAATTTCTTGATTTTTTTTGTTTTTAAACGGATTTATATAAATCTTACTACTATTAATTTGTTTTACTGTGGCTATTTAAAATGATAAGACACAGATATGTTTATGTATTATATATATATATATATTTTACATGCCTATGGTAATATCAAATTGTAATGGTTCTTATAAGTAATATACAACTTGATTTTGTAACACAACCCAGTATTCTCAAAAATAATGTATAAAAGTGAAATTTTAAAGAAATGCAAACCAATGATTTTAAATGATCTAATAATGTATTTAAAATGATAACTAAGAATAGTAAAAATAATTGAATGATCTTCAATGCCAACGTAGGTTCTGTCAACACTGAAAGGTGGCAAACATTCTTACCTTGACCTATTACAGTATGATTTTTAAATCGTAGAAGAATCAAGCAAGGTAAGCTTGTTATATTTCAGGATAACGGAAAGGTAAAATTACATATATTTTTTCAGTGATAAGACAGAAAATTATTTCTGTAAGTGGAAACGTCCCAACCTAGAAAGCTTAATGCCAATCTAATAGGTTAACTGTTTTTTTTATAACATAATCATATGTCAGTACTAAACTTAAAGAAATATATTTATTTTTATATTATAAGATAAGTGTTTATACGAAAATAGCTATACTCTAGTAAATAATTAAGACTACTATTAAGTAGATAAAAATTATTTTAAGAATTATAATTAATCTGATGATATAGTCGCAAAATTATATATATATTCTAAATATATATAAAAAATACTACGCCTCCTTATCTTTATGAAACCCCATCAGGTTTTATGAAGTTATATTGGCTCCTTGATTGGTCGGAAGGAGCAAAACAGCTAGTTTTTACTAGCCGCATCTTTCCCCGACATCATAAAACGGGATACCCTGGCTATACATAAATGCCAACATTTTAATAGTTCAGCCATGTTTTCTGGTCTAAATTTTGCTCCTCGTTTTATTACTGTGAATTACTGACTCTCTTCCGACAAATATTTTCCTTGGTATTTATCTCAACTTGAGGATATTTTCCTCGTTTATGATAACTATAGATAAAATGTGGTGTACTTAAAAAAAAGAGTCGAATAAATAATTTTAAAAAGTTGGCATAGAAATATTCTGAGATAGTTTTTCTTAAATAAATATTACAGGCTTAAATTTAATGACACACAAATAAAAGTAAAAACACTTAGATATTTATACTCCACGTTGTACCTTCCTTATAGAGTAGAATACTTAACTGGAAGTTGGCTTCATTGATACCAACTTAGCGTCTGAAGGATGAAAACTGAAGACAAATTCAGATTTATCGTTAAGAAGGAGACTGAACATGAATTTGGCTTCACTTTGTCTGTTCAGGCTTTCTCTCATTGAAAAATCAAAGCTTAACTTCAATTTTCCTGTTTAGTCTCTTTATTTTTGAGGGAAATGAATTTAGTATTAGTTTTCCTGTTCAAACTTTTTATTTCTGGGGAATCTAAATTTTGCTTCTGTTTTCCAGTTCAATCTCTTTCTTTTTGTTAAAGCTGAATCTTATTTCAGTTTTCATCCTTAAACCACAAGGTTGGCATAATGAAGTCAACTTCCAGTTCAATCCCCTTCTTTATGAAGAATATGTTACACAGAATATTAATATTGAAGTGTATATACACGTGTTACTTCTTTTGATTATTTTATTTGGGCTTAATTTTATAAAATTTTTATTTAAGAATGAAATATTCAAACATATTTAAGGACAGTTATTTTATCTGTACAAGATTATCTTAGTTATAAATATAATTCGACAACAATAAAATAATAGTCATATACAACCGTATCAGTGATGGATCACTCGTGAGCAAGTCTTTGAAAATGGACAATTTTATAGTTAACGTGATTAACGAGCATATCTTGGCTTCGTGATTGAATTGTTTCCGCCGCCATTTTGATATAATTACAGCTATAAACCAATATAATTTGCACTCTTACGTGAACGAAAAGAGTGAGTGTGGTTGGTAGCTCAGCTTACTCTGTTATGAGTCAACACGTGTTGTTTTCTATCGTTTGCAGGCAGCAGCACTGCCTACAATAGACTCATCATAGACAACGCATAACTAACACACAAAAAACAGTTAATCTCTAGCTATAAACTCTACATTTTTGAAATTTAACTTGTTCTTTGAGGTTTTGATTTTGTATCCATTATTATTGAAAAATTTACATCAAATTTAAATGTAAAGTAGAAACTAAAGTCCAATTTTCAATAGGAAGGGATTTTTATAAATTAAAATATTTTCATTTAATGTTTGCAGACAAAATTGGTAACATTTTACTATTTTATAGGTATTGATAATATATGTATCAAAATGACAATTTCAGATTACTTGACTTGAAGTGTAAAAACATGTACAGTAACTAAATTAGTAGCTTTTCTAGCTGTCATTTAAGGCACTTTACTTGAAAATTTTACTGCATTTTCAGTTTCTCAGCCATAACACTTTAACACATAGTTGTTTTCGACGGTGGAAAATTATTGTAATAACCAGAACAAAGAAACATTCAGGCTAATCAAGGAATGATGTATACAGATTATTCGGCTGTCAGCAAATAGCCATCATATCATTTAAAATCAATATCTTTTTAGCATTATATTCCTCGCTCTCTCCTATTCTCTTGGTAGTATTAGTCATTACTACAAATGTGCCCTGAAGAGAGCTTAGAATATTTGTACTAGTAGACATTATAGGCTCATCGTTGGTAAATAAATGAGCTACTATACTGTATTTGGAATTTAAGAATTAGATATATTGTTCAAATTCTAAATCAAATCCACTCCTCACTTTCAACTTGTTTATAATGTTTTCTTATATGGTACTATACTTTAGTTTAGTTAAATAGTTTATTGTAAAATAAAGAGATTATTATGTTTACAATGTGCTCTCCCTAGTACATGAACTATGTTACTCAAATAACATCATAACATATCTCGTCAGTGTTCTCTTGTAGAGATGGTTAGTACAACCATGTGTGGAGATTACTTTGCTATGGCGAGACTTATATCTTATGTAGGGTAGGAATAGTGGGTAAGTAATGCGTTAAATCAAAGGTACAGTATTCATATCCTTCCACACAAGCTAGTTGTTTCAATTATATGATTTAGGTTTGTCAAAATATCCTAAGATATTATGTAATGCATTATCACTTAGCTTTTGGTATTTTCCAATCTAGTCTAACTTTGACAATTTAATAAATTTTTCTTCCTTAAAATTTAGGCATTAATATAATATTTATAATTTGATTTGAGTTATTCATCACATTTCATAATATTCAATAAATTTATGTTTTTAAATACTGAATAAAAATCGTTAAATAAGAGGTGGCACATTTGACTGGTTCAAAATTCAGTTAGTCCTTAAGTGGCACACTTGCTGGAAAAGTTTCGCCATCCCTGACCTAGGACAACATAACGCGTCACGAGCAACGATAACTAATTCAACCAATTCACATGGGCATTGAAATGATTGCCAATAGGCCTAGTGCCAGAATAATATTGAGTTTGGATTGTTATGGTTCCGTTGTCTGTAGAGTTCAATTCAAAATAACCAACAAGGTTAAGTGATGTCAATCTCACTTAAGTAAAATCAACACTGACCAGATGTTATCTGTAATATGGTTAGTTACGTTTAACAAATTTAAAAAAATCTCAAATTATTTACTTGTGTTTCTTATTTAGATGCAAAAATTTAATATAATTAAAAAGGGTGAAAGTGAATGCACTGGGCTTAGAAATGAAACCATTATTGTTTTGTTAATGGTATACGTGTACAACAAAAATATAATCCTAGAGTTAAATTCAACCCAACTAAAAAAAAGATTTTTTTCATCTCTTGGAATTATTTTTCAAATGTATTTAAATTGAATCCAGGCCGGCTTTACTGATTTGGGATTTTCCTAAATGGTATACACTCTCTCTTCACACAAATTCGGGAACATGTTCTAAACTATACCCTCCTCGACTCCACCCTATTAGTGAAAATACGCTGTTTTTATGTACGGGTAATGAGACGCAGCGTGTAAAAATGGATCTCCCAGGACTATATAATTTGATATAAATAGGATGGCCATACAGACTATTATTTTAGCCTAAGTTTCAGGCTGAAGAGGTTACAATCAAGATATTAAACACATAGCTCTTGCGCTACAAAATAATATTCTTAAAGCAGTAAAAGACAAGCTACAAATCACATATGTTTTAGAAAAGATTATGTCAAAGCTCAAGATGTACTGAAACTTCAAGCCTAAACGAGAAGTTAAAGAAAGGGAAGGGGAGAGGGCTGCACATAGTAGTATGGTAACCATAGCAACGGCCGCCAGAGCTCTCTGAGTTTAGCCTGGACTGTCACGTTACGTGTAGGGAGTATTTTATCGGATGCTCCTGCCTGGTATTGTCTCTGTCCTTGCCTTTCTTTTACGCAGAACGACGAGGAGAAACCAAACTGCTGAAGAGAGAAACGTCGTAGACAAGCTTCCACGCTTTTGGGCAAAATTACCTTCGCTATCACTAAAACACACTCACACTGTGTCGAGGCAAGCTTTTAGTATTTTAATCGTGTGTTTGAAGGGGGTAAAAGTAACATTAGTAATTTGCATCTTCTCACATTTTTCTCTTCCTTTTTTTAAAAATTCCTGCGCCATAGAGGTGGGAGTTAAACCACGCCCCGCGATTTGTGCACCCTGACCTTTGACCTAGTGCGACATCGACAGGGATTAGCGTAAAGGAAATCCGGGGCAACATTCAAGATGAAACGTTTTAAAGGTATGCTTTAGCGATTTTTATGATTAGCGTTATAGTGTTATATTTATTAAATATCTATCTGCTCACCACAAGTAATGAAAATGTAGCTACAGACTTGTATGCTAACTTTAAAATAAGTATCTATAGTTTAATGTGCAAGTATGTAAGAGTTGTTGAATCTGTAGTATGACCTATTTTATGGTTTTATGACTTGGTGAATGGCAGTACATGTCAACAGATTGGTATTACTTTTATTTTAGTTCTAACCTAAAATGTTTAAAACTAAACTTTGCCTTATTAAACTTGGGATTAATTTTAGTTTGATAATATTAAAAGAACCTGTCAGATTAACGATCACAATTGAAATAATGTATTTATCACACTACTGGAAAATAGTTAACCTAGGATTCTACTTTGTTAACGTCATTATTTTTGTTTTGGATCAAAGTATTGATTTAAACAAATATAATATTTATAAACTGATATAATTTCAACTTTGTGGTGAAACTGATATTTGTATTGATCTATTTGCAAACGATATCTAAGGCTTAACTTCCTTCACTCCTAATTAGAGCTGAGAGGTTTGATTGTACAAGTATAACTGCTTTACCTCAAACTAGTTTATCTTAACTAAAAATTTTAGACAAAACCACTCAGATCGTTTCACTAATAATTTTCGTAGAACTTTAATTTTAAATGTCATAAGAGTTTAGTTCTATCAGAACTAGTTGAAACACCAGTAATTCCCACACCAATCTAACTTTGCTTCCATTATATCATGAGTATAGCACCTATTGATTTGAAATAACTAATCAAAATATTGTTACAACAGAATTTATAGGTTATAGGTTTATGGAATATACAATTTTGTAATTTTCAAATGGTCCAGTTTCACTAAATCCCTTTATTACAACGTATGGCGCCATATTGAAACATATAATGTGTATCTATTTAAGTTTTTAGTGTATATTAAAAATCTACATATGCTTACTCTTATGTGGCTATATTAAAAATCCTAACACATTTTTATTTCAAGAAAAATGTATACGGCAACATATTTTGCTTACCACACAGCTAAAGATAATATTTTTTAATGAATGTAAAGGCCTTCACGTATAACCTTGCTTAATTTTTCAACTAACCAAACATTCCATAAAATTTTTGTATTTGTAGTATAAAATAATTTTCTAGATTTCAATATTTCAAGCAAGTTAAATTTGACTTATATGAACGTAATATACTATCATATTATTATTAATTTTAATATTATTTATTTGTATCTTCTCTCAATAGCATTTATTCATTTTCTCTTAGTAATTAAATGGTTACCTTTAAGAGATTGTTTTAATTTTTTAAAGATGAAAATTGAAGGCAAGAAATTAAATTTGCATTGTCATTTGAAATATTCTTCAAAGAGCAAAAATTGTTTATAATTATAGTTAATTTACATTCAATGTGATTTTGTTTTTCCAAACAATAACAAATTAAATTGGTTTCAGTAAGTGAATATATATATTAGTTTATTATTAAAACCAAAATGTAACTAAAGTATTTAATATGATTTTATAAGTCTCCAGAAGCTTACAGATATTTACATCAAAGTGTTCACTCAGAATCTATGAATCCACATTTTTATATGATCACTAACAATAATAAATTTGCCAATTTAATACAGAAATTATACTATTAGCTATAACTACCTTTTCATAACCATAAAATAGAATGAGGCTATAAATTAATATATTAAGATACTTCATACTAGGGAAGTATACCAACTCCTTTGCTGGGAGGAAGGGGGGGAGGGGAATGTTAGGCTTCATGATACATGGGTTAAGAGGAATGTTATGATCATAAAACTAATGAATTTATTACCAAACCATCATTTAAAATATTACATAGAAAGATTTAGCAAAAGTTTTGCTAAGAAGGCTAACCTTATTTGGACAAATAAAATATAGTTTGAATGGCTACTCTTTAATTTATTAAAATAAAAATAACTATCCTTAAATCGTGTAAATGGGTTGGAAGCATATAAGTTCTTCAATTGAAAACTAACCAATCACATAAAACACACCAATCGAAAGGCAAGTAAAACATATTATTTGATTGTAATTTTTCAGATTATCTTTCCAAGTTTAATCAAATTATAATACAGCTAGCTCATGAGTAAGAAAGTAATTTCTGTTTTTTTCCGGCTCACATTAAAGTTATGAGTGCTACGAACGATTGTGTATTCAAAACCTTTAAGATTTATCCACATTTAGCTTTTTTATAGGCCGAGGGCTATGGGGCAAGAGTCTAATTTTCATATCTGACATATCTACCTACCAGATCTACTTTCATATATTCATAAGTTAAATCATATAGTTTTAATATGTTCCTTTTTATAGATACTATCAGTACGTATAAATTAATACTAATAATATACTAAAATTATATCTCTGTTTGACCACCAAAATTTATGCTTGTATTTTCTTAAAAATTTTCTACCAAAATTCTACTATAGGTCTTCACGAGGAATGTATACGATTCGAATCTTTAGTCGTAGACTTCAAGAGGTAGCAGATAGGATGTGAGTTTATGTATTTATGTTAACTGGCATTCATTCAATCTAGCTATGTTTGGTTATTCATCAGTAATAATTGCACGAAAAATAATGTAATAAATGAAATCCATCACACCTTGAAGTTAGGTGACCTAGCTCACCAATTTTGTGTGGCGGGAGGTGTGCACAGCTACCTGCAGGCGAGTTCTGGTGTTTCGTCATCAACCGGGGGACCCGCAGATCGATACGACCCATAAAACGCTTAGCAAATAGCTACAATGTCGGCAAGAAGATACGTCACCCGGGTTTACAGAGGAACTTTATAGGAAGATACGGTGATGTTTTGTTTCCAAGCACGTCGTGTTTTATCTATAGAGGGTGTGATGTTTTCGGCAATCTTATGAGTGTGCTTGTCATGTAATTGAGACTAGGCTATTTATCATGGCTCAATCTTAAGAACAACATAATTAAACTCTTTTGAACTTTGGGTCAATACGCCACGGTGCTAAACATAGTTTAGTATTTATATGTATGTCCATTATAATACAACTTGAATTGAAAACTCCGGTAAATTTTGACCAAGCTTGATACACACGAGGGTTATAACACCCCAATATATTTATAAAATGTTTTATAGGTTACGTATCCAATAAAGTCAAATCTTTAAAAGCTGAATAGTTTGGTCATATTTGTCGTTCACACACGAAGATGGAGGAATTAGATTCATTGATTAATAATGATGTAGTTTTATTTTTGTGTCATGTTCTATATTCAATTAAATAGTAATACATTACTATAAAATGGATGAATGATTCAAATAAAAACATGTCCACAAAGTAACGACAGCATACTTCAATATATTTCAATTTGTTCAATATCGGCAAACTGTTGAAGGCAATGTTTCTACGAAAAACACGCACTGTCAACAGTTGACGAGTGTCCGATATGAGTTGCAATAGCACAACAACTCCCGGAAATATTATTTCACTGCAAGTACAGTTTGTGCATAAAACTTCTAAAAAAAATCGCGTTCTCACATATAATAACACAGAATAACGAGAAATGTTTAGAATATATTAATGTTGCATCCTGGAGCATAGGACATTTGGGATGTTTAATTTGGGATATAATTTATTATTTTATTATTTATGTATGAAATTATATTGTAAAGCACTGATTTAATGGCTAAAATTTCGCTATTTAAAATGGATCTTAAGGTTATCATTTAAAAACTAAGGCTCTGGTTACAAATTTTAATGTATAGTAGCTTCTACGTCTATGAATTTAGTTTATATATAAACTGTCCACGCCACATAGAGGGCAAAAGACAACTAACTGACAGCTTTCGTATCAATAAACTAGCTGTTTATATAATTATTTTTCAGAATCCCTTCATATGTTTAGAGAACGTGTAACAATTAGCTACAATGACACTTCAAGGCAAAAGTTCATTTCCATTTTGATGTCTTTATAAATATGCCTCAACTTATATTCCATCTATCTCCCCGCTTAATCTTTAGGATGTAAATTTACGTTTCAGTAAGAAAGTACACGGCCTTGATGCAAAGTTATGTGAAAATAAATAAATATACATTGAGGATGAGCCGAAACAATTAGACGATTACTTACTCACTTCCGCAACCATTAAAACCATAGCCGGTCCTTAACCTCACGCACAACCACCTTTCACCCCTGCCTGTTACTAGTCCTTACCTCTTCCCACCTTAACTATTCAGGTCCTTCTTCACATCAACTCTCCATTTGTTTCTTGGTCTGCCCAGTGGTAGTTTACCTTCAGGTCTTCCTTCACTGACATCCTTTATCAAGCCATATCCTCTTCTTGGGAGATGACTGAACTATGCTAGTCTTCTGCTTCTAATGACTGATGTTATGTCATGTTTTGTGTACTATTCTCAGATCTCTCTATTATTCCTAATCCTCCATTTATTTCCCTCTTTTAGTGCTCCAAGTATTATACGAATAGTAACTTGAAAATTAACACTTTAATTGAAAAGTAAATATTCACTAGCTAAATAAAAGCAAACTGCATGCTAAACTTTTTGGAAATAATATCGCTCAAGTGAGCTCCACTGGATGTCAGACAAACCTCAGCACGTTGCCCATCACGTTCCTCAGTATAGATCGTCTAATTGTTTTCGCCCCCCCCCCCCCACTATGTGTATATAATTATATTTACTAGAACAAAGATTACCTTTGCTAGATACTCCTTGCGTTGAAAGCCAGCAATCGTGGTTTTTTACTAATACATTAAAAATCTTCTACAATTTTACAGCTTTTAAGACTTTTTACTAGGTGCTAATTATTTATTTTAAAGTTTTTTACCAGGTAAACATATAAGAAACGGTGTTAACGTACTTAATAATTTATAGTTATTAGTAGTTTCATTACTGTATTTTAATTTTTTTAAATTTCAACCTTTCAACCTGGTTAAATAAGTATATATAATTTTATAGAAACCTATACTACGAATGTAAGCATAGCGTGTATACTAGATGATCCAAAAGTCGCGCAACCCTGTTTTTCCAAATATATTTCTCGCAGAAGACCATCGAAAGTGAACATGTTGTTTATATGTGTGGCAACACTGTAATGTTGGCCGGGTGTTGTGCAGGCCATGTGATCTTGAGACATACACTAGGTCTATCCAGTTGAGTTACAGCATTTGAGGTTGTAAGTTGAATTTTTCACGAGCAGAACGAGTATTCATTTTGGAACATTATTTTAAGGCCAACTCATACATGGAATGCCAACAATTGTTTTTGCGTAGTTTTCCAGAATCACGCGTGCTGAATAAATTAACAATATACCGAATTGATGGCACAAAATATAAGTTTTTCTCTTTGGGTTCCGTGACTTTTGGATCATCCTGTATTACTGTGGTTATAAGGTTGTTAACAAACAACATACATCTTTCTGTTAAGGTGGGTATGTACGTAACGTGAGTAGAGGCAAGAGTTTTTGCAGTTTTTATAGCAAAACTTTTTTTATTACCTAAATAAAATATAATACTACTTCAGTATAAATATAGAGTTTAGTTTTCTCCACCTGTTGATGTCAACAGTTGCTGGATATCTGTCATGAGCATAGTGACATTGGATGAGAAACTTTTTAAATGATGAGGAAAAGCTGTCATTACATTCTAGGACACCTTTACAGATATTCAAGACCTGTTTAGGTCTCTGTGTGAAGAAAGTTAAACTCTATGTTTCTACTAATGGCTTTTTTTTACCAATAAAGTGTTTTTAGATAAATTATTATTATTATTATTATTATTATTATTATTATTATTATTATTATTATTATTAGCACCGCGTCTTACTACCCATTCGGGTTATACGCACTTACGCTAGTGTGCAATGGTAGGTTGATTGTGAGATGAAATGGGGGACCTACAGTTTAACGTGTGATCCGAACCACGGTGGAGGCCTGGCATTCCTCACATTCACAAGTTGTGATTAATACACATCTTGTCAGAAGTGAAGGAAGGGTTTGGTAATCATATAAATCTGTGCTAGGACCGAGGATTGAACCCCGGACCTTCAGCACAGAAGTCTGACACCTTACCCCTAGACCACCAGGTCACATTTTTTAGATAAATACTGCAAAAAAATTACCTTTTCTCTCGACCCCCACACTCCTATCTGGAAGATTTTTTTACAGGATTTTATGTATAGTTAAAAAAAAATTGAAACTTCTGTCAAAAAAAAAGTATGGATTTATATCAAATTAAAAATAGTTATATATCCATAATAAATAACATGGCATCATACAATAAACTTTAATAAAACTCCATCAAATGGATCACTAGATATATTTAATAGGGATTACAACTTTTTTAATGAATCATACATTTTAGCTTAATTACTTAGGAAAGAAAACCTAGAGTCATATTCAAATAACAAGAAACCTTTTTGAAAGCTACAAAATGTATATACATTCGCATATCAATTCATGTTATCTACAGCTGTCACTTTTGATAGATAATAATGAGATAACACTAATGATATAGTAAAATGTTTTCAATATTGACCCGAGTCACTGTGTTTGCTATTTCTAAAAGTTTATTTCTAACAGAATACTGCTCTAATTCTGGACATTTATTTCTATAACCTTGGCAATGTACTATATAAGAGTACAAGTATATTTTGAATTAATGTATTCACTGAAGACCTCTGGGATTGAACAAAGGCCACTGAGACTTGCATCTTTCCACTCTAATACTCAATCAATGAAACTATATCTGTAAAATATGTTTATTTCACAGTTTATTCTGACCATAAAATGAACCATAAGGCTGTAATTGAATATTAAAGCGCCCTAAAAAGCTATCATCCTATTTAATTTCCACTCCTTAATGTCAAAGTTTGTTCTCTCCCAAAGCAATGTCTAGTTTTGTGTCTCAAGTCCCAGTACCCAAATTGTAATGGTCCGCGTGGAGTCGTGTGATCCAGGATTAAGATCCCATAGCCTCTCTGGAACACAGCTGCTACCTGGTGGGCATAATTTGCTCTCTTTATGGTCCGCGTACCTCCTTCTTAACCCGACAGCCAGGATCCTGTCCGAGGTTGGAGGTTTCTTCCCTCACATTAGTTTCCGTCGACCCTACAGTGGGATTATCCCACTGTCTAGAGAAATCCATTCAAGTTACTTTGTGGGCGTCCTCCAACGTAGGACCTTCGCTTTTATTTCATGAGAAATTTACGGGAAGATTCATCTTGTACAATTAAATAAGCTTGTGGTTTTTATGGAGTATTTTTATCCTGAGATACAATCAAGTATCTCAAAATTGAATTCACTAACAAATATTCTAGTTGATCTATAAAACACTTAATTTACAATTGTTTATTTTAATGCTATTACGATTGTTTTAATAAGGCTTTACAAAATTTTGTTTTAAAAATTTACCTATTTAAACTCTTCTTTAAACCTAGTAAACATACATATTTATTTGTAAATACATTTAAAAATACTTTTTTAATTTTAATTGTGTTTAATAGGATAAAAAAAGCTAATTAAACTCATTTTATCAAACATAAAATAAAATTAACAAAACGCCGAAAATTTTAGTCAACCAAATTAGTAAAAAAAACCCATCAAATTATGTTTATTTCACATTTGTGTACTTTACTATTATTCACGTTGTGATTAATTACAAAGCAATATAATAACATTATTTTATAATACTACCGACCTTTTAAAATAAACATATTGCCTTTACATCTACATATTTGCTATCTAATTATTGCGTGGACCTCAATTACTAGCTGACACACACACACAAATTTGTACAAATTAACATGTGAGTAATAAATTGGGTGACCTGGTGGTCTAGGGATTAGGTGTTGGACTTCTGTGCTGGGGGTCCGGGGTTAAATCCTCGGTCCCAGCAAAGATTTATCTGATTGCCAAACCCTTCCGTCACCTCTGACAAGACGTGTAATAATCACAAATTGTGAATGTGTTTAATTCCAGGCCTCCATCGTGGTTCGGATTCCACGTTAAACTGTAGTTCTGATTGCCAAACCCTTCCTTCACCTTTGACAAGATGTGTATTAATCACAACTTGTGAATGTGAGGAATGCCAGGCCTCCACCGTGGTTCGGATTCCACGTTAAACTGTAGGTCCTCCATTTCATCTCACAATCACCCTACATTACACATTAGCGTGAGTATAACCCGAACGGGTAGTAAGACGCGAGGCTAATAATAATAATAATAATAATAATAATAATAATAATAATAATAATAATAATAAATTGTAAACAGCTTTTACTATATATGAGAATGGGAATCAATCAATTTTGATTATTTTTAAATTGTAATAATTTTATTAATTTTTTGAATATCAATCTTTTTATTGGACTTGTTTTATTTATTTCTTTTTTAGTAATTATATTAAGTGAAGATTATTTACATGGGAGTGATAATATTAATCGTTTTACTATATAAGTTTTAATATCTATGTTGTCAATAATATTTATAATTATCAGACCAAGTTTAGTTATAATTTTAATAGGGTGGGAGCGTATAACCCGAACGGGTAGTAAGACGCGGTGCTAAATATTATTATTATTATTATTATTATTATTATTATTAATAGGGTGGGATTGCTTCGGTTTAGTTTCATATTATTTAGGAATTTATTATCAAAATGTAGAATCTTACAATGCTGGCATATTAACATTCTTATCAAATCAGATTGGAGATTTAGCTTTATTAATAGCAGTTTTATGTATTTTAAGTTTTGGGATATGAAATAATATATTTTTCATTTTAGCTATATGAAAAATTCTGATGTAATAATGCTAATTATACTTAAAGTATTGGTTGTTGATCTAACAAAGAGAGCTCGAACTCCTTATTCTACTTGACTTCCTGTTGCAATAGTAGCTCCTACTCCACTTTTTAGTTCACTCTTCAAGATTAGTAATTGCAGCTATCTATACCTCAGTTTTATCTTATGTGGTGCTGACTGACAGCTCACAGCTGACTTCTGACGGCTTTGAAAAGCTACCAGAACAAATTATGTATCCCTACGCCGAACCATATGATCTGCAAAAAACATGTCTTTAGCAGTTGTCACTTCTGACAGTCAAAATTTAGGTATATACCTAAATGTTGACTGTCAGAAGTCAACTGTGAACTGTCAGTCAGCACCACATAAGCTAAAACTGAGGTATATATAGTGGTTCAATTTAATTCAGCTTTAATTAAAAGAAAACTAGGCCCTAATTACCTCATTGTGTTGATGGGCCTTTAAACTATGATAATAATAATAAAAGAAACCTGATAAGACGTATGCTAAATTTGATTAATTTATTAAAACAATATTTATTTACCGTTACTTAAATAACCCCAAAAATGACCTGATTATTAAAATATTAAATCCTCGGATGCCATAGCCCCCAGCCCTCTAAAAATGTCAGTATATTAAAAACCAAACTCAGTGTGTTTTGTTGGTTTTACACATGTTTTCAAAACCATCAGACCATTAACCAGATAATGGTCATACCCATGATATCTTCCCCTACAAACTTCTTGAACAAAAAAAATTATCTCAAATAAGTTAGTATCTAATAAACTTAAGAGTGCCATAAAAACTTTTTTCATCCCGCATCCAAGACACTAATAAAAGTGACGTAATTGGTCTAAGGCAGGATTCGCAAACATACGGCCAAGAGACATATCTGACCGGCCCGCTTGTCTCCAATACTTTTATATTACTATAACTATCCAGACTGCAGTCATACACACACAAAATATAGTCGTTGATTTTAGTGTGTGCTATTTTTTGGTCAATTAAATACTAGATTGTGGGAATTTTTATTTACATAATTTTAATAAATACTGCTTATTCTCTTGATTATTTCACTAACCCACATACACATCTGGGAGAATATAAGTTTTAAATATTTTAAATATATATTAATGATTTTAAATACATATCATAAAATAGCTATCATAGAATTACATTGGTGGGCACGTGGATTACACTTCAGACTTTTATGGTCAAGTTTACCATTTTCACGGAGTTCAGGGCTCGAATTCCAGCTGGGTGTATATAGGGTGCTTTTCCTATATGGGATCTAAATTGTATCTTTCTAGTTCGTCCCTTACCCACTAGCGTGATTAAAATGTGAATAATCTGGATGGGTATTAAGATGCGCTGCAATAACAAAAATATAAAATATATTAACACAAACATGATTCTACGGGCTGCGGCCCCAACACGCCCCGAATTTGTGAATCCGGCCCTGCGACTACTTTGAGTTTGAGGCCACTTGTCTAATGGATACCACTCTATAATCTTTGTATAAAATTATAGGAATATTTATTTTTATATTTATTTTTTCAACGAATCTTACTACCAGTTGGGGCTATACTCATATGTACTGTACAAACTACGTTCATGTATAATGTATTAAAAGGTTGAATTCATTTAGAGTGCACACACATATGCGTGGAGGGAGATTGAAACACCATTTAAGAAACACCACTCTTATACACCAAACAGGGAATAGGACCATGGTCTACCCGCCATCGGCGAGACTCGGTGCACACTGTACACGAATTGTGGAACAACTAATACGGCTGCACATGAATTGTGGAACAACTAATACGGGTGCACACGAATTGCGTAACAACTCATCCGAGCTCGGTAATACCCTTAACACAAAACTGCAGAGTAAATATTAAATTCATAATAACTTTGTTCAAAATGAAACATGGAGGCTATGTTAGGTTAGGTTGGATTAGGCTAGGTTAGTCTAGGTTAGGTTAGGTTAGTGGTTAGGAGTTGAATGAGATTACAGGTTGCTACGCATTTTGTGTGGATCAGCTGGACGGTATACTTTATTCCAAAATTTGAGTGGGCCCTCGAGACTAACGCCTAAATCACTTGACCACCTAAACCGGTTCCTAGGTGTCAATTCCACTCACAATAACAAACCAATTCTGTAATTTGTAAGCCTAAACACGCCTGAACTCATCTCGAAATTGAAGTGACAAAATTAGTACGATAAATTGAGAATAAAAATACTAGCCTATGCTTGGAAATTCAAGTATTTATCAGTTATACTATCGATACTTGTCGAACAATAACATTATACAGAAAAGTGAAATCTATTAAGTATTCACCTCTTTTAGTAAAAATAGTACTAATGTTCTTGTATTCCTTTTTATAAATGTTTAACTCAATTATTTTGCTCAAATAAAAGAAAACTCAAAGCTATATAGCATTTAAACGTTATGGATTGGTCTTAATAATATTAACTGTATACAACAAATGTATATTGGTACACAGCAATTGAAAAGGGTGGTAATCTACCGTTATATATATATATATATATATATATATATATATGATGGTTTATACACATATATATGTATAAACCATCATTTAAAAAACACTAATAAAATGTTACCTCGAAATTATCTCATTTTTCTACTTTGTTTTATTGCATCGTGCTTTAGCTAATTGCCAAGTCTGATACGTTGATCGCATTATGGTGCTACGTGTCGTAGAGTATCCGTCCCAGGACGGTGACGTCACTCCCCTGCCAGTTTAATAAATTACCTCGTGGAGGCTGCAACATGTGAATGCTCGCGTAATGGAAAAACTTCACAGAGCTGGAACGGGAACGAATACAAAGGGCAGCTTTCCCAATATCTAAAGCAGAAAGTGGAAGGAAAAAAAAATAATCAACTAGCTATCAATTCTTAACTTGAGCTAGAATGTTGAACTTGGTTCTTACGGTTCGTAGAAAAATACTACACATTAGTAGGCTATTGTTTTAATAGACCTGCTCTATGGTTCAGTCGCTATCACTTCTACCTACTGTATTAGGGGTCCCGCATTTGATTCTCGAAAGATGATAAATACCACTGATAAGATTTTATTTATTATTTATTTATAATGAGTTGTATTTTTAAATCCCCTTTTTGTGTGTGTGTGTGTGTTTCACTTAGAATCAAACTTTAATGGATTGAAGAAGAATTGAATGCGTAGACAATATATTTTATAATATTATTTTTAATTTATGAATTAATGACCAAATGAGGTTTTTTAAAAATATTTTCCTTCGTGTTTTATTGTGATCATATAGTATATTATCTATTTAAGCTTCATACACTCTGACATAGGGAAGGGCATTGAAGCATGTGTTAAACGAGGCGACTTTACTCGCCGCTACTACAGTATCCACTACTAGTTGTCTTCAAGAAGCTTAGTGTGAAAGCGTAGTCACCACACTCATGTCCAACTAGCAATTGAAAATAGTCGTGGCTACTTGAATTGAACATGTTCAATTCTACTCACCAGTAGCACGCTACTCCTTGGTCACGTGATCTAGTCGCCGATACTAATAGTGTGGCAGTAGCCTTGTGTGACAGCCAAGTCGCGTCCTAATCACTGCAGTAGCCCCTACTGAGCTGTGTTTGCCCATTTTTGTGCCAATCGCTGTGTGTTTATTTATCACTCTTTCAAGATATCAAAAGTTTTGAAGGGGTGGTTATTTTTTGGATATTTTTTAGAAAATATGAGGAATTTTGGGACACAGCAAATTAAAACTATATTCACAGGACGCCTGGAAGTACAATTTCACCAAGTAATGTGAAACGAATGGGATGGGGTTGGGTACACACCGAGAAAAAAATGCGGAACTTAATAGATGAATATTATAGTCGTAAAACGTGTCGACGATGACCGATAGACGACATTTTCAAAGGTGTACAAGGAACAGACTGGCCTACTCACCGTGACTAAAAGTAGAAAATAGTAGCAACGTATGACAGGTGAGTAGCAGCTACAAGAAGTGGTTACACGTTATCGGTGAGTAAAGTCGCCTCGTGTAACACAGGCTTAAGGCGTAGTATAAATAGTCGCTTGGTGATGGTGAGAAACCCATCTCAACATATAAAAAACACTAAGTTCTTAGGCGGGTCATGTTTGAACCCCGGTTCACCAATTCAGAGTCAAGCTACAAGCAAATTATTATCATTCAATCCAAGATTGGGGTCGAAAATATTCTTCTATTTATGTTTGTATCACTATGGAACTTCGCCTATAAAGTTAGAAAATTTGTTAGTTTGGATTAAATGTTCTGGTTGAGTTTATATAGAGGTGGTCACAAGTCTGAAATTTATATAAATTTCATAAGGTAGTCGACCAAATTCTCAACCATACGAGAGTAAAACCACCACACATTTTTCCTCCTAATTAATTTTTTGGCGTGCCTCCATAAGGTCAAACCTAATAGAACCGGGGGCAATATCAAGCGAGTTCCGTTTCCAACCCAAACAATTTGTTGGCTATCAATAGAGGGAATAGCTTTTATACAATTGTTACCACACAATATCAAGGCGGGTCTGAATTCACACCAACAAGTTGAATTTTAATCATATCTTTTAAAAAGTTGTTTAGTAAAACTAAAGTTCAATTTTCATAGGAAGAACTTTTTAAAAATTAAAACATATTTTTTGCAGACAACATTGATATCCATTTACTATAATATTAGTGTTATCTTATGAGTATGTATAATATATATCAAAAGGGGTAGCGCATATTAAATGACTTGACATATAAATACATGAAAGTAGAAATAATAACTTTTCTAGCTGTCAGATAAGGTTCTTTGCATAGCATATTATTTCAATAAACTTTTAATACTCTGAAAATAACATAGTATTATCCATGCCATTTTTCTCTAAGATAAACTTTAAGTTCGTCACTTACAACCATAATACAAGACAATACTTTCCGCCATAAAGGGAGTAAAATTTCGTGACAATTAAAAACATCAAAACTTTTGACTAACACAAAGGTAATAATATCAAGGTAACCAAATTTTCGTCTTTGTGTAATCTGCACAAAGATATATTCTTAAAATTAATTACTAAAATTTCCTTCAAATTTATTTTGCACATGGTGTTCCGACGAGCTGTCATTGTGGGATTTAACAAATTAACCCGACATGTTTGCTTCATAAACCCACCTAAAGTCATTACATTTTTTTTACATGAAACTTGGAAGATGTTTACTTTCGTCGACATGTTTAATATAAGACTATATTTATGTCGCTCCTGGATTTTGATGATTTGCGAGTGAGCTAAGAGCGAGGTGGAGATTAATAAAGTTTTTAGTCTTTGCTCTTCTAGAACTATGCCATCAACATTTCTGGTAGTGGAACAGGGTGACATTCCCCTCCAATATTTGTGTTTTCGGGAAATTCCCCTTCAATAAATAATATAGTTGACTGTTTTTTTGAATAACTTTCTTACTTTTACACATACAGTGTATTAAACAAAGTGACCTTGTTTCAATTAATGTGGATAGTAGCACTGCAAGCGTAAATTCATTCTGAAAAGTGTACATTTATTTTAACTATCTATAGAACTTTAAAACATATTTGAGAAAAAAATATATCAGATAATTAGTAACGAAACTGTGTCACAACATATAAATTTATTGTAAAAAGTTAGAATTTATGGTATTATTTAAACAATGTTACATATGTACTTAATGAAAGAATAAAGAAGATAGTGGGTAAAGTCAATGCTCACTTGAATTAAGTGCTAGTTATTAACCCACAATTAATAATACGCTTGTAAGTAGGCCTGTGACTAAATTTGCTCAAATATAAGTATCTAATGGGCAATGCTATATTAGCCTCCGTTTATAATAATAAGTAGGAACTAGTAAGGGTAAAAAATAATAGTAATAATAATAGTAATAGTAATAATAATAATATAATAATAATAATAATAATAATAATAATAATAATAATAATAAGGGCCTCTTTCCTGCCCACAAAGTTGAAAAATCAGCCACTTCATGGTATAGCCCCGTCATTCGTTCTGTATACGTGTCATTGTCTGGAGGAAAAAAAAACTCAATTAAAAGCCCTTAAACCAAGCAAAGTTTAAATATATTTAAATTTGAAAAACAAGACCTAAAAATATGTTGTCCAAACAGGGCTATTTTATATTTTTAATTACCATGATTAATATAATATATTAACTTAGTTATTCATTAATAATACAACAATAAATATATATTTAATAATAATTTGCATACATTGTACAGTAAATAAATATAATAATAATTTATAATACATATAGTAACTTCACTATTCATTAAAATTTAGAAGATACAACTTTATTTTACTAACATGCAATTTAAATATAATTTAACTTAGAGAAACAACCAACCCAATCCTTGTGCCAGGATATTAAATGTCGTATTTGTTGAGAGGTGAACCCAAATACTAAATTTCTAAGTGTACCATCTGACCATGACTCATAATCTCCTTGACTTATAGTTATAATATCTTTACTGACCACTAGAACAAGGGGGTAGACTTATCATCACACTATTTAATCCATCAAATTAACGCACCAAAAAAAAACCACTTGGCGTCATTGCCTTTATTTGTTTACGGATACGTTTAACAACAGGATTAGTCCCGGCTTTACATATTGGATAGGGATAGTAGAAAATCAAATATGCACAAGGGTTAAGGGGTGGGAAGGATCTCATATCAAAAGCACACTAAGATGTGTATCAAAAGCGCATAAGGTAAAACAACAACTGTATAACGTGGCAACATGGCAAACATGTAATGTTAACAAATAACTTAATTTTACTCTTAAGGTGGTGTTGTAGGGGATCGAGAAAATGGCAGTGTTTTTACAGTTTTTATATACAAACATTTCTTTGTCCAAAATAAATAAAATATTGCTCCAGTAGCAAACGTTTAGTTTAATTTTCTTTCACAAGGGGATATCAATAGTTGTTGAATATCTGTCATGAGCATAGCAGCATTAGATAAGAAATTTTTTAATGAACAGAAAAGGTTGTCATTACAATTCCAGAACACTCTGACAGATATTCAACAATTGTTGATATCCCCTTGTGAAGAAAATTAAACTAAACGTTGCTACTGAGCAATAATTATTTATTTTGGACAAAGAAATGTTTTTGGTATGAAAATTGCAAAATCATTGGCCTTTTCTCACTCTCCTTCCACCCCACTTAATAATAACCACAATAAAATAATTAAACCATAGGGACAGCCCTCTTACTCTTTACGATGGTGGTTAGATAAAAAAAGGCTAGGTTGGTTGTGGTTAGGTTAGGTTGATAACTAGCTAATTCACAAAACTCACAATACTGGTAATTTCTGAAAAATAAACTTTCTTGCAGGTGTTGCCATATGGAGCTCAGAGATTACAAACAATTATGTGTGCGTTTGATGCACATACCGTGTGTCCTCCTGATATAATACTCCAAATAAAGGTACACAAATTAGCCTGTGCGCTTTCAGTACACACCCGATTGGGATACAATCCCAGACATTCCTGTCAACGGTGACAGAATTTAACGTGGGTCTAACGTCTTAAACTTTAGAACACAGCTACAGGTTTATTTGAATGTTCGTATGTATACGATAACCATTTATTAGACCCCACTTTGCTGGTCAAATGGTACAAGGTGTCACTCTAGCAAGAGAGTGGACTGCCAGTGGTGGAGAGAACTATGGCTCTAATCCTGGTAGTTATATTTAGGGGGATTTTTGCTGGATGGTTTTCTACTCTCTTTCTCCTCTTTCTTTCTCTCTCTCCATGAAAATGTGGATACACCTTTTCTTACTCAACCTAACGCATTCCCAGAACAAATTGTTATTATATTAAATACGCGTATAATCCGAACGGATGACGGGATGTGGTAATAAGAAAAAAAAATTAATAGTGTTACATTTTCATCCCTGTCGGGAATCTAACTTGGTCTTATAATTTCGGAAGTGTATTTGTTAAGTTCCCCGGCAACGAGGGTGGTTGCGGATGGTTGGATCCGACCGGCGTGGACTGCACCCGGTCAGCCGGGCTATACATCCTCGTTGTATAATTCACGAGAAAGCAGAGACTGTTGTTTGCCAGGAATATTTCATTACGTCCGTTGTCTGGGCCACCGACTGTTCCTGAGCCTTATCTCACCTTGCACCTAAGGCCCTCCCGGAGGACAATAAGCTTCCCCTGGTTAGATCCTGACATGAGAGAGTACGCGTGTAAAGCCGAGTTCATACTTGTTATCAGGTCCTCGTATCAGATCGCTGTGACCCGCCACTAGCCGGTATTTCGCATCAAAGGAAGCTACGGGGTTAGTATACGGTCGTCTGGAAGTACTCCGCCACAGCACGCGACTTATTGAAATGTGGAACGCTTCAATGATCGCGATGGAACTATGATCTGCCAAAATTGTATCTCCAAAAGTCTCAGGCCTATCGTAAACCCGCTTTATCCCTGATAGTGACGGAGATACGATATGAGGATATGATACAAGTGTGGACCCGGCTTAAGAGAATGTCAATTCATCATTGAATTGTTCATTTTAGTTTACTTACTCTTCAATGATGTCTTCAAAAACACTGCACATACATTATATAGTTTACAAATTAAATAAAAACATATTTAATATATACATTAAATTTACTATTTTCTATTAAATTGTATATAATTTTATTTATTACAAACTATTATATAATTTTTTTTAACATTGTGCCTTACTACCTGTTCGTTTATACTTATATGCACTAATTACGCTAGTTAGTTAGGGGTGAGGAAGGTTAGATTTAAAGGAAGTCTACCCGCATTTGCTTCGAGGTAGAGTGGAAAACAATTTAGTGAAAACCACTCTCAGTGTAACTAACTAGGATTCGAACCCTGATATCCCTGTCATCGGCAATCTAGTATAGTGCGATGAGTGACGCCTTAGACCATACGGCCAATGAAGAAGGTTATTTGAGAAGTAGTTTTTTACACAAGATTTGTAAATTTCTAAATCTGCCATTTCACCAGACTCTAACTTTGAAATGTCAAGTATTTAGACATTATTTGGGTATCTGGAGTAAGCTCACTACATATCTGGCATTTTTAAATTGTTTATGTCTCCTTAAGTTACCCCTTAATTTGGGCGCGTTTGAGCAACAAACAGACAAACAACATTTTATTTTTATGTATTAGTGTGATTTAAGCTATCTAGGTCACTTGGTTTTGGAGTTATAGCACCTGTACACATACCCACAAATACACAGACACACATACATACATATATATAACATACAGACAAATACAAATCTATATTACCTACATCATATGATGATTGATTATTGGTTCCATTGTCAGGCTTCCCGTAGTTTATGAGTTATAGCTTTGAACATGCTAAAATTATTGTTCTATGGCCACAATTTTTTTTCCGAGATGGACGTATTGTATAATATTATTATATTTAGGAACTTTTAAAAATCGTTCTAATGAAAATGTAATAAGCATAAGCTGAGAAAAAGGCCAAAAATAAATTTTTTGTAGTTGTTATTCTGAAATAAAATGGGTGAACTAATTTTTGACTATATGTTAACCAGACTTCCAAGTTATATATATGCAAAATTTCATCAGAAAAATTATTATTGGTACAATAGTTTGGACGTTTTGAGTGACAAACTAATAAAAGGCAAATATTTCAATTTTATATAATTAATAGGGTAAAAGTAAAAAAAAAACTAATTTCACATAAGCTATTTTCCCTAAGTAATAGTTACACAAAGCTTAAGATCTTCATGGTCCTTCATTTGGCATATTTTTACACCGGCAATCACGCAGTTTAATACATCCGGCTCACAATAGTTGTGTGGTGACAAAAACTAAGGTTTCCCAAAGAAAGTGGTTAGTACCAAGTTTTAGCTTTCTACGTTTCTTGGTTCCATAGCTATATGAATAAGTAGTTACAATGTCTAATGTGCTAGGCTCACCATGGGTGTAAAAATAAGAGGCTAAGCTGCACACACTAAAGTTTAACCCAATTACGTATTTAAAGTTTAAAATTGCTTAGTTAATTGAGTTTAAAGATGCACTTCTCAGTTGACACATGGTCTAATTCATTGGGCTTGACATATTTGAATTTTTAAAATACACCCAAGCTGCACACTTTGAAGTTTCACTAAATAGACTCGAAAAGTTCCGCCTTTATCTGGTTTGCAATGTCCAAAGTTATCTAAAATCGAAATGTGTTTCCAATTGACCGTAAGATAGAGAGTTAGGGACAAACGAAACAAAATATCAAAATTATAGAAAATGTAATAAACTCTACTTATTAACATTTAAATAGTCAGCCATGTGCTGCTGCTTGCTGTATACCATTTTAATTAATATTTTCTGCCTTTAATGGGAGATCTAAACTGTCTTAATATGTATACATGTAAATGTAAGGTCAAATCACATAAAGATGTTGAACTTTACCTATTTGTAAGTTCTATTTGTTAAAGAATCACGATTTGCCTATTAATGTCAATATAAAACAACCAGCACAAAATATTGTTTCTCTTTGGATTTAACATTGAAAATATGTATTCTGTAATTACTCTTTGGATTGCGGTTGATTTGGTGACCAAGTTAAACAGAAAAAAATTAACTCTTCATTCATGGTTTGTTGATATTTCCAAAGCTCTCGTTGCAAAGGAGACTCATAAAAAAGATCTGTACATTAAAAGTTAATATTTTTGAATTGTTACAAATTTAAAACGCAAATGTAACCACACTAACAGTAGGATTTTTTTAGACATTGCTTCATTCGCTGTTAAGATAGCGTAATAGTATATAGCTAGCCCTTTATTCTTAAAAATAAGGAGTACAACAGAAATAATCCCATCTCAAGCCGATGAGTACTTTTTTAGTATACTGATAACAAACACAGAGATAAAATTAAACGTGTAAACAAAAATATACAGTTTTATTATATTATGAATACGAAACAACAAACAAAATTATTAAAACAGATCACTGTATTATAATCTGCCATTATTCTCTGGATTTGATAGTGGAATTTCTATTCTAGTTTCTCCATGCTTTTGAATGGCAAATAACACGTCGACGAATTAAAATGAGTTAATAAATTAGGTTTATGTTTTATAGTTTTTATTTTGTATCAGTTTTCAAGTTTTGAAAGTTTTGCCCACCTCTTGAGTAATTCCTATACAATTTAACCAAATCAGCTTTCCAGCTTATTGAAAAGTATTAAAAATGATCTGGACAGATATACACTCACATTTATAATGTACTTTAAAAATGAAATATTGGACCATATATTAAAACCTCTGATAAATTTACTAGACGTTGTCAGCCGGTCAGTATAAATTACCAAACAGGACATTGAATTCTAGAAACAAAATGCCAACTATAGAGCTAATAGTATTATAAGACAATTGAACAACTTTTTAAAATTAAAATTAAATTAAGAATGTCCTCATTTGCTTAAGTTTTATATGATGTCAAATCTTTTAGTTTGCTTCAGAATTATTTTATTGATGGGAACGAAATTGATGGTGCCGAAAAAAAGTTAAAAGTTGAGATTACATAGACTTTGAAATTTGGGACCCTTGTGCACCCCTATGAACATGTAACTTTTTTTTTCCCACATTCATAAAACGTTTTGGCTCTAGAACATGGAAGTGTAATTTGTCACGGACTATTTACTGTGGGGTAAACACACGAAAACTTCATTCTTTTTATATCCGATTTTCACCAAAACTACTTCCTCGGCTAATGTTTTCCCTACCGCACATATCGATCCAAACGCCAAATACAATGCGCGTATGAATGGGAAGTTGGGTAGTAAAGTAGTGAGTGCCATGTGTTTATGTGGCGCCCATGATTCTAAAGGATCACGCGAGATCACGTGACAAGTCTGCCCGTGACGTCAAGGGGAACTCTTGAGAGAGTTGAACATGGGCCGCGACTGAGGACTTGAATGTACTCTAGAACAAAGTGGCTTCACTCTAGTTTCATACGCAGACCACTTTGCAAGATCAAATATAAGAGCAGACCATCCATCAATCGAATAAGCGTAGTTTAAATATACTCTAAATGTTTTACTATATATTTTTTTATCCATTGTGATTTATATTCAATCACCCGCATTCGTTGGTACACCGTCTAAATTTCAAGTTCATTTAGTCTGGTTTGTCTGGTATGGCGTTAAGGGGGTGCGGGCCTGGCAATATGGACTAAATTCTTAAATCTCAGCCGGATTTACTGAGGGTAATTTTGGAAAAAAAATTGTTTACGCAATTGTAGGTAAGTCTCCTTTCAATAATACCTTCCTCATTTTACCACATTAATGTAATTAAATGAGAATAGCCAAGATGGGTAGTAAGACATGGTTAAACTATATTATCTATATTAGGGTTGTGCAGGGTCCTTAACTTCGGGAAAAAATTTCGGAAAATTAGTAGATTCCGAAACTCAGGCGATAAAAAGTATTTCCCGGAATTTTTCGGGAAACAATATAAAAATATTACAATTAAGTGTAGGCTATCAATGTCATGTTTGTATTTAATATTCAATAAAAATTATTATTGATTATTAAATTTAAATTAACCTGAGACTATTTCCGTTAAGTAGATGGATACCAGAAACCTTAGTCATTTTTATATTTTGTTTGAAAGGAATATTTAATTAACAACAATAATATATAAATTTGTCAGTGACAAACACATACTAGAATTAAACATACATCAGCCCCATGGGGCTCTCGAGAGCTACCTCGCATGATACTACTAACACCTTAACAACTGAGCGCCACTAAATAACATAACCACTCTACCTATAATTGAGGGAAATATTTATCCATGAATAGATGGGATCATGGTACTACTTGCCAGGTTGTGTGAATTGTTCATTGTGTAGTCTGGGATTTCGAATGTTCCTAATGACTTATTTATAGATATAATGGTGCATTGTAATGATGAATAGAGCAAACATACACAAATAAAACAATATGGCCTTTATTTGTTTGCGAGCAGATACTGTTAGGATATTCACATATTTACATTAATTTAATAGAAATGAATGAGTTAGAATTAAGAGGAAAGATACCCGCGTTTGTGCGAAGAGATTTAATTAATCCCCTTGTCGGCATATTAAACCCGATCTACCATCATTGGTTACACAGACTAGTCAAGACCAATAACTTAAAGCCAACCTCGGTGGTCTTAGAGTAAAGTGATCGCCTCAGAACCTAAGGTTCGTTGGTTCAAAACCGCTGTGGTAGAAGGATTTTTCATGAACCAAAAAAATCCGTAGTACAACTTCCTTCGCAGGTTAAGTCAAGTCGTTGGTCCCATGCCAATTGTGGCATTAAAAGAACCTTTAAGACATGTGAAAATATATTTTCTGATAAAATTGGTAGACTCTTTCACTTTCGCCCATAGAAATTCTCGTGTGCAGATATAATCAGTCGTTTCAGAAAATACCAAATAAAATAAAATTTAATAAATAAAAACTTAATCGCCTTTGCTCGTCAATTTGAGTATATTTTTAGTTAGTCTTAAAGTTCAATTCTTTAATTATAAACTAATTTACTTAATATTTGATATCCATAAACGTACATCTAAGATAAAATGTCCCTATTAATATGAATGCATAAACTTAATCCCTTAAGATACGCTACAAACACAAAATGGTATTTAAGTTGTGCAGCAGATTTTTCTCCGCTTATTAAATTTTGTGCCTAAGACTACTTACAGTAGGTTTAGTAGTTTTCATTTTTAAATCTCTGAAAGCAAGAACGTTTCTTCATCAAAGTTTAGCAAGCGAACTGTTTAAATTGATCATTTAATAAAAGTTGTCTCGTGTCAGGCCATGCCCGAGCTATTATGTTGAGTTTGTAATGAAGACGCGGCTGCGCAATGGAGCTCAGGAGAGAGGTGGCAGGCAGGCTGGCTGTACACGTGATTTCCCCAGGGAGTGGAACGGGATCAACGAAACGCCTGCAAGGGTGTGAACTTACACCGGGTTCCAATTCCTTGCTTCATGGGGCTGACTGCTCAGGGGGTGGGCTCAGGTTCAAGCCCAGGTGAACGTGTACTCTTAACTTTTTATTTAATAGATAGCCAGTTGGAAGGGTTGAGATAATAGATACAACTCCTGATTATTTTCCAAAAGATCGTGGTTTAAATCCTGGTTTACTGAATTAGTGGTAATATTTTCCTCGATGTAGTTTCTTATCTTTTCTCCAATCACATTTTAAACTGAAGTGTACTAATAAGAGCAAGTATTATTAGTAACTTAATTTACATTGCTGAGCAGTGGACTAAACTTTAAATCATTTAGTGATGTGGAGGTTTGGTTTTTTAATCCCTGCTAAGGGTGGTTTTTCCTAAATAATGTCATCACTATATATTCCGAAAATGCGGGTAGCATTTACTTTAAAGTCTAACATTGATCATCTCTACCCCATTAGTATGATTAATTGTTGATAGCCCTTACGGGTAGTAAAACATTGGTATAAAAATATTATATATATATAGCTTAATGTATGGGATAAGAAAGAGCATTTAACAGGAAATAGGATGGAAAATTATTATTCAATGTAGAAAATAAACTTAGTGTATGTCGTAGTGTGGTCAGACAAACTCATCCTATAATAGAACCCCCGTAAATTATTGATTAATATAGTTACCAAGATTTAACGGATTGTGAAATTAGTTCCCAAATCAAGTGCTCAGATAACCTTGTTTAATGTCCGGTCCTCAGATGCATGTTCTTTTATTTTTGCTCCAACTTGATGAAATAGATAGGATATATTAAATTATAAAACCATTGAAATATTCTATTATATTTCTCATATACTGTTCATCAATAAACATTCAATAATTTTCATAATTATTTCCTAAATTCAAGTGTTTAAGGTGGTTGCCTGCTCAGCGAGAAAGTATCGATCGCTGTCAAGCCACACGGCTAAAATACAATGGTCTGTGTCGTTTTCTGGAACTACTTCTCTAGTCCGTATAAACTTATACTCCCTTTCACCTTTCACCTACAACCATCCTTTGTCATGTCAATTCAGAAAGGGGAGAAAGATAACTATGAAACTTGTTATCTAAATGTAAAGAGGAAAGCTCTCTGCTAGTTCTCAAATATATTTAAATTTTATTTGTGAGCTTATCAAAAAATTATTGTAATTGTTAGAGGAAGGTTAAAACTGGATTCCGTTTTCACCAATCCTAGTCTCATAGCCCACAAATATGATTAAAACGGGGTTGAAAATGAGCTGATGTCATATTTTCACACAAAAAATTTCTATTAATAAACCTCAAACTAAAGGAAGGGTTGTTAAGAACCCTGTTGGAATATTTCGACTTTATTTGGAGTGAGCCATATTTTGAAATAACTTACCTATAATTAAATAGTGTGTTATAGCTGAACGTCTGCGCGACAATTTATCTCTTACTGAGGCGGCCCCTTTAATCAAACCGGTAATAGTACGTAATTTATTTTCTGGATAAATATTTTGCTTAAAAAGTAAGGGACACTGAGACCAATATAAATAAAATTTGAGTATCCTTTCTAATATATTTAAATAACGTTCATTTAACTTGATTATTTGACATTCCCTCCGTCTGTCCAGATTTTTATACCGTGACAGCTGTTAAATGTGTAAACAAATTACTAAAGAGATTCGGAAGGGACATTATTTGAACATAGGCCAAACAGCGTATGTACAGGTTTTTTTTTTAAATCTTGCTATCAGTTTCAAGATGGCAGCTACCCAAAAATATATATATATCTGTTTTTTCCGTGATAACTGCCATATGCATTGACCAATTTTAAGTAAATATTGCCAGGACATTTTATAAGCCTCGGCCGAACGATGTATGTACAGTACATAGTCTTTCAATCAGGCTATTTATTTAAAATAGTTGGTAGCCTCTCAAAAGGTTTATCGTATATTAGATCATCTCAAGTGATTTGAATTAAAAATTTTAAGCAATCGATCGAGTACCTAAAACATATTTTTAAAACATACATTGAAAGACTTAAATCATGTAAACGACAATTATTTCTATTAATTTAAATATACCGGTAGTAGCCTTCATTGGTTTTCTTTATAACTTGATCATCAAGAAAAATAACTTTAATCCCAAGAATAAATCATAGGAGACACTTTAACGTGAAGTCCGACATTTTCTCTCAATTGGTAGCCTGTCTTTCTACTGATTTAAGTGTCCTGAGCTCGATTCCCGGCATGGAAAAAAATATATCATCAGTGAAATGTGGGTTTCCTCTTTTACAGTGATTAATTAACTTTTGGGGGTTGGGTTTTGTGTCTGTTATAGATTTAAGTAATATGCTGATATAAGTCTGTTCAGAAAGTGTACGTTAATATCTCATATAAATGAAAATTTCAAATTGAAACCCTAGGAAAAATATTATGATTGCAGTAACGATTAGAACATGGAGTTAGTGAGGTCTACTGTTCACAGAACTACTAGTTTTTGGATATCTAATGAGCGGAGTCGATATTTAACTAACCAACAAATAAATATAGATTAGTATATTCTGTATTTCTATTTCTAACACACTCTGAATTTTATATATGCAAGAAATAGCATTGGCGTCAAAGAGTTTTCCCCATGAAAACAGGCTATCTCATGGTTAGTGTTACGAATTCTGATTCACTATAATGGAATTTAGTCTCCACAAGATTCTCTTAAGACAGAGGTTGGCAACCAGTCGATCACAATGGTCGAAGACTTTAGAGGCCTAAAAAGGCTGCTCACCCATGCATATCATGTAGCAGTGGTTTTAAGGCTAAGGAATTGAGGTGAAAATTGAAACAAATACAATTGGCTATATTCTTAACAAGAATATTTTACACCTTCATTAAAAATTCTTTTACATGTAGCTAAAGGACCAAATTATGCTAGGTTTTATATAACCATTCTTAGTCATGAACATTTTCACCCAGGCATCTAAAAAGTAATTTTATTGTAACGAACATGGTCACGGTAACATAAATAGAAACGCTGTGATTCGAGTGGAAAAATCAACGTCTTTGAATAGGTTTTAGATGTGTATGTATATGAATAAATTTCATTGTGAATTTCAAACTGATACAAACATCTCTATAAAAAACGTTTTTGATATTTTTTATAAATACATTTTAGTAAAAGAAATGTGTTACTTAATTATAATAAGAAGTAGATCCACAAATAAGTGAAACCGGGACATTTTAAATTTTAAAACTGGATATTGTCAAAAATACATGGTAAATTATTTAATATAAAACTAAACCTTTTTCATTTAATATTGAACACAATATAAATTATTTTATATTATATTCACTGAAGTTACATTGGTTTCATCGAATTGAAAAAGGCGTTCGATAGAATGAAATTGAAGAAACTGATGGAAATACTCAAGGAGATCGGCATCAACTGGAGGAACAGAAGTCTGATTGCAAACTTGTACCTGGGACACGGGTGAAGGTCGGCTAAATGACGGAGATCGGCATCAACTGGAGGGACAGAAGTCTGATTGCAAACTTGTACCTGGGATAGCGGGTGAAGGTCGGCTAAATGACTGAGATCGGCATCAACTGGAGGGACAGAAGTTTGATTGCAAACTTGTACCTGGGATAGCGGGTGAAGGTCGGCTAAATGTCTGAGATCGGCATCAACTGGAGGAACAGAAGTCTGATTGCAAACTTGTACCTGGGACAGTGGGTAGAGGTCGGCTAAATGATGGAGAGACGAACAGCATAGAGATAGGACTAGAAGTGAGACAGGGATGCTATTTGTCAACGAGTATGTTTAACTTTTATGGAGAGTGGCTGGTCAGGTAATCCCTAGAAGGATGTGGCAATTTCAGGATAGGAGGATGCGTCATCAACACAATAAAATATGCAGATGATTTAGCATTACTGGCAAAAAATAAAGAAGAGTTGCAGGAAATTATGGACCAGCTGGTGGAGATAGGTATAATAGATGACATGGAGATCAACATTGAGAAGTCAAAAAAATTATGATTTCAAAAAATGAAGAGCTGCTGAAAATCAAAATTGGAAACCAATATTTTAAAAAGTACCTGGGAAGTCGGCTGACGAAAGATACCTACTGCACCAAGGAAATTAGGTCGAAGATTGACATAGCCAAGGAATCTTTCAACAATAAGAGGTTACTGCTAACCAGCAAGTTGAATTTGAAACTGAGGAAGAAACTGATGAAATGCTTCATTTGGAGCATAAACTAGGTCTCTCAGGAAGGTGGAAAGGGAATACTTAGAAAGCTTTGAAAGTGGAGCTGGAGAAGATCAGGTGGACAGACAGGATGACAAATGAAAAAGTCCTAAGAAGAGTGAGTGAGAACAAAACCATTTTATATGTGATTCTTCGGTACAAAAACTACTGGATAGAACACATCCTTAGGAGGAACTGTCTTCTGCATGACGTCATATAAGGTAATGTTGAAGGAAATAGGAGCTTAGGATGAAGGAGGATTTACAATTATATGACTTGAAGCAAATAAATTATTTTATAAATTATTTATAACCGCGTCTTACTACCCGTTAGAGTTATACGCTTAAGTACTAGCTACGCTAATAGATTAGGAATTGGGAAGGCTGAATTTACAGGAAGTGAACACTTATTTGCGTGGAGGGAGAGTGGAAAATCGTTTAGGGAAAACCACCCCCAGTTAACCCAACCTAGATTTGAACCTCAAACTCCCCATCCTTGGCAGTCTAGCTCAACACGACTAGCGCGTTAGCCAACTACTCCACCGAGGCGGGCTGAAGCAAAGAAGAAAATTATGGTAGTTGGAGGAGGAGGCAGAGGACAGGGCGCATTGGTGATCTAAGTTCACTGACATAAGAAATGGACCTGTCGTAAGACATAATACCTAATAATAGTAATACATTATTTTCTTGTAAAAAAATTATTTATCATAAGTTTTTTAATTTAGGCTATTTATTTTTATATTACTATTACTAATTTTACAATATTTTTTTCCCCATACGATATTATTGTTACTAGTATTAGTATTTGAAGTACACCTGACACGAATCGAAGTCCAATATGAGTATTTTCAAACCCTCTCCATAAGGCCCCCTACTTGTCCCATCTCGCTGTGGAGTCACTCCAGAGTAACATATTTTCTTTACTGCTATACTCCCGGCGATATTGCCTCTACATATTTAATAATTCGTTAACAGGGATATTTTATCGTACTACATTTCTAACGATTTTCAGCCTCTTCCGTGCCAAATACAACTTGGGAGAGCTTCTATTACAAATTGGTTTCTCAGGAATGTTTTCTATGTACTCGCATGTTTATGAATAGAAGAAAGTTCATGTTTATATAAATAAATATATACATGTTGTGTGTGTGTGTGTGCTATTCTCTTATGTTCCACATATAGCGGGAGGAAGTGAATTATGTAAGAGCATACAAACCATATAAAAGAATGATAATCTACTTGGTTATGCAATGAAGAAGAAAAAAAAATATTTGCTTGCAGCGAGTGTAGTTTAGAGCAACGGAATTTATGAATTGAGATTTTTAATACATTTATACATTTTAACCTAGGCTGGGATTTAATTAATACTTGGAAAAACATGTTTTAATCGTATTTTTGTACTCGTTCTAGTGTATTACTGGTTTTGGAGGAGCACAATCGTTTTAGGCAACATCTTCATGTTAAAATACAGTTCGATATAGATAGGAGGATTTTTGTTTATATTTATAAATTTAACAAAACAATTCCATATATTTATGAGTAAATGCTTTAACTTAAACTGTAAATTTTCCTATATAATTTATATAAATATATACATAATATTTCTAATCATTAGTAAAATTCTATCAAGGTTGGCCACATAGAAAAAGAAAAATGTTTTGTCTAAAAGTTTCTTACAAACGGAATCATACTATAATCTAGGTTGAAATAAGTTTCCTAGCAAAAGCAAACATTTGCGTTGTTACTGGACACATGTACACAAGTACCTACGATGTTGTATATTCAAACAGACCTTGATACAAATAAACAACAATCATATTGTTGTAACTCGGTAGGACTCTCGGAAATTAAATACTGCTAAATGTGTGATGTAACATCAGCTCATTTATTGTCCTGAATCTGGACTGGTGTGTCAGCTAATGTGAGTTATTTGTAGAGTGGAGTTGTATTGATCGCATGGAACAAGCACACAACATATCACATACTGAGACACGAGACTCCATGCGGGTCGCTCCACATGGGGGGAAGGATTCTGGCCGGGAGAGCGGACACTAGGATTTTTTTTTAGGTGTGTGGGGGGTTGTATACACACTAGGTCAAAGTATTTTTTTTTAAATATAAAATGCGGCTGATTGTTGGGGTTGAAACAACTCTAGTATAACATAAACATATAATTTATTGATATAGTTTCAACTCTTCTCTTTAATTTTTTATACAAAAAAGTTTTTTAGGCCGTGTCTTACTACTGGTTCAGGTACTACACATTTTACTAGTTTCGCTAGTGTTCTAGGGCTGAGGAAGGTTGAATTAAGATGAGAGAGAGAGAGAAGTTTCGCTAGTGTTCTAGGGCTGAGGAAGGTTGAATTAAGATGAGAGAGAGAGAGTTTCGCTAGTGTTCTAGGGCTGAGGAAGGTTGAATTAAGATGAGAGAGAGAGAGTTTCGCTAGTGTTCTAGGGCTGAGGAAGGTTGAATTAAGATGAGAGAGAGAGAGTTTCGCTAGTGTTCTAGGGCTGAGGAAGGTTGAATTAAGATGAGAGAGAGAGAGTTTCGCTATGTTCTAGGGCTGAGGAAGGTTGAACTTAAGATGAGAGAGAGAGAGAGAGTTTCCGCTAGTTTCTAGGCGAGGATAGGTTGAATTAAGATGGAGAGAGAGAGATTTCGCTAGTGTTTTTAGGGTTGAGGAGGTTGAATTAAGATGAGAGAGAGAGAGTTTCGTAGTGTTACTAGGGTGAGGAAAGTTGAATTAAGATGAGTAGAGAGAGAGTTTCCTAGTGTTTCTAGGGCTGAGAAAGTTGAATTAAGATAGAGAGAGATTAGAGTTTCGCTAGTGTTCTAGGGCTGAGAAGGTTGAATTAAGATGAGAGAGAGAGAGAGAGAGAGAGAGAGTGGAAAAACATTTAGGAAAAATAATCCTCAATACACCCGGCTGTGATTCTAACGCTGATCTCCCCGTCACCGAAAGTACAGGCTATTGCTAGAATGATACCTTAGACCATTTGACCACTGAAGCGCGAAGCGGGTTGACAAAAATAATTAACGGCACGATGACTAGTGCCACTGTATTTATCTTAGTTTGATTCTAGGTAAAAATTCAAGAACCAGGCTATATCACATCATTTTATCGTTTGGTGAAAAAGAAGAGACCTCTTGAAAATGATACTTTTTTTGTTTTTATAGGTATAAGTATCAGTGATTTTTAGATCTACAGCCTGAAGAAATACTCACTGAGAAAAGTTGTCAGAATTGAGCAATTAAATAACAATGAATATCAAAACACAGGCTGCAAATCATTGTAATGGCATTGTCCGTATGGAAATAATACATAATTCAATTAATTTAAATTAGTTAAAAAATGACACCTAGACATTGAAATAGAACCTGGGATCTTGGCTTAGCGCACCACTGAGCTATCCAGGATTCCTCCAGTGCTCAGGATCATTCTTCACTCATAGCTTAAAGACTGGGTCTATGGGTCCAAATTCGTCAATAAAATACTTTTACATAGAAGTAATAGCTAGCTATACTTTTTCTTGTGTAGGTATATTCTATAAGGGAGATCCAGATTTCAAATGCAAATTATTCATCCTTAGCACATTAAGAACGTGGTCGGAAAGTTTTTGGACTAATGCAACTTGGATTTTGGAAATGTTTCCCTCCACTCAGCCAGTTACTTTGTCTTAATCGTGTTTTCAGAACTATCAGCTTTATTGAATATTAATTTCGTCCAGTAATCACTTTGGAATACTTCCACCAAATGGAGTCTATCATGCAGCGTTTACATTCTAAATTTCCAGTATTTAAAGCTTGAACTATTAAATAATGAAACCCGATACTTTTCTTCATCTGGCATGATGCCATATGGTTCTTCTAGGATAGATCTTCTAGAGGTTAAAGTTTAGGTCAATTCCTGATGCACAGCGATAATACGGAGAATTTGTTCAGTCAAAATAGTCTGGGCCTATAATCTGAAAACGTGCTATCGCGTGTTTATGAACTGATGAACGAACATCACAACTTAACTGGAACGAAACACTTTATTAACTAACATTATTATGAACTCAACCAAAAAGGATACACAGCAGAAAATAACAAATACGTATGGTTATAGAGACAAGACTACTAAATTGCACAGAAAATGTACCTAGATATAAATTAATATTAATGTAAAATTGCTATACTAACATAATACTATTAAAATATATATATATTAGAAAAGATATAGGTCATATTAAATAATCAAAGGAGAAATTAAGAAAGGGCTATGAAGGAGATTGTTGTAGACAAAATATAATATACGGGGACCTCTCTCTCCTTACTCTCTCCCTATATATATTATGATTGTGTGTTTGTTGGGGAAGGGATGAGAGAAAGCAATTGTGTGTGCCTATGATAAACAGAGAGAGAAATAGAAAAAGCACATGAGAAAGGCAGGAAAGCCTATGAGAATGGACCCGGTCCAACAAGCCTAATATACCCCCTGGCAATATATAATAGACAACAGTAGAGGGCTATTGGTGTACAGACAAGGAAGCTTTCAATAGACCTGGACTTTATAACACCATCTACTCGAAGGGAAATATCCCAACATTTCTGTATTTCTTATGAGAATAATAGCTCTGAAGCCTCGGAACTACTAAAACAATCCTCAATAATCTAAACTTGTGTCATTGACTTGTTAAAAATTGGAAAGCATTTTAGGGAACTAATCTAACTAAGCAGATAAAATTGAATAAGTAATTTAATGCAGGGATATTTTAAAATCTAATGGAAGTTGATTCTATAAAACATGAGTCGTGATTAATAACTAATAACATCAGTATCACCATTTTAGTTTATTTTAAATTTTAATCAAGATCACCATATTTCGATATCGACATGCGTATATCTGCCATTTTCTAATTACACTTTAAATTTTTGATTAACCAAATGCAAATGTCTAGATAATATTTCTTCAAGCGTTTTTATGTTTTTTGGGGCATTTTCCAGCGCAATCAGGATATCTGAATCGTACATTAACTTTTTCATTGGAATAAGATTATAAGAATGGCTTTAAGTAAATGAACCTTAATTTGCATAGAAACAAAGTGGTTATATTGGGCAACCTACACAAGACACATTTTTTAAGAGCCATGACTGTACACCACATACACACACAACACACCACACACAAAATATATATCACATACGGAGACTCATGAACAAAGAAGTAGTCCTACTCCAAGTGATTGGAGTAAGAGGGGGTATCTTTTGTGGAGGGGGAAGAGTAAGACTCCGTTGGAGACTGTTGTCTTGCGTAATTTCCTTGTCCTTGCAAGAGAAAGAGAAACACAAAGACAAGAAGAGGAACTGAAGATGAGGGTAGTTTGCAAGATTGACGCCCTTAGCTTGGGGCCGACGCCGTCAAAGCGCCCTTCCTACAAAGACTTCGCAAATTGAGTTAGTACAGTTAGAAAAGTCCTCCAAGGGACTAAGGGCTATCTCCGAGATTAAATATACGACTCAGACAAATCATTGTTCGTACAACTCCACCATCTTCTTTTCTCTATTACCCCATCTCTTTCGGTCGAATGCTGGTTATTGCCCAGATTTGTTGACTACAACACGGAGAACAGATTTCCTAGTTTTAGATTGGAGCCAGAGCACAAATAATAACTCAGCAACCGGAAGGGTGGCCGCGTGCCCTAAATGTCAAGTTCATCTAGTTTAGTTGGATGTTGACGGGGAGCTTGGGGTTCGGATCCCAACCGGGTGTAATGAGGTTGGCTATTCCTAAATGGTTTACCTGTCTTCCTCCATCAAAATGCGGACATATTTCTTTAAATTATACCTACCTTATACTTACCCCTTTATTGTAATTAAATAATAATTATAATAATGACGTGCCTGGGCTGCGTTGACCTGTAGCTCAGTTTGCCGAGAGATTATCCAATACTAATGTACCATCGCCCAGGGGACGCCCGAATGTACTAATCGTACATCCTTTCCGTGGAGGCTCTTTCCATGTCCCGATGAGATGAGGGATATGATAGGGAATATGACGTGGTGGATCCAATAAAGATATTAACCTAACTTAAGCCTAATTAACCAAACCCTGGTGGTCATAGGAATCATTCTTATTTCTAGAAAGATCCCATGGTACCAGCCGGGAATCCGTGACCTTGAGGTTAGCGGCCGAGGTCTCTAACCAATATACCACGTGACCGGTTATTGTAATTAAATAATCCCTGGACTCGTATTAATCAAAGGATGAACAAACTTAACAGTGCTTGATCTAAAACTTGTCAGTTCATCCTAGGCAATGTAGGTGTTCATTGATTGTATGTGTAGGTTTACACCCTTTTATATTAGTTTACAAAATAGAGCATTATTCCTATTCTTGAAACTTTTCATTCAAGATTAGCTATTGAAAAAAATACATATAATGAAATATATTATCATAAAATGTTTATATTGAAAAAGCCGGTATATTGCTATTGGGAAAAATTGTTTACTATGTCTATAATTAAATTAAATAATAAATGTCTTCCAAAAACATGAAATTGCATTCTTACGTTAAATCTAGCATAATGTGTCGTTTAAAAATCAATGGCTTCATTTATGGTCCTGTCCCATTAGCACTTGTTGGCCAATGAGTGCTAGAGTGCTACTGGTAATAATTTTTAGTGACCTCCAAAATATGAGAGGCGCATTTCAATGAAACTGTTCCTAAATTGAAGATTGCATTATAAACAACATATTTGGTAGAGTTTCAGTTTTTGCGTGCCCCAATATGAATTTTTAGTCACCAAGTTTTCCTGCACCTTTTTTGGTCAGGGATTACCCGCTTAAAAATTTCAGCTCCCTAAGTCTTCTGGCCTTAGAGATTTTTTCGTCTTGGTTTTAAAAAAATTGGAGGCCCCATGGGATTTTTGGCCACCACGTATTCCTGCACCCTTTTTGGTTAGGGGCTACCTGCCTGGAAAACTTAAGCTTCCTAGCTCTTCTGGGCTTAGAAATGTTTTACTTCATTTTTTATAAACCCTCTCATTTTGAGGTCCGCTTTAGGAATTTTCAGTCACCAAGTATTTTCGCATCCTTTTGGGTTAGGGGCTACTAGCCTAAATTATTTTAGCTTCCTAGATTTTCTGGGCTTCGAGATTTTTTCATCTTAAATTTCTTGGAAACCCACACTTATATTTTAGGGCCCCCCATGGAAGTTTTTGTTCACCATGTATTCCTGCACCCTTTGGGTTTGGGGCTACTTGTCTGCTAAATTTCAGTTTCTTAGGTCTTCTGGGTCTCGAGGTTTTTTCGGCTGTCTAGAGAAAAACTGGCATATATTATTATTGTGGATATTATATGTTTTAAACTTTAATAACTACCTTAGTTTACCTGGCAAATATTAGTACTATAAAGTAAGTCGACTGTTGATATCAAACATAATATCTATATATATAAACGTATAAGTTAACGATATAGCAGGGAGATGTCATGAATGTTTCATGTTAAAAGTATGATCCCTGTTTGAAGAGGCGAAACAAACAGCCATGAAGATTGCTACAACATATTCCCCTTTTGCATGTCTTAAAAAACGGGTTTCATCTCGAAAGTATTAAATGAATAAAAGATGTTGTGGTTTTCTCCACGCGCCAGTTGAAAACTCAGGTCGGCTCTCCATATGAACAACAGATCGACCCCAACAAGGCTTGGGATGATCTCTTTCGAGACGAGCTACGTCGTATAAAATCAGTCAAGGCGAGAGATTGATCGACGAAGAAATATGTAATATGCCTCTCTTCAGACAAGAGCAAACACCTTAACTATGTCAACTTTCCTTCCAGGTAGTGCTCTGTTACTTTGCACGACGAGTGCCTCACTGGTTGACCGAGCCACGGCACTGTTCTTTAAGGACCCGTTTCAGAACATACGTGCCATTTTAGTATTTCTTAAAATATTTGTTATTTATAGTAAAATAAATTAAAAGATACTACATGGAGTGTTTGGAACTGAATTACCTATAAGTGAAATATAAAATACAAACAAAATAGTTTATACCAAATAAAGGAGGTTTAGAATAAAGTTATTATTAGTAAAATAGCCCCAAATTCAAAGAGAAAGTTTATTATCATTAGAAAGTGTTTGAAATAAAGACTTCTCTCAGTAAAATACTATGAAATTTTTAAAAAAGGTTGAGTTTAGCAAGAATACCGAGTATCATTGTTTCATAAGCAATTATTCTCAGTAATATTTTATTTATTAAATACCGGATAATACCGATCAAAATCATTTAATAAACATTATAATGTTGTAGAGATGTGTTGGTCATTTTTAAAATACATTTACAACATATTTGACCAAATCTAATGGGAAAATTAAGCTTACACGCCCCATTAAGGATGGTATAACAGTTTTAGTAGGAAGCGTACGTTAAATTGTAACCCGCCTCGGTGGCGTAGTTGGCTAACGCGCCAGTCGTGTTGAGTCAGACCATCGAAGACGGGAGATCGAGGTTCGAAACTCGGTCGGCTGAACTGGGGGTGGTTTTTCCTAAATGGTTTTCCACTCTCCCTCCACGCAAATGCGGGTTCACTTCCTCTAAATTCAACCTTCCCATTTCCTAATCCATTAGTGTAATTAGTACTTAGGCGTATAACCCAAACGGGTAGTAAGAGCTGGTGCTAAAATTAAATTAAATTAAAACTTTAAAGTTGTAAATATTGGAATTAAATTTCCTTTTATGCCAAGAAATAAACATTTAACATTAATATGTATCTTAATATTCCATTCATTACCTGCTCACAGACGTGATTAGTCATTTACTTTACACACCAAAAACGTTTTAAGAAAAACGCTGATATTAACTGAACCATCGATTAGTTTTTAATATATTCACAAAAATTGCAAAGAAAGATCTCTTGGCTATTTCATACCAAAATTTAAGACTTTTGCTCATTTTTGTAACATTTATAGGTTGGGCCCAAGCACCAAAATTAATAGTTAAAATAGTTATCAAATCATCGATCATAAGTTCAATAGTTGATAAACGTGAATACCTAAAATTGTAAATGAAGTAGATAATACTTAATCGTATATGTTTCAACTTTATAAAAGTTTGAGTTTAATAATTGCTTTTTAAAAAAAAGCGTCAACCGGCATTCGAGCCATACCAAACCAATTATGCCACTGTCTGTTGGGGAAGATAGTGCCAACTTCTTTGGATATAGTGTGTCATGGAGTCAGCACAATAAATGACCCGGCCACTAATATAAGTTTTCTAGAACGGAACCGCTACTTTCTCAATCAAGTTGTCCTCATTTGTCCTCACGAAGCTGAGTTGGCCCCGTTTCCAAATACATTGTTTCACAGAAAATCAAGAAGCGGTGGGGGTCGAACCCAGGACCTTTGGATATGTAGCCAAGAACTCTGACCACTAGATTACCAAAGGTGATCAATAAATGTTTAACTGTTTTTAAAATGTAAGGAAACAACGCTATACAAAGTATATATGAAAGGCAAAGCTTGGAGGGTGAATGATTATAATTTAAAATCTATAAATTTGGGCCATAAACCATTGTGAGTCTGGACCTACCCCGGACATATGGCCTGAAACCCTTGAAAGATTGTTTCACAATTCGATTCCATGACAGCCTCCTTGTACAAAGGATGATGGAGTTAAGACCAAACATGTAAGCCATCGCTAGTAAATTGGTTGTGTCGGTCGCTCTTGCTAGCAGGGTCAATATTTACTCCCACCCATCTCAAGACACACCTCATCGTCTTGGGATAAAGTAGCTATCCCTATGACGACGTCACAATCAAACTGGGGATGGGAACATAACGACGACAAAAATAAAACCTATCGTACAAGAACAAACACTTTTTTTCATCCTTTGCGAACCAATTGGCGAGAAGATATGTTACAAATACGGGTAATAAACTGATAAAGTAGTTACCTTTCAAACAGGCGAGATTTTGTTTTAGGGACAATATTTGGTTATACATTTTTTGTTTCACCCAATAAAATACACCAAGCATTTAATATTATTTGTATTTATTAAATAATTCTAGGCATGAGTTTATTAATGAACGCTTGGTAAAACTAAATAAGTAAAATATAAACACTCTTAAAAATGTAAATAAAAGTATTCACAGCTAAATGTTGGTCCACATTTTTTTATTAAACAAATATAAATGTATATTTTAAACTTATGTATGACGTTTTAGCCACATACAATACACAAAGTAAAGTATCATGCTGATTTTAAAACCGTTAATAGTGCCGAAGAGAAAAACATTTTTATTATAGACTTGAAATTATTACTCTACAAGGTAACGCTGACGTTGGTAACACTTTTACATTCAGCCACCGAGTACTGTAGTCAATACGTGAATGTTAAAGAAACTTATATTGTTGTTATTGCTTTTATTGTAGTTCATTTTATATTAACGCCATTGAGATAAATTAAATTGAATTGGAAACTTTACCAGTTTGGGATGTTTGATTACTTTTGTTCCCTATGAATAGTTGAAATATTTCACGGACAAAAATACAGTAAAATTTTCCGTTCATCTCATATCTTAAACCAACGGGTGAAATAAAGGATCATTGCTTTTGCTGTCACGTTTGTGTATTACTTTCCAGTCTTCTAGAATAATATAACCTTTGAAATGACCGCTTGAAACCGCCATGAGCAAAGATTTGTACAAAACTCACACAGTCTACACTTAGTATACAGAACAACACTGGCACAAGTACATGTACGCAACATTAATATTATTAAGGTGGGAGTGTATGAACAAAAGCTTATAGCAGTTATTTTTGCAGTTATATATTTTTAAAAAAAACAAATATTTCCAGTACAAAAAAAAGTTTAATTTTATTCACTTGGTGACCTCAACAGTTCTTGAAATCTGTCATGATCATAAGAAGCATTAGATAAAAAAAAATAATATAAGGTTGTCAACAAATTCCAGGATACATTTGACAGATATTCAAGAACTGAGGTCACCATGGTAATAAAATATTTGTACTGGAAAACTATTTGATTTATTTTGACCAAAAAAGAATGTTTTTGTATAAAATCTACAAAAATAATGCCCTAAACTCTGGTTCCATACATCCTCACCTTAACGTCCTAATCTAAGTTTTAAGAAAGGATTTTATATACTTTATAGAAAATTCGCATGTATTCGCGAGAGAAAGGACTAGAAAAATCATATTCATAAATAACTGTTCTCACTAACTTCCCTATCTCTGGCATTCTAATATATCGCGAACCAGAAACCATAAATTGTATGGCCACTAGTGTGGGTGACATTTTCATTTTAAAAACTGCCAATAGCCATTTACTAGGTAAATAAGTAAATGGGGTTTATGCGTTATCTTAATATGACAAACAAATATAAGGTTTAAGGTCTCAATAAAAACATTATTTCAAACAAATATTACATGGAAATAGGTACGTACATATACCTAACATAATTTTACATCCATTACTGTTTCCTATAGTCTGGGTCAGTTTTTTAATCAAGCCATATATCTTACATTACCAGCTTGCTAGGCCTGTCATAGCTTTAACGTATACCAAGAACATTTAAAATATATAGGTTTATGTTTTATAAGCTAAACGAAGACGTCAGACCAGAACACAATATAGATACATCTATAATGTATTTGAATAAAATAACTACAATGAATATGGCATAGCGGTTTATAAGTATACATGCTTCTTTTATAAAAATTAAATAATATCCCTAAACCTTCTACTTAGAATAGTTAATTAAGTTAAATCTAATCAACGTTTTGATTAGCTGTATATCCATTTTATGATTAATATTTAAGGCGAGAGTAAATTTAGTTTTATGGTAATATATCTAAAACAAATTAGAGTATGGTAAAATAATTGTAGCAATATTTTTTTTAAGTAACTAAATCAGCCGTTAATCTGTTTGTACAAATTTATTGGAAATTTAATACACTGAATTAATATTACGGCTATAGTAAATTAATTGAATACTAAATTTACATTAAATTTTTATATTCCATAAAAAAATAACTTTTTGTTGAAATAATAGTAAGCAGTCTATTTCTAAGATATTGCGAATAATTTTCACCTCTTAGTTTAAAGCTTTTTTTTTTAATTATTTGTTGGGCAACATTTTATCAATGTCTATTTTTTATTTTTAAAAGAAAAGTAAATTGTTTGTATGTTTGTAAATTGTAAGTATATATAAGCTACCAAGAGTAATAACATTTGTACAAAATTGTATTAAAGAGTAAAATTGTCAATGACAAATTTCAGATGTTGAGTCTCAATACAAATTAATAATGTTTAAGACATGCATATCTATATTTTTAATGTTTGACATATGTTATCTTATAGCCCTTTAGAAGATTTGTTTACAAAGTATTTATGCAATTAATTTTATCCTATGTCACTACTTTTGTAGTAACCTAAATTTTACACACAAATTAATTAAATAAAGTTTTTATATTAGCTTTAATTAAAAAAATTGGCATAGATAAACACTATCAAATATGCATATTCATAATCGACTCATTTAAAGATATTTGATGATCTTCAATCAGAGTTTAAAAGTGAAAAAAGGGGTATTATTACACCCTTTCAGTCGGCGAATACCAGTATGTATATATAAAATGTATGTTTTATTAAATTAATGAAAGTGGTAACCAGCCATATTGAGCGTTAATATGTGTAACATTAGAACAAAATAAAACTAAGCTTTGGCATATTATTAACTATACATTACATCAATGGTAGGTGCTAACACCTGTTTACATTATAAAATTAATGCTCACGTGCTCACTATACACCTGTTCAGTTTCCTTATTTCTTTATAGTTCTGCTAGGATTTTTTCCACCCCTGAAGTTTCACTCTTAGAGGATCATACTTCATGTCTAGCACTTGTGTGCAGTGTATTGTATCTATAATCATACATCGGCGATTTTTCTCTGTTTATAACCTTTGTGGTTATACTTCATGCTTTGCAATAATGTACAAAGTATTGCATCAGAGATCACCTAACGGCGCTTAGATATGTATACAGTAAATCCTTGGATTGCGAGCATAATTCGTTTCGTAAACGTGTTCGTAATACGAAGCACTCCTATATCAAAGCGAATTTCCCCCATAAGAAATAATGGAAAATCAGATGATTCGTCCCACAACCCAAAAATATTTAATCTAAAAATGATTAATACCTTTTTTATTTTCGTTATTTAAATGAAACTGTACTGTAATCAAATTTATTAATTAAATTTAACGTGGCTAGTGTGAGGTGGACGAGAGAGATAGGAGGAGGTGAGTTATTGTTTAGGTAGGCTTTCACAGTCACTAACGGAATCACTGCTATATGTTGCCTCACTCAAATATTTTTCTTTTTGTGCGACTTTATCAAAGAACCTATCCAATGACACTGCTCCACAGACAAAGCATAACCATAGTATTACTCGTATTGCAAGTTATCGCTCGTTTATCAAGTTAAAATTTATTAAAAATTTTTGCTCGTCTTACAAAACACTCGCAGACCAAGTTACTCGCAATCCAAGGTTTTATTGTATTATTTTCAACTTGTGCCTTTGTGAGATGGAAGGAATTCTCAGTTAAAGCCCTTATTCCTATAGATTTTATAGCAATAAAAACTTTTTTTTTGTCAACACAAATAAAATATTGCTTCAGTAGATACATTTAGTTTAATTTTCTACACTGAGTAATCTCAACAGTTTTTGGAAATGTATCATTGGCATCGACAAATTTGAATAAAGCTTTTTATTTTTATTTCTAAAGTTTCTCAACAAATGCCACAATGCCCATGCTAAATATTCAAGAACTGTTATATTACTATTTGTAGAAAATTAAACTAAACGTATCTACAGGAGTGATGTTTGATTTATTTAATTCCAAAAAGATCTTTGTTATAACGACTACAAAAATGTGGACCTTAACTCACACTCTCTGCCATCCCACTTTAACAAGACTTATTAAATCCACACCTATGCAGTTTTAGTTAATGGATTATTATTCACTAGCTAAAATAGCCGACGTTGCCCATGAGGTTTTTAATTAATTCAAACAAATATATTCAAAATTTTAAAATTCCTGTTTTGAAGTGTACACGTTCGTACACAGGGGCTAGTAGTTTTTAAAATGTTAGGCCTCTGCGTGTTGTTGATATCGCGTAGGAACCGTGCATCATGAATACTGATTCTGTATTTGAAAAGGTTGAGAATATCTGTCACAACTATAGTAGTATTGCAGATTATCATGAATATTCTACATGAAACCTTCCTTGGTGTCTTGCTGTATCCGACAGATTGGCTCAGTTGGTTGCGTGTATTATTATCAAGTCAAGGGTCCCAGGTTTGATTTTCACTATGTTTGAAATAATAATCATTGTGTAAATGCGGTGACAGTGATGAGTTAATGGCTGGGGGCTGGGTGTTGTGCCTGTGCTAGGATTAAGGTAGCCAGGCGGAGGATCCTGTAAGCCACTAGTGACCATCGCGGTACGTACGCGTTTCTCAAAGAAGATTGAGCGAAGTTAAACTATATCAGCAAAGAGGCAGTGTAATACAGTAACATTGATATCATGATGCGTTTAAAACCATACATTAATAATAATATAAAAATATTAAGGTAATTTTGTGTCTTTCCTCCATTATTTATAATTTAATCAACAACTATATGATGTAGGCCTATTTATATTTATAGGCCTATAAACTGTACTAATTATTTAAGTTATGTATATGTTAAACTATTTTTGTAGTAAGCAATTTCAAACTGATAGCTGACTATAAAAAACCGGAGCTTCTGTCAATTTGGCATCTTTAACAACCTTAATCTTGAAGGAGTAAGGATCATTTATTATGAAAGTCAGGATCAATATTATTTCTATTTCTACCTCTTTAAACACTTTAACACAACACTAGGCGTCCAAGGTATGAGTTTTGTTCATTATAATCTTTCATTAAAATAAATTTTCCAATTATGACCTTTCTTTCATCCACCTGGATATTCTAAAAACATTTCAGTAGAGTAGAGTGACAAGATGGCCCCAACTCATTTGTCTGTAACAGAAACTTTTTATTCACATCCCTTATCCTATTATAATCATTTTTTTTTCAGCTGTACGTCTATCACGGGCTCTCCGACTTTATGAAGCTCATCCGCTACAATTTCAATGTAACAAACTCAAAGAATTTAAACTTAATTAACTATTATAGTGTTGGACTCTCGTCATATTTCCCTCAAACCAGATGGACCATAATCGTTTTTACATAAAACAGGATCTAAACAATAAGTTTGTACATTTCTCTGGTCATCGTTTTTAACATTTGCTATTTCACCAGTAAAAAGTTTCTTATACTATCTATCAGATGACGTTACTAACACAAAATATTCAACTTTTGGAATCATCGATTTCCCCCTCAACTCTTCAGTTGTAAACTACAAATTTTAATAAAATTCAAACTTACTTTTTACGTTTAGTTTTATGTATGTGTATAACACAATGGGAAAATACTTAATACTATTTTCTTAGCTGTAGAATCTTTGGAACTATCGACAGTTTTTTATATTTTACAGCCTGCAACAATGTTACTTTATCAGCTCCTTAAATTTATAAATAATAAATGTAATACGTTATAATATTCAAAATTAATATTATTTTATATGCTCTTGGCTGTAGGATTTCAAAGTATTTCATCAATCTTTCTTCCTTCTCTTACAGGCCAAGATTCTTCGTTGGAAATAAATAAGTGTGGAATGAGGAAGTGGTGCAATGTGTTGTAGAAAATTGTGAAGGTACAATGTATCGGCTAGCTATTCTTAGCGGGTGGAAGCTCAACCCCCAGTATTTTGTTAGTTTCCAAGTGGGCCGGACTTTAAAAAAACCGTCAAATATATATTAATCTAATTTACCCTAGTCTCTATAGGGATTTCATGCTGCTAAACAGCACAACCCGCGATGGGCATTTCATTATAGTTTAAATTAGTATGTAGTCATATTTCTTCCTGTTGAGGTATAGAGGCTTCGTCGTTTTTTATGGGGTTACGTCTCACATTTGTTCATATCAGTAATGGTTTTTAATAAACAGATAATTGAGATTTTTAGCTGATTTTAATTCAATAATGATATAATCAATCACATTCCCATAATGCAATGCTACAACGGGAATCCGTGGATAAAAGACAGGACATGGTTAGTAAAAATAAATAATCAAACCCCAAGCTCAAGCTATAAGATTACTAACAGGGTTCTGTATAAAACTTCGATATAATGTTATTTTGTTTTAAACTAAGATATAAAAATTGTAAAGACAAACATTTCAATATTAATTTATTTATAAGAACGTTATTTTGGTATCAATACGATGCTAATATTTTCTTAAATACTAATGTTGAAAATATAACTACTCAAACTCTCTGATCGGGGGACGAAATTAATGTGAAAAAACAAAACAAAAAACATTAAAATGATTTAATATAAACTAGGTTATGATTATCTACTTGATATACTTAAGCCGTATCTGTGATCACGTGGTATAAGCGTCACTTCGCAATATTTATTATTTTAGGTGGTGGGGAGGTCGGGATACGAATCCCAATCGGGTTTACAGATGCCTTTTTCCTCCACCTTTTACGTAAATGGGGTTAAATTTCCTCTTAATTCTATCTTTCTAATCCCTGACTTCATTCACGTGACTAAGCGTGGATAACCCGAACGGCTAGCAATGTTCTGTTCACACAGAAACTCACTTAGAAATCACCTTTAAATTAAAAACGTTGTCATTTAGCTTATAATTACTATTGTGTATAGTAATACTGCGTATAGATTGATAATTTAATACAATTTAATATATTGTAATTAATTATATTTTAGCATTTTATCTAAATCAAATATTTAAAATTATTCATTTATATTTTATTTCTGCCAGGAAAATAAATTCTAACAAGTCAAACCTAATTTACATTTTACCATTTAAAACTGTACAGAATAAAGTTATTTCTCAACATTTTGTAAAATAAACATACTCCTGAAGTCCAGTTGCTGTTAAAAGACTGGATCTGAAATGAGCTCATCTCCCGAGCTTAGCTCCATGAAATGAAAAGAAAACAAGAGTTCTCTCTCTCCACTCATTGTTCTATATTTATCCCGATAGCTCGTCGGTGGTGCCGGCTAGCGGCTGGAGGGGTAGATAGGGCCGACGCTAAGGGGGGAGAGGGGCAGGCGGGCGTTTCCATGTCTCGCTAGTCGCCGCAGTCAGTATAGTGTAGTGCTGGATTGGGTAGAGATACCATGCGGACATTGGACAGCGACCAATATGGTGAGTTGACATTAAGTCACCACGTGTTTTATTTGACAAGACAGGGGGACCGGGTTGTCTCTCTGGAGTGTAATTAAAAACTCGGAATTATTTTTTTAATTAATAGGATGTAATTGGTTCGTCAAAAAAAATATTCCTAGAAGCTCTTCACATATGCTTTGATTTAAAGTTAGTACTTTTGCTTTTTTTTAATATAAAGGCAAATCTAACTCTTAGTATATTTGAGAATGAATTTAAACCTGGAATTAGGAAGGTATGAATTAATTTTTCAAATAAACAATTATTCATATATATGTAAATTGAATGCATGGTTAAATTATTGGTTTTGAGTGTTTACATTCTGAATTTTGTAACACGATCATTAAAATTTAAATTTAACAATGTCTTTAAAATGTTTCTTCATTTCAAAATTTCAAAAATCTCAAAAATGTAACAATACAAATGTTCCACCTTATGAGATATATTAAAATATAGAAAAATTGTTGTATTTGACATTGTCAAGGATTTAAAATTAAATTTAGAAGTCCTTTCTTAATATTATCATTTAATTAGTCAAATCTAACAATACCATTTTAAATTCTAATCCTAATAAGTTACAATACAGTTATTTGTATGCAGACCTATTTAAAATAATTCTCTCAAATTAAGTTTATACTAATTTTAATTAAAATTCGATATATAAAGTTAGTAAATTACAATTAGTTAGATATAACAGTATACAATATAAGTGTAAATAGCCCAAGCTATATTATGGTAGTTGGTTCAGTTAGATATCATTCATCAATATGTTTGGATTAATTTCATTGGCGCACTTATTTTAATTTAATTATAATAGTGTTAGAAAGTAAATGTTGTGTTTAATTGAATTTTGGCCACTCTTGCAAATTTCCTAATTGAAATAAAATGGTCAAAGATTGATATGAGCTCCAAGTTTTCTAAAATCAGAGTTATTTCCTTAAACATCATAAAGCATTGAATTACTATACCAATCATATAACTATAACTAACTAGCTTATTTCATATCAAAAAAGCTACAATAAATCATATATACTTTCTCACAGACACATACACAATTCACACTAATATTTTAAAATATAAATTTCAAAAATTGGCTAGTATTGGTTAACTAACCTTAAATATTTTTTTCTCCAAAAAACAAGTCTAGGATATAATAAAGGCCAAAGGATGTAATCCTCAACATGCAAAATTTACAGGAGATAGAAAAACTGAATACAAAATTATTACTAATTTTGTTTTTTGCTAGAATATAAAATAAATATCCATAGAAGTTGATAATACAATTATTCAAATGATAAAATAATTAAATTCAATCAATAGTTATTAATAATTTAATACTTAAGTTTGGTGGCTACGCTCTTTGGCCTGTAATCCTATATGTTGTTTCGATGGTTACGCCTGAATTATTTGTGGGTCACGCCAATTGACCAATTTATTTCTGATAGCTATAGCATACTTTCAATCAGAGACAAGTGAGTCTTATGACCTATTATTGCATAATTTATAGCTCATGTTGGTTATGCATCTTGACCTGTTTGTAAAATATTCACAGTGAATACAAAACTAAAGGATAAATTATGGTTTAAACCATTTTTAATAAGTTAATGTTAGGCCAATTGGTCAGAAGGTGTATTTTAAACTAGGGAACCCAAAAATAATATAACTTCAATATATGAAATTTTATAGCTAATCCTTTTTCCCCTCTATACCCTCAAAGTATATATTCTTATCTATTATGTGCAGTTTTAATTATATGCTAATTTTGAACAAAATCGATTGATCCATTTCTAAACAATTTTAAATTTTAAAAATCAATCCTCAGTAAACTCTCTTTAAGGGCCCATCTCACGGTTGGTTATCCGGATATATAACATAGTGGCATTTGTAGAGAAAATTATCAAATGAAAATGGAAAGTAATAGTAAAATGCTGCGATGCCCATGACAAATATTAAAGAAAGGCTTAGATTACTATGTGTAGAAAATTAAACTAAACATGTCTACTGGGGCCTATTTGTCAAATTATTTAAAAAAATGTATCTTAATTTGATTCCCCCCTCCCAATCCACCTTAAAATGTTATATAATGGAAGAGATTTATCTATTTCTACGCATATTGAGAGGAATATTAAGATTTGCTTTACATATAATTTTAATGATTTTGATGATGTATGAAGTATAAGGTGACCTGGTGCTCTAGAGGTAAGGTGTCAGACTTATGTGCTGAGGGTCCGGGTTTCAATCCTTGATCCCGGCAAAGATTTATCTGATTGCCAAACCCTTCCTTCACCTCTGACAAGAAGCGTATTAATCACAACTTGTGAATATGTGGAATACCAGGCCTCCACCGTGGTTCGGATTCCACGTTAAACTGTAGGTCCTCCATTTCATCTCACAATCATCCTATCATTACACATTAGCATAAGTGCGTGTAACCCGAACGGGTAGTAAGACGTGGTGCTAATAATAATAATAGTGATGATAAGAAACATATCAAAGGAATTACAAACTTTTTGGGAATATTATTGTCATATAGTCTGTACTAGGCACCAGAACGAGGGACGGGGGGGGCAAAGGTATATTGCCCACCTTTCTTAGCTCCTGCTGGGCAATAGAAGAGGGGAGTTTTAGGGAAAATTGTGCAATGATTTAATAATAATGACTCTCGCGACCATTAACATTGAAAAAGTTTGATAAGATCATCCTCTATTTGTATGGCTAATATTTCTTGATATATACACATGAGTCCAAGGGAGTCTCTAATATATTGCTTTTGTAGTTATGCAGAATAAAAGTAAAATAGTTTATTTATAAGCAAACCTTTAATTCAAACAAATTGCGATGTTTTGATCAATCAAATTTGAATTTATGTTGAAATAATCAATTAAAAAAGATAAATAAAGATCACGTTGAAATAGTTATAACTGCACAGTTATTTAGTTAATGAAATTGGAATCTTATTGGTTATTAAATGTCGCTTTTCTAGTGCTGAGACGAGAAATATTTATTATTTTGTTTTTACTTTTCTTTAACCTTTTTCTAAACTTTCTTATATATGTATGATATCTACCCACACATATGCACACAGAACCTATCAAATAGTGGCTCAGTGATAGTTGTGCTAAATTATGCCAGTTTTTTTTTTTTGCTCAACCTAACTTAGCATGGACATAACGTCAAATAACGTTCAAAAAAGGTTTCAGCGCCCACATTAGAGTCAATATCTTGAGACAATGATTCACACCTAGGAAATTAGGTATTTTAGAAGCTACATTCAGCTCATTATCCTCCACTAATCTCTGAATAGAGTAAAAAGTTTTTGTAGAGTCGTGTTATTCTTTCATTGATATCTTTAAAGATGATCAAACTCTATTCAGATTCCATGGCGGCATCATTTACAGGAGACTTTGAACCACTCGTACATTTCATAGCTGGGAGCCACAGGTAGAATATATCCTTATCCATAAGAAATTTGAGCTGCTGTTTAAAAGGGTTGACTTGTCAGCAATTGAAACATATCTCAACGACTACGACCAAAACCAAAACCAGAAACTAAATGATAATTGAAAGTAATTAAAAATACTTTTGTAAAATTATTTATTTCCATTGCGCCAGCTCTTACTGCCCTTCTATTCCATCCGTAGGACTACATTTAAACTAATTGAATAGGTATAAGGGAGTTAAATTTAGAGGAAATGTACTCCCATTCACGGGAAAGGAGAGTGTAACTTCATTTAAGAAAAAAAAACCCTTCAGTACACCTGTCGGGAATTGATTTCCCACCCCTCTCTCATCGGCGAACCAGAATGATTGAGATTTATGCCTTATTCTACGTTCCTACCGATGTGGGCAAAAGGCATTTATATAATTATACATTACATAACTAATAAAATGTATTAATTATTTTGACCTATTCTTTTCGTGTTTTCTTTAGAAAAAATCAGTAGCTCGCATTGGAATAGAATGTCTTGCTTCAACCTATTCTTGTATCTATTTTGGGATGATACGTTGAAGGTGAGGAGTTATCTTAATAATATAATAGTTGGCTCTCTCGCTTCTCAACTCACAAAACTATGATGCCTCTAGTTCAGTAAAAAAATTAAACACGAGCGTAGATTTCTCCAAAAGGTGACTATTCGAAACAGTTAGAACATGACGTGTTTGTTGAGTGCTCGAGTCAAATTAAGTTCCTATGACGGACGGCTACGTTCCCTAGTCAGACGACTGCTTGCCACTGTGAGACATAGCGTTTCCATGACGTCACTGCCAGTATGTCGGGCGGGTAGTTTCAACTGTCTGGGATTAGGAGTACTTGGAAAAAAGGGGGGAGGGGAAAGGGGGAACGGCCCCTCGATGCACAAACACTGGCGCGGCTTTACTAAGAAGCTTAGTAAAAAGAGATTGCTTGAAGGTAGCACTGTCGTTTCATTTATCTAGGATATGAGTATTTTGATAACAAGCTACAGTCAAATTTTCATAAAAAGAACCTTTTATAAAATACATTTTTGTTGCAGTCAACGTTGATATCCGTTTACTATATTATTAGTGTTATTTTATAGGTCTCGATAATATCTAACAAGACGGAAAGCTACAGATAAAATGACCTGACGTACGAAGGGTGAGATTTGATTTAATAACTTTTAATATTTGTCAAATAGGCTCTACCTGTGAAAATTATACTCTGTCTCATACCTTGTCCCATTATCATAATTCTGTTTGACTGTGGGTCCAAATGAATATTGGCAAAAAAAAATGAAACAAAATTATATCGCTATGCGGTTATATAATTAATACTATGAAAACATTATTTCCTCAACAACGTGGGTCGTCAAGCCCGAGAACGTTAATTTCAAAACTTAAAATAGTCTACACATTTTTGACCTTATTTTATATATAAATAATTGTCACCGTGTCTAATTTGTTCGGGTTATGTACTACACTAATGTGCTAGGGTTGAGTTAGCTTAATTTAGAGGAAATGTACTGACATTTGCCTGGAAAAATAGTGGAAAACCAACTAGGGAAAGGCACCCATAGTATACCCCACTGGGATTCTGACTTTGATCATCACAGGATTGGCAGTCTAGTCTATTGTGAGAGGGACACACTAAACCATTCGATTACCGGATTGGGTATTTATATAAATTAAGCTAAAGAATATTTAAAATATATTTAGTTTGTGACAAGGAATAAAAGTTGAACTCATGCATAATATATGTTTTTGATCTAGATTTTAAGAAGGATATTCCATTCCTTACATAACATTTTATCCAACACAATATATTATTACTCGTGCAGGCTATATGCATTTTAATAACGCTAATGGGATAGAGAGCAGTAGGCCTAAACTATAATGTATAGGAAATGTACCCGCATTTACGTGGACGAAAAGTATTGAATAATTTTGAAAAAAAACTTTCACAGTACAGCCAGCTGTAATCCCAGCTCCAAACTCCTTGTCAACAGCAGGCCAGACTAGATGAGCCTTGACCATTAGTCACCGTGGCCACCAATGCAGGTCCTTATTCTTCCATAAAGGGTTGAATTCAAGCTTCTATCTCTGGTCTCGTTAGGTTGTTCTAGTCAATATGTATTTCTGTCAACAGTATAAGACATAACGTTTAGAAAAATTCTACAAAATTGTTGAAATTAAGGAGTGATATAATAATTGATTTTAGTATAAGACGTAATAGACACCTGACCCTATTTCTCACGACGATGCTATATAAAACCAAATCAATTATAATTAAGGCTTCCTGTGCTGGTCTGTTCGGGATATTATAGTCAAATGTCTACGTTCTGTCAACAGATAGTTTTTAAGGCATAATAGACACCTGACCCTATTTCTCACGACCACGACGATTTAATATGAAACCAAACCAATTCTAATTAAAGCCAAGTGATAATATAAAACATCTCCACGTCATGGGCCTGTAAATCACAAAGACGCCGGCAGTGACATCTCCATTGTCACCTAATTACGTTTGTACTTCCTCCCTCCCCTTGTGAGACTTAGAGGGGTGGTGTCATTTGCATTCCCCCATGGGCAGGGGTGTGTAAGAGGGAAGAGACGAGGAACCACAGGGAAATTATGGAAATGTTGGCAGCACTGGTGTGATCTCATTGAGCCTGGGTGTCGTGGTACGGCTGCTATAATTGAGCTTGGAATGCCAGTTTCAAGTATTGCGTGGAGCAGGGGAGACAGTGGAATATAATGAATGACGTCATCATCTGGTTGGTAGGGTCAGCCATGGTGATTGTTCTAAATTGTATCACAAACATTGAATGAAGTAATTTTTTGTTCATCTTCTTTTCACTTTCATTTAATAGAAGTGATTACAAATCAGTCATTTACCTTTTCATGCATTTAAAATTTTTTTGAATACTTCCTTGTAATATTATGTTGCAGGTATAATCCAATTTTCATAGAAAGACCGCTAAAATAGTGTTTTTTTTAAGTACCGCGTCTTACTATCCGTTCGGTTTATACGCTTATGTACTAATTACGCTAATGGTTTTAGGGATGAGAAAGGTTATAAAAATAGGAAGTGTACCCACATTTGCTTGACTGGAGAGTTTAAAACTATTTATGAAAAAATCCTCAGTACATATGACCGAGATTTGAACCTCGATCTCTTCGTCATCGGCAGTCTAGTCTACTGCCTTATTCAAGGTGGACGCTGGAGAGAGTAGCTAGAATAGCTACTAGATATACTTTAACGTGTTCATACGCCATGTCATATGATCTGCAGCTATACGTTTAATAGACATCAACATTTATAACATAACACTAGTATTATAATAAAATGTTAATAGTTTTGGCCTAAAATAAGTGTATATTAAAATTGTATCAAACAATTTCAACCTCATCCACTTCTTAACCACATGGTTTTATAATACTGGTTAACCTCATTATAGTTGTCATTATTATTTTTTGTGCAGTGAATCCAAATTTTAATTCATTACTGAGCAATAGTGTATACTTACCCTCTTCGGTGGCCGTGTGGTCTCTCGTGGTAGACTATACTTCTGATGGCGGGGAGATCAAGGCTTGAATCTAAGTCTGATGTACTGAGGATGATTTTACAAAATGGTTTTCCACTTTGCCTTCACGCAAATGCTGGTACACTTCATTTAAATATAACCTTCCTAATCCCTAAAAACCATTAGCATAAAGTTAATATTCGTATAAACCAAACGGGTTGTAAGACACTATGCTTATATATTATATATGTTGTTATATAGCAATTATACTATATAGTGATATATATTTTAAATGAATACACTGGTGACCCAGTTTGGTGAGCATGTGGTCCGAGGCATCAGTTTCATCTTGTCTTGTTTGCCTTTGACTGTGAGGTACGGGCTTCGTATCCTTTCCACCTGTACTGAAGTATTTTTTCCTGAATGGTTTTCCACTCTTAGATCGATTCATTTTCAGAGGTGAAGTAGGCCACATTATCAGAGATGATATTTTAAACTATTTCTAAATAGAAAAATAAAACACCGAAGTAAGATGGAGATTATGTAGCTTGTCGACCTAGTCTAAGAAAATGAGACAGTGTATGATCAGTCTTCACGTGGTAAGAAATCAACTGAGTCGCGTGTTATTTGTATTGCATTATAAATTATGTTCGAGGTGTCAATATTCCCTTTTTGTTTTAAGTGACTGATAAGAATGGAATTCTCAAAGTAAACTTTTATGGCCAGTTCAATTAAGTGAAAATCGACTACCTGGACACGGGAATCGAATCCGGGACTTTCAGCTTTGCTTGCTCACCTATGCTCTACCATTGAGTCATTTTGGTTCTTCTCGTATCTTGGGTCGTCTTTCATTACCTTTCAGCTACCATCACTCAATATAAATTCAATACACCAACAATTAGTGATAGATGTCCCCCCACACGTGATTAACTATGAGAGCTCAGTAGTAAAGCATGACCCGCAAAGACTAAGGTCCCGGGTTCGATTCCCTTGTCCAGGCCAGTCATTTTTCACTAAAGTTAATCTGATTCTGCTATTGGGACTGACTGTGGGAAATCATCACTTATAGTTAGTTATATATTACACATACATCGAAAATTTGTTGGCCAGCTTCACTCACATTTTCGTTTGTCTTGACTAAACTACTATTTAGTATTTGATATAAGCACTAAGTTTTATTACTATTATTAATTTAAATACTATACATTATTTGAAAAACATTAGAATAATTGTACACTCATGTGATAGTTAGTTTGAGTTCGGGAATCATTTCCAATTGAATTTGCTATTATGTTTTTACCCATCCTCTCTTAAGTCTAATTCTGGTACAATCAAAATTAACCTTTATAATCTTACTAGCTGTTACCCGTCGCGGCTTCGCACAACGAAAAGTTTAAACATTAGTATTGTAAAATTAATGTAAAATCAAAGGTTGGGAATAGTCCTATATGTTATTCTAGGACATACTCTACCTACGTACCAAGTTTTATTCGAATCCGTTCAGCGGTTTTGGCGTGATTGAGTAACAAACATCCAAACACACAAACTTTCGCATTTATAATATTATATTTGTTTTATTTATAGTGTTGTAAAATTAATATAATGTTGTTCCAAGGCATACTCTATCAACTTATGAAAAAAAAATACTATTGAACTTTTATCATAAAAATAGCAAATGACTGGCAGCACCATCTAACCTGCAAAATATTTAAACATTAATATTGTAAAATTAATGTAAAATCAAAGGTTGGGAATAGTCCTATATGTTATTCCAGGACATACTCTACCTACCTACCTACCTACAAAGTTTCATTCGAATCTGTTCAGTAGTCTTGACGTGATTGAGCAACAAACATCCAAACACACAAACTTTCGCATTTATAATATTAGTAAGATTCTGAAAATTGAAAAATGAAACCTGTACACGGGAATCGAATCATAGACTCTGCCTTAAGATATGAGTGAAGAATGACCCTGGGAACAGGATGATTCCTGGATAGCTCAGTGGTCAGAGCATTGGCGTACTAAGCCAAAGGTACCGGGTTCAATTCCCATGTTCAGGTGTCATTTATCAATTTTCAGAATATGTTATCTAGATTGAGTAATCCTCACTAAAAGCATAAACAATAGATTTGGCTATTTGATTCTTTATCATCCTGTTTAATTAACTAGAATGATTTATTTTCTGATAAAAACATTAAAGCCTGTAAATAAACCAACAAAAAGATACTAACTATTTATTTGTTATTTAAACTCAAGAAGTAAAACATATATTCGAAGAGATTAGCTCAATTACACCCTCATATAGTTTTTTAAACAAATTAAAGTTTAAATAGTTAATTCATTTAGGTGCTAGAGCCAGTACATTTCGTGTCATGGAGCTCACATGATACGTTATATAATATGTGAGCAGTAGTAGAGAGACGTAAATCAGGATAGCGTGGTATTTTTGGGTGTGTTGTTTTATTTGAATCACTCGTACATGGTCATTGCTGTGCCCAGTACTTTCCAGTGCCAAGGGAATAATTTAAAAAACAATGTAATAGCATTCCTGTGTTCTAAATTCTATTATTTTGTGAAAATTACAACAACGTTCAAATATGCTTCCAAATTGTTCATAAACTTTGCAAAATTCTGTCATAGGAAGGTTCCTAATAATGTCCAACCCAGAGTAACGAATACATTTGGTTTAGGGACTTAGATTTTTGAGCGTTATACCCGGAAAAAATAATTTTGATAATATTTAACATTGTAATCTTATAAAATATGAGAGTAAAAACATTTTTTTAAATAAATAAAGTAATTTAAAATTTTGAAATGGCTGATCCAAGATGATAATAAATTCATTGATAAAAATGTAAACGTGTTTTTTTTAACAACACTTCCCTTAAACATTCAATCTATAAGCTTATAACATTTTAGCTACAAATATACATAGCTATTGTGCTTGAAACTGTATTTAGATTTTAAAATATTCAAAATATATCTAATGGTTGGAACCAAATAGTTAACAAATTATCAAAATGCATTTTATATATAATATTAACATCATTGCTAAGCTAAAACATTAACATATACTTCAAGAGCGTATGACACACTTAGATACAGAATGTCCAAATAATTTAAACAATATTTTTTTATTCTACTTAAAGTTAAAAATGTTGATGGAATTACAAAATAACTATTAATCTTCTAAACCTTATTTTTAGTTTAAAAAAGCTAAAAAAATAATAAATAATACAAAAAATATTAAAAGGATTCGTGATGTTTATACGTGTTAGATAAAGTTGGTTTATTTTTACTATTTACGCTCCCTTAGGCATAATTAAGGATTTTAGTAATCATCGCTTATCAAAGAAGGTGTTATAATTCATATGTATACTTTATAATTCACTCATTTTCATCTAGGTTTGAATACATTTTAATGGAAACCTACATATTTGAAATCTTAAGAAGCATCTTAAACTATATAGCTACACCAATAAATTATATATTTACAATAATTTGGGTCACATAATCAACTGTTTAAACACCAACTATACAATCTTTAAGATATTACTGATATGTTCAATTTTAAAATATCCATTTACTCTGGTATGCATGAAATTACTCATTAAATTCGTTTGTGTTTAGGCTAGTTATATTGTGTTTAATTGTGTTAGTGTTTAAATATTTTGGTAACGTTTAAGTTGGAAAGATAACTTTAATCAAGAAAAATATTTTAATATATCGTTAGTAACAATATGTATACATAAATATACATAAAAATAAGTAGTTATACATATATAAACAAGTACAAAACAATATTTAAAAACGCTAAGCTACTTTTATTATTAGTAAAAATCTTTTTTTTATTGTATGATAAGCTTATTAACAAACACCACAGCTTAAAGTACAATGGCAATATTTGTGGGTGGAATTTGTATTTTAACATCATATTTATCTTTGTATTCACTTTGTACCACACGAACCACCCCATTATCTCTTCCACCCCGTCCCTTTCCCCTCCCCCACATGTTTAACGTGAGTATAATACAAACTGTAACATTGTTTCATGGCTTTCAATTCGTCTGATGCTGGGGGATACCTTGGGAATGTTCGCTAACCTACATTTAACATGTAAATATCGTTATTTATTGCCCTAAATAAACAAGTAACGTGGTAAATAAAAGTTTTTATGGGGCATTGTAGGTGGCGTAAATCCTCGTGTCAGGTTTTCAGATTTTCTCTCTATCATGAGGAATGAGAGGCAAGTCTGTCATTCAAACAAATAAAAACCGACGTTGAATATTTTATGAGTTCGATTGGATTTGCTACTCCCTCGTTTCTGTTCCCTGGACATAAAATGGCGGCAGCTTGGGGGGAACAATTTCTGTCGCTCATTTTTCATATTGAATATTCATCATGAACCGAAATAACGCTTGAAGTGTTATTTGTTCCGTACATCTAACAAATACATGCAACAGGGATTGCTAGCAATGAGAAATGTTTGGATATGGGAAATAAGCATATATATATATGTGTGCTACAAAGCTATTTTGTTTTTGTCATTCTGTCCTACAACCCATCCAAGCTATATGCATTTTAATTGCGCTAAGAGGGCCGCCTTGGTAAGCGAGAAATTGCCTCATAGACGTTTAGCTCTAACGCATTATTTAATTCTACGATGCGTTATTTCAAAATATGGTTCACGCACACAAAAAAAAAGTTGAAAGATTCTAACAAGGCTCTTTTTTTCCCCAACGACCCTAAAGTTTGAGTTATATTGATTGAAAAAATGTGTGAAAATGTGACGTTATCTTATTTTCAACGAAATTTAAGCATATTTGTGAAGCTATGAAGCTGGGCTTGATAATCAATGGCTCTAGATTTAACCTTCCTCTAACAAATACAGTAATTTTTTGATAGACTCACAACCAATTTTTTTTAAGATATTTGAGAACTAGCAGCGAGAATTTCTCTCTACCCTGAGATAAGAAGTTTCGTATTTTGCTTTCCCATATTTCTTATTGACATGACAAAGTGTGACTGGTAGGTGAATGGTGGAAGAGCGTATAAACTTAGGCAGAATATATAAGTAATTCCAGAAAAGACACAGACCATTGTATTTTAAGCCGTGGAGTTTGGTCTGACAGCGATTGATAGTTTCTCGCTAACCAAGGCGGCCGCCTTAAATGGGATAGACATGTATAAATTATAGTTTAGAGGATATGTCCCCGGTTTTGTGCAGAAGAAGCGTGGGAAACCATTTAGGAAACACCACCCATAATAGATTTAACCAAGACTCAAACCTTGATATCCCCGTCACTGGCAATCCCGTTTAATACTAGAGTGACTTAGCCTTGCAACCTCCGATGCAAGTTTCTACAAAACTCACATTTGCTTTTGACAGTATTTATTGTATTAGTACAAAATTTACCCTTTTATTTAATTTTTTTCTAATAATGAATTATATTCAGGAAATGAGTAAATATTTGGCAAATAGTATATGCACAATAACTTAACGCAGTGAGTGGTGTGTCTGCTTATGGATCAAGAGAATCCGGGCTCGATTCCTGATGCGGTTAAAAATGTATCATTGGTTAATTGTAGGCTAGTGGACGAGGTCTAATATAATATTAGGTTATTTTTTAAACATGTGCTGATATTATTAGTTGGGTCAGAAAATACACATTAAACACTACTAATAATATAGTTTACTACTTGATGGTCACACAGGATAAGGTGTCTGCCTCTCCTGGCCTTATTTGCAAATAACAAGAAGGTCAGGGTTGTAATATTAGGTGGGTGTATGAAGGGAAAATTTTCCTAAATATATTCCTAATTTCTCTCCAATAAAATGAAGGTATATTTACCCTAAACTACACATTTAACATTACAACCCCATTAGAATAATATAACCCACTTTGGTGGCCACAGGGTTTATGGCGTCACTTTTGCAGAAGACTGAACTACCGATGTGGGGAGATCGGGGCTCAAATCGTGGTCGCGTGTACTGATTTTTTTACCTTAATGGTTTTACCCTCTTCCTCCACACAAATGCTGATAAATTTTATCTAAATCCAGCCTTCCTCATCCTTAACATTTTAGAGTAATTAGTACATACCAACGTATAACCCGAACAGGTAGTAAAATGCGGGTTAATAGATGGCTCACATACAAATAAAAGAGGCAGAGGTTTGATTATAAAATATAGCAAGAGAGTAAAATGGGTTTTTTATTAATCAATTGGTAAGTACATTTAAAGAATAGATAGTTATTTAGTAAAATAAAACCTTTAAATCACGTAACTTATAATAATTTACATTTTAAAATTATATTATATTGTTATGAGATTTGTTAAAAGGAAATAAAAAATTACAAAATTTGAACAAGAAATGGAAATTCTGTTTATTTATCAGTTAAGAGCCCTAATTTATCTGTAAACATTCAGGCAAAGTCGTCGCCGAGCTCATTAATTGTTCTAATCTGGACTACAGCTCTACGGAAATACAAGCGAAATAAGAACTCTTTGAAACCCGCTTCGGTGACCGCGTGGCGCTAATCTCGTGTTAGACTAGCCTGCCAAAGACGGGGAGGGAGATCGGGGTTCGATCCCGTTCAGGTGCAATGAGATTGGTTTCTCCTAAATTGTTTTCCACTCTCCCTTCACGCAAATGCGGGTGCATTTCCTTCAAATCAAGCCTTTCTAATCCATTACCCGTTATTGTAATTAGTACATAGGCGTATAACCTGAACAGGTAGTAAGACGCGGTGCCAATAAAAAACTATCCGAAACTTCAAATATTTCAAGCGCCAAGACCAGAAAGTATTCATCGTCTGAAAAAACCCAACTAAACTTCACACATTTAAAAAATGTATAGATTCAGCGACGACTCACGCTCGAAATACTCTCCCGTAAACATGAACAGAGTTCAGGCGGGTCGAAATGGTCCAATATAAACACTGTATTCCAACTTTTAATTTTAACATCCCGTGTGGTGTAGGTGGGTGGGAGAAAGAGATACACATGAGGGATGGACAGGCGGTGTGAAAACACACATGGCGTGCAACGAGGGACCTAATAAAATAAAATCGATGACAACAATTTTGAAAAATCATTTGATAAGAACTTACAAATAATTAATGCAGAATTGGGCAGAACCATCATTCAAACAAAATGAAGGCAAAACCGTATTAAATGGCTTCAAGCCTTTTAAATTTAGTTGATGAATGGACACGTCAAGCAAAATAATTTAATCGATCCTATCATTAAACATAGAAACAATTTGTCAAAAAAATCTTCTGATAAAACGGTGTGAACGGTGTAACTTTATAAATAGAAGAAAAACATGTTATCATAAAGCAAGCTTCAGAAATGAAAAATCGGTAACAAGACATTTGAAATAAAAACCATAATACGTGGTGTTTAAAATGTATGGAACAGAAGAATAACGACAAAAACCATTTTAATATATATGTATATATAGATTTATTGACGATAAGCTAATTAAAACCCGCTTCAGTGGTCAAGTGGTCTAAGGCGTCACTTTTGTGTTTGACTGGCCTGTTGATGACGGGGAGATCAAGGTTCGAATCTAGGGTGTACTGATGGTGGTTTTTCCCAAATGTTTTTCCACCCTCGTACCCCACACAATTACGGGTACACGTCCACTAAATATAACCTTCTTAGTCCCTAAAACCACTAGCGGAATTAGTGCATACCTGTGCGGGTAACAGTACGTGATCCTAATAAATATTATTTACGGACTTTCATACAAAATGAATAATGCATTGATCAGATATTTCGTATAGGCTGTTTTTAAATATTAAGTGTTTGATACCCACTTTAGTGACTACATGATTTAAGGCACTACTCCCGCAGTAGACTATACTGACGATGATGGGGAGATCATGGTTTGAATCTCGGTCGGGTGTACTGAGAGGTTTATTTCCAAAGTGGTTTTCCACTCTCCCTCCACACAAATTCGGGTACACATACTCTAAATATAACCTTCCAAAACCCTACATCCATTAGCGTAACTAGTACACAAGCGTATAACCCGAACGGTTATTAGGCACGGTGCTAAAGAAATATATATATATAACTATAAATTAACACTAATGATATAGTAAAATGTTATTGACGATTAATGCAAAAAAAACTGTCTGTATTTACTAAAAGATGTTCCAAATATAAATTTGTGATTAAATCGAGGTATATTTGGGTGTGTAGTATAATTTTGTGCGGTACTAGTTTAAGTCAGTCCAATTAAAATATGTGCTAATATCTTTTTACCTATAAAGCCAGCGTACTTGTTTGCTATTCATGACTCTGACCTGAATCGAATCTCAGCTGTGTACACTGAGGATACTTATTTTCGTGGTGTGATTTTAAATTCTACTCTCAGGAAAATGTTATTTTATTTCAAATAAATAATTATTCTTATATTAGTTTTTTTTTACCACCCCGTTTTACTTCCTGTTGAGTTTATACGCTTATATTATAATTACTCTAATGGGGTAGGGATGAAGAAGGAACCATTTTAGAGGTAATCTACCCGCATTTGCTTGTAAGGAGAGCGAGAAAAAATTTAGGAAAAACTACACTCAGTAGAGCCATCCAGGATTCGAACACCAATCTACCCGCCTTCAGCAGGCCAATCTAACATTAGAGTGATGCATTATACCAGGGGTCGACAAAAGGTCGATTTAACAGCAATTTTCGGTTGATCGCTTAAGAAAACTGCATCCCCATGAAAAGGCAAGCTTACCTTGCGTTAATCAACTATGTTACAGCTTATAAGATAGGGTCTTAGGGTAATCCGTCAAGATAAGACTGCTACCGTCCGGGTTAAACGGAGTGTATATTTTATTTATTTTATGTATAAAGGCAGGGACATAAGTATTGGAGGAAATATTTAATTTAAGGAATAAATATAAGATGTGCGGGGAAAAAATAAATAATTAAAAGTAGAGTGGAGAAACGAAGGGTAATCACGGGACATTTAAGAATGTACTATTATTACTACTATTAGCATCACGTCTTACTATCCGTTCGGGTTATACGCACTTACGCTAATGTGTTATGGTAGGGTGATTGTGAGATTAAATGGAGGACCTACAGTTTAACGTGGAATCCGAACCACGGTGGAGGCCTGGCATTCCACACATTCACAAGTTGTGATTAATACACGTCTTGTCAGAGGTGAAGAAAGAGTTTAGCAATTAGCTAAATATGTACCAGGACCGAGGATTGAACCCTGGACCCCCAACACAGAAGTCCGACACCTTACCCCTAGACCACCAGGTAACCTTTTTAAGAATGTAAAAGTCGATCAGTGTCCCAAAAATGCTGCCGACTCTAATCCCCGTTAGGAGAACTGAGGAAGGGCTTTTCCCTGAATATTTTCCCTACCAACCCTCCACGTGAATACGGCTAAACTTTTTATAAATTATACCCGGCTATCTCTACTTAATAAGCGTAACTAAATACGTTCAACCCAGATGGGAGGTAAGACGTAGAATAAATAAAACATAATATTCTCAATTTAAGTGTACTGTTAAAATATAAACATTATTAATATTAATACTCCCCGTATCGATGCGGTCACATGTTCTAACACGTCCCTCCCGTGCTAGAATGAAATACCGACTATGTTGATATAGGGGTTTGAATCCCGGTTGCATGTGCCTTCCTCATTCCTATACCATTAGCAAAATTAATATATGCGTATAACCTTAACGGGTACCAAGACGGAGTGAAAAGAGGGGATTTTTCTAGCATGTGAAACCTCATTATTTTTATTCATTGTAGTATGTGTAGTTTTTTAACGTTATTGTAACATCGTAGTCATCCATCTCTTTTCTTCGTGGTTACGTCGCATTGCAAAGTTTGAGTACTGTTGCCCATGCAAGGCGTACATAACTCTCACAGGTGGGTAGACCATTACCGTAATTACAACTAGATGTTAGCAGGACTATATTCGAAAGATTTAAAGCTCCCCTAGGTATGTTTATATACTCCTGTGTCACACAAAACATATATTCTACGTAGCGAGCTTTCCGATACGTTCAAGTGAACTTTAGTTTAATTTATTATCGTCTGGGTTGTGTTTTCAAGAGAAGTGCTTTTTATGGAACCGACACTTGAAACTAATTTTTCTTCTTGAAGTACCAGTTAATATTCAATTTGCTGCTTATTTTAATCGTCCAAGAAATATAGAGGGTCCGCCTAGCTAGAAATAACTTAGCTAAAATTATCCTAGCTAGTGAGTGAGTACTTAGCTATGAGGTGCTTAGCTAGAAGGAACGTAGCTAGAGTAAATGTAGCTAATAGGCTTTGATAAAGAAATTGCGTGGCTAGAGGAAGTGCAGCTATAAGGTTCCTTGCTAGAGGCTGCGTAGCTAAAGGGAATACAGCTAGAAAGTTCATGTTTATAAAAGGCCTACCTAAAAGAAATGTAACTAAAATGGTTCCTAGATAGTGGGAACTCACCTAGAAAGTTCCTGTTTAGAGGGTGGGTACTAGCTAGAAGGAACTTAACTAGAAGTTTCCTAAACAAATAGAACGCCAATATAATGTTCCTAAATAGAGGGAATGTCACTATTTAAAGGCAACTTAACTAAAAGGTTCATAGGTATAATGAATGTAACTAGAGGTTTCCTAGATAGAGGGGACGTAGCCATAAGGTTCTTAGCTATAAAGTGCGCATTAGATTCCTGATACGGCTTCAAGATTTGTCAATGCAGGTATGAGTGTAATATGAAAGATAAATTAGTCTTTAGCTAGATATTTATCGGCAGAGATAAATTATATTAAATAGTCGCCAGATAGATTGTCTAAGAAAAGTCTTCAGATAAATCGAACGTTACCTACTAGCGTATCGATATATTGTTATAGAATATTTATCCAACCAATCTTTCTGTACATGTGTGTTGTTTGAAACGATTTTTCTTTAAATCTTGCAAGTTTAACTCTCAACGATGAGCTTTTGGAATTCTGAAAGATATGACCAATAATTAGTTAGAAGTCATTCCTACATGTTCGATGTCAAGCAAAATATGAACGCGAATGCATTATTGAGCGTTTCATTGATGGGTTACAAAATTATAAAGAGGTGAACCTTTGGATATTTTTCGCAATAATTGGTCACTTCTGCACAGCTATTATTTTTAATATTTTTATTGGTATATTCCGGGCATGTAGTTTTCCAAAAACACTTTTTATCTCTATTTAGCTTAATAAAACCACTTATAAACTCTTTAGACGCCATTTTGCATGTAAACACTTTACTAAATCGCGAGAATAATCTTTGGACAGGCACTGACGCTTGTAGACCTCCACCAAAAAGTCTGTTCGATATATCGCGAGGTTAGAATCGTTACATGTGCGGAAACTGACCAATATCTACGATTAATCCGTACCAATTTATCGATCATCAATATGTCGCTCACATTTTTTAAATTGTGAGAATACATTAACTAGCGGATTTATTTGTACAATTCGGCAAACCTACCGTTAAATTATCCAAATCGGCAGAAAAATATTCACGTGTATAGCCAGCTTATAAAGTAAAGGCAGTAAATGTTACTATCATCAGTGGTATCCGAGTTATCTAAAATATTAGGCTCACATTATTCTAGATTCCCATAATATCGGTTAGGGTTTGAATCTCGTTCAGGTGCAATGAGGGTAATTTTCTACATGTGAATGTATCCATAGTTATACTATTTCTTCATTTGAACTCGGGTGAATTTCTTCTAAGCTACTCTCCTCATTACAGAATCTTAGATTAATTATTTAATCACCTTCGTTATTAACGTATAAATGAAAACAGTAACGCACTATTAAGGCTAAGGTCATTTTGAGTCGTGTGATGACTAAGAACAAGACAGTTTCTAATGCGTGTGCTAAAATAAACTTGTATTATATTCATAATTTATAAATAGCATTTTAAAATGAATAAGTCCTGTTAAAATAATCCATTTATTATTGAACTTCCAAAGTAATATATGTAGTATGTGCAGTATAATTTTTATATGAAGATCCGTTTAGATAATACCAACTTTTATGCGGCTAGTATTGATATAATTTTATTATATTATTAGTATTGTTATATAGGTATTTATGTTATCTATTAAAATTGACAGCTGCAGATAAAACGAATTGTATTCGAATATGTTAAAGTAGAGCTACTAACTTTTATGTAAGATAGAATTATTCTTATAAAAAATTGACTCTAATATGTAATAAATTAGTAGTGTAGTATGTATAAGAAGATCTAAAAGTTATCATTTTGCTAGGGTACGATTAAAACTGAGTCTAAGTTGTATACGTTTCTTGTAATTTTACTGATTGTGCTTTGAAGATAACTTTTTATAACAAACAGTTTTTTTTTCATTTTTGTAAATAAAAGTATGTTATACTTTTCTGGTAATTTCTTTCTTTAAACTATACTCATTTGTCCAGTTCATTTTATCTGTGATGCATAAACTGTAATATGTGATTACTTTGTTTGTAGCTGACAATATCTTGCCCTGGTCTTGCAAACAAGCCGTTACGTGACTATGTGTCGGTCCCGGTTCTTATAGGAACAAACACGCCATGTCATGTAGCTAAGTAGCTACTTCTCTCTTGCGTTCCACCCCAGAGCCCTATGTGAGCTCGGCTTAGTTCTTGTCATGTTTTCATAGTAGTGACATGGGCGACTCACTCGCTCCCTCTCAAGTCTGTAGCTGAAAACTTTGGATTTACTGTCAAGAGGAGCTTCCAACATGATATATAATATCAGGAGGAGTGTCCAACATGATATTTACTATCAGAAGGAGCTTCTAACATGAGATTTACTGTCAGGAGGAGCTGCTAACATGATATTTACTGTCAGGAGGAGCTTCTAACATGAGATTTATTATCAGGAGGAGCTTCCAACAGGATATCTACTATGAGGAGGAGCTTCTAACATGAGATTTACTGTAAGGAGGAGCTTCTAACATGAGATTTAATATCAGGAAGAGATTAGAACATGAGATTTACTGTCAGAAAAAGCTTCTAACATGAGATTTACTGTCAGGAGGAGCTTCTAACATGAGATTTACTGTTAGGATTAGCCATGAACATGAGTTTGGCAGTCAGGATAAGCCACGAACATGAGAATTATTATTAGGAACATGAGATTTACCGTAATGAGGAGCCACAAACATGAGATTACTGTCGAGATTAACTATAAACATGAGATTTACTGTCAGCAGGACTCTCGATAGTGAGATTTACTGTTGAGAAGAGCCAATTTACAATCGTAAAGCCTGATGATTATTTTTAAGGTGAATGAACTTTCAACCCGGTTTATGTTAAGATATTTGAGAAAATGTTTTAATATATTATTATAATCACTATATAACAGTAAACATATAATTTATCAATGCAAAATTACTCTAAATTAAAAAAACTTAGCTTCAATACTTAGGCCTAGTTCCACTTGGAATGATGGCCCTATAATCAGCCTTTATATCAATTCAATAGAGACACGCTGATCTTGTGTGATAAGAAATTACTCAAACCTTATATATTCGTAGATTAAGTGAGATTGCAACAGTTAAAAATATTAATTTTCTGAATAATTTTCATCTAGTTTTAACAAGCTACTTTATTCATTATCATAAAAGTTTTTAAATGCACTTTATGTATATAGAACTATTGGCACATGAAATCACACTTATAATAAATTACGAATCACACTTACCTCATCTCATTTTGCCCCATACAAAGGCTGTAATTAGGCCCAATTAAGATTCAAACGTATTTTTCAAAGGTGTTTGGTCCGCATCATTATTGAACGTGGCCTCAACGCTCTTGAATACAGACGAGAGTATTTCCATGAGGGTTTATGTCACTGTCAGGTATATTAGCGTGCACTTAATGAACACCCTGATTATATCAGCGTGCGACTAACATAGTATTAGGAAAGAAACAACACCCAACCCTTCGTCTCTGCCAGGAATTAAACCCGGGACACCTGCCTCATAAGTTAGACAAATCACCGACTGATTTAAGGTGTTATGATAACAAATAAAATTTTACAAATAGTTATTTTCATACAAAGATATAATTTATCATTAATAGCATATTAATGCATACATAGTTAAACCTAAATATAGCTCAAACTTAACATACATATATATAAATATATCGTAAGTTTTTGTATTAAACTTAAAATAAATGATAGTACACGACCATATATATTTTCTAATGGAATATAGCTTAAAACGATTTAGTTTTTTTAATTCTCTATCAATAAGCTAAACTTAAGTTAATTTTTCTATAATAAAACAAATATACAATACTGTTTATCAAGTAAAACACACTCCAGATACCCACTTTAAGCCAAATCATTAGAGCCATATTAAACAAATTGGAATTTTTCCAAGTCAGTCATCAGTAAACTACCCTTAGTTTTATATCTAGAATTAAAATCACGTTACCCACTTCTTTGAGTTCATAGACACGTAAACCGTTAAAATAAATCTTATTTAAAAGTTAGTAATTTTCACGATTATAATACTGTGAGTTTGGAACTGAGGAAGAAACAGTATACTATCGTATTTGGAGCACCGTGCAGTACAGTATAATTCAGTAAACTTGGACTCCTAGAAAGATGGAAAATAAATACTTGGAGAGCTTTGAAATGATGTGATGGAGAAGACTTTATAAGATCAGGTGGGCAGACAGGGTTACAAATGAAGAGGTTTTAAGAAGAGTGGTTGTGAAGAGAACCATTTTGGATGTGATTCTTCAGTACAAAGCAAACTAAATCGGACACACCCTTAGGAGGATGACGTCATAGAAGGCGACGTCATAGAAGGCAAGGTTTAGGGAAAGAGGAGCTTAGGAAGGAGGATTCAAATATTATATGACTTGAAGGAAGAGAATTCTGGGAGCTGAAGGAGGAGGCAGAGGACAGGTGCAGTGGCGGTCTAAGTTCACTTACCAAAGGAATGGACTAGTCATAAGACAGAACACATCATCATCATAATAATCATTTATAAATATTTAATAAAGTAAAAACTATCATTATTGAATATGTATGTCCACGTCAAGCATTCATATTCGAAACTTTCTGTTATGTAATTATCAACATACTGGCGTGAGCGAAAATACAAAAATCTATTTCTCTTGAAAATATTATTATAGTTATGTTTCAAACTACTAATATTTCAAGCTATAAACTCCTCCATAACATATTTCTGAATGTTTATAGAGAATAGTTAGCACTTTATGTAACAAATCCATTGGAAATTTATGCTTCCCCTGCATTTTGGTCGGTTTATTTGTAGGACAACGAGTTGTTTTAACTTGACATTGCTCCCGTCTACGGCTTAATTATAGTTCATCACTCATAAGCTTGATTGGCAATGAAGAGGGTCAACACGTTCGATAACATCTGGTCATTTGTACACGTTATTTCAGGGCTGCCAACCGGGTGGGACATTAGTGGACGGGAATCAGGAGATTGACATCTCTTATTGCCCGTTAAATTGTACAAACTGTTGTTAAGATAAGGAAAGGCAGATTCAAAATAATTTCAGGGGTAAGGGTGGAGAGGGATCACACGTTTTAGTGATGCTTTGATGATCAAATATGTCGCTATGGTCTAATACATTGTTCAAAACTTCCCGGAGTTCTACGTTATTGACCAACACTCAATTTGGGATTAGATTTTATTTAAATAAACAGTACTATAATTTAGTCAGTTTATTCAGTGACTATGTCAAACATTAATATACTTTGGAATTGTATTTTTTTCTGTTGGCTTAGTAATTGAATTGTTAAACTGTGTGTATTTATGTTACAGGCAAAGTTAATAAAATAGGCGGTGTATAATTTTTTTAGTATGTTGTGGATAAATTATTAGCAAAAACATATTTTAATAATAGAAACACAAAGGAAAGTAAAAAAAAACCTCTCAGTTAAGTGTTGTACTAGATCATATATCAACTTTTATTTTAGTTATTACAAGCTAGTCTATCTTAACTTTCTTTCACCGCCTTTTAGTAGATACCGGTTCGAGTTGTACGCATTCATTAATTACGCTATAGGAATAAGGATGAGGAAGGTAGGATTTTAGAAGAAATGTACCAGAAATGGCGTTGAGGTATAGTGGGAAACCATTTAGTAAAACCCACAATCAGTACACCCGTCCAGGATTCAAACCCTGGTCTATCCCTCACAGAGAATCCAGTGTAACACTACAGTGGTGCGTTAAGCTACGCCTCTTTATTTTACAAATTGCCCTAAATATATCCGGCATGGTATAATTTTCTAGGAATTCTCCTCATTGTCGAATTTAATGTCTCGTGGCTGATCTTTACTTGGTCAGGTTGATATAACTTTAACTACGCTCACGAAGGGTATTTATTTTCTAATAAAGTTAAAATTAGTACTATACATTAAAAAATAATACATTTTTATACATCTTTTATAAAAATAAAAGTTATATGTTCATTATTATAAACAGGCTTATTTCAAAAAGTTTGTGTAAAATAATCTGATATAGAATATTTTTGTTGATCTGATAGGGTAGATGATTTGAGGGTGTCTCAGTGGCAGGTTCCACTTTTAATATAAGTCAATCCCTCGACTTAATAACAAAATAGTAAGGTAAATACGTGTAAAGGAGGAGATGATCAAGGAAGAGTGACATACCATCACATCAAGTGCTAAAAATGTATCCCGCTCCTCTTCGAGACATGTTTGGACACGTTTCACCATGTTTTCTTATACACGCCTCAACATGTCTACGTATATATTGTTAATTTCAGTCGTGATGTTCGCCCGGGCTGTTTTTGTAAATTCTTCCCTTAAGATGTCCCCACAAGCCGACGTAACGTCTGGCAACCTGGGGGGGCACAAGTTTTTTTAAGATAGCACGGTCCACGAAGAAGCTGTTAATGAGTGCCATAGAGGCATTAAAGATGTGGAGTGCGGCACCATCCTGCTAAAAGTATCCCTGCTTAAGCTCGATGTCGTCTAGTTGCTCCACAAATACTATGAAAATGTCTCTGTACACATCAGTGTTCACAGTCCCTTCAAAGAACATTGGTCCAATGAATCTCTCAGCGTAAATGCACACCACACGCCAACTTTTTGAGAATGAAGTGGTTTCTCGTGGCTCCCATGAGGGTTTTGTGATACCCAAATTCTCGTGTTTTTGGGAATTCACATATCCTGGGAGTTTAAACCAAGCTTCATCGAGGTAGACCGCGTCATCGTTAATATTCCAGGGCTTCTTTCCATGAAGTTGAGGATCCAATTGCCATAACGTACACGTCATCGTTAATATTCCAAGACTTCTTTCCATGAAGTTGAGGATCCAATTGCCATAACGTACACGTCATCGTCAATATTCCAAGACTTCTTTCCATGAAGTTGAGGATCCATTTACCATAACGTACACGCCATCGTCAATATTCCAGGGTTTCTTTCCATGAAGCTGAGGATCCAATTGCGATTGCGTACACGCTTGATGTGCTCATAAACCGCTATACGACTGTCACAATGTACGGCCTGATTTTTGCCTGCTTAGCTGCTTTTTGGAACTTCGTCATAGAAAAGCTGGTCTCCTGTAGAGTAGTGATTCCCGAGGGAAGCGAAACAATTATTCATGAAAATCTGCACACTGCGGTTCTTTTGACAATGGGTTGTGCTTCCTTTTATCCCTTAGTAACTAACCTGTTTCTTCCAGCTTCACCATGAGCCTTAGAATAGTCTTTCTGTCAGGACCATCACGAACATCGTATGTGTGCGTCGATAAGACCTTTGTGTGGCAGTAACGGAATTGGTGAGCCAGTAATTATTGGTGACTTCCCACTGAAACAACCTATACGTGCAATGAGTTTACACGCTAAGAAACATTTTTCATTATTTCGCATCCCTCTACAGAATGTTTAATCTTGTTCTCCAAAACAAATAGTAAATAAGATCCTCTATACTGAATAATAAATCTGAGAGAAAAGAACCCACACAAAAGGATGGCGTAGTCAACTTCCTAAACGTGCTTTTCACTATAAAACGAAAATTCACAACTGAAAAGTACGCTGTTATTCTCAAGTTTAAAGACCTGGTAGTAAAATAAACGTTCCTCCCTTCATTCTAATAACGCAGCTATTAAACGAGGCCCGTAATCGTCCGGTAATGTCGGCCGTGGGACTCGACCGGTGACCCCTGCCGTCCCCCGGGGATGTCGGATGTTCGCAGAACATGTACGAGGGTGGTAGGCTGGACGGACTGGTCCATAGTCCTCGACCAGGCTATCATTGTCCGAGTAATAGGGGTAGGGGTGGAGCAGTTACCCTCCCTTGGGCCAGTCGTAACAGTGAACCCCGTCTTCCTACCCTCTGAATTAAACATCGCCATCACGCGAGGACATCCCATCCTGACATCGACCTACGAGTGAGGTAGAGACATGTTTAAACCGTCTCTCGGCTGAAATATTGGAGTTCGCTTCCGAGTTTGGTCAGGATTGTTGATGTAACTCACGACTACTTACTCTCGTATTGTTTTATAACGACTATCGGTTGTGTTCTTGGCTAAAAGCATCTACTATCAGTTCTCAAATCCCGGCTTGATTCTAGACGCTGCTGACGAATACATATTAAGTTAATCAATTAGTAAACGCTCAGGTGATTTGATAATTTAGTTTTAAGTCGTGTGCTGATATAATCTGTTTGTTTAGAAATTGAAAGTTGAAAAGCTACCTTAAATGTTTTACAGAGAAATAAAAGAAATCTCAAAAGCTGCTTGAAATTGGGAAAGCGTGTGTCACTTTCAAGTGATTTTTATATTTACACTCAGGCTAGTATGCAAGAACAAAGCTGAGTGGACCAGTATTATTGTTAGTTTTTAAGCCAAATAATTCACAACAAATTCTCTGAAGATGTTAATTTCACGCCGGTGATTTTTTTTTTTTTCAAAATTCACAGGAAATATTTGATTTATTGTTTTATCAGTACTGTACATTGCTAATTAATTTTCTCCTAGTAAAATATTTTAATAGAATATTTAAAAAAAAATTCAAGGTCACTCATAGGAATAATGTACTGTACATTTGTATAAACAAGATAACAACAAAATAGGTTTACATAATTTATTTCTATAATTATTTTATTCATATTTTATTCATGTTTTAAAATCATGCGAGACTTAAGAATTCTTTGTATAGTGTTTGAGGGTATTTAAAAAATAAAAATAATATTTTAATTCCTTTTATGTATATTGTTTTTGATATTGTAATTTAATAATTAATTTAGGAAAATTATCAACCTAATGACAACTATAAATGATATGTACCTAGTTAAACTAACGAAAGTTAAATAGTTTAATAGTAAATTCAAGATAATTATATAATGTAATACTAAGAGATTTAAAAAATAGTTAATTGATAAAATAATGTATTATTTGAACTAATGAACTCGTGGGAAAAGGCTTCAGTAACACCTTGTTTGTTTTGCCAGTAATTGGGATGTCGTGGTTTGAATCCCTGCATAGTGAAATGAGACTTTTTTCCCTTTTAGATTCCCCCTTCCCTCCTAAAAAATGCGCATACACGTTATCTAAATTCTATGTACCTAGCTACTGTGAAATTAACCCGCTTCAGTGGCCGGACGATCTAAGGCGTCACTCTCGTGTTAGACTGGCCAGCTGATGTCTGGAAGATCGGGGTTTGGATCCTGGCAGGGTCCATTGAGGGTGATTTTTCCCAAAGGTGTTCCCACTCTCCTTTCGGATTCCTCTAAAATACTTCCTACCTCATCCCTTTCCCATTAGATTAGCTATCATATATTCGTATAACCTGAACAGGTAGTAAAACGCGGTAATAAAAAATAAAAATATGATACTAGTGTAGACATACGGATAATCTGGAGGGGTAGTAAGACGTGCAGCAAGAAATATAACGTATTGTATATTGTGAAAACAAAGTCGTGCCACTCTACTTACTCGTTGATTTCTCTCATTTGTGTGCACTCCGCCATCCAGTAAGTTTCACAATGACAGTGCTGAGAGGTGTACTCAATAAGCTCCCACGTGCCTCCTACAGACACACCCACACATGTTATCATGACGTCACGCACTGTCAGGATGCTTCATTTGGAATCTTTGAGAGCATGTGTCGCGACTGAGTTTTATATTGGTGAGACCCGCCTCGTTGGCGTAGTTGGCTAGCGCGCTAGCTTCGTGTTAGCTAAACTGCAGAGAACGGGGAGATCAAGGTTCGAATCTCGGTCGGGTTAATTAGGGGTGGTTTTTCCTAAATGGTTTTACACTCAACCTTCACACAAATTCGGGTTCATTTCCTCTAGATTCAACTTACTCAATTCCTAACGCATTAGCGTAATTAGTAATTAAGTGTATAAACCGAATGGTTTGGTGATAAATAAATAAATATAATGGTGAGGGTCCAGCCACGTGTGGTGGAAGAGGGTGGAGGAGGATATGAGTTCACGTATAACGTGATCATATCTAAAATAGGTATCCCTAGGGGGAGCTTCCAAAATGTCAGAACATCCATCGTTAGACTCTCATACCCCTCTCCCCTTCCAAGAATGAACTAGTAACTGGGATGAAGACAGTTTCGATAGGTCAGCGCAAATAAACTATTTATTTTAAAAGGTAAATATCTAAATAGCTTCTATTGTTCTATTTGAAATTGAGTAAAAGTTTTTTTTTAAATAACATATTGTGATCGGCTGTGTCAAAATATTAATTTTAATAACTTGTAGTCCTTTAAGGGGAATATATTATGTAGATCAGTCAAACTATAACTTAACCAATAATCAAGTAAGTTGATATGTACCTGCCTAATTATTAGTGTTTTGGTTCAGAGTTTTTATCGTGGTAATATTTTACATTATCAATCATAACGTATAGAAAATTTGAATTTTTTTTTTAGATAGACCTTTAAAATTGAATGCAAAATGGGAATTTGGGAATAGTTTTTCATTCTTATTCTTATTTTTACAAATAACAAATGCTTTTAGGGTAGTTAACATTTAATTTATTTTTGAAAATTTAAATTTGTTCGAATATATTTTAACAATATTGTTTAAAATATATACACAAAGAATGATTATTGTGATAAACAGGTTGATGTGTTTGTTTTATAAGGAAAACATATTAAAGGGTAGTTAACTCAAAACATATATTTTTGGAAATTATTTTCAAAGTCATAATACACAATAGAAAGTTTGTGCGATTGTGTTGTACCATTTATTTTGACTATAAAACTTAATTCTGAAAATTGAAAAATGACACCTGGACACGGGAATCGAACCCGGTACCTTTGGGACCAGGCTCTATCCCGTGTACAGGTGTAATTTTTCAATTTCAGAATATGATATCTAGATGGAGTAATCCTCAATAAAAGTATAAATAATATATTTGGATATTTTATTCTATAAAACTTAATTTAAACATTTTAATTGAATAATATATTCAAGTAATTTATTTGTGAATAAAATAGAAGAAAAACTGTTTTAAATTATAATTTAGTAAATATATATTTACAGCTCTTATATAAATCTTTAAATCCCAAATAAATTATTCTAATCGTTATGATACTGAAAGAAATAATTTATATAATCTAGCAAGAAACTAAGTCTGATCTTGTGTAGAATGTGTTTGAAGGGACTTATTTAATACAGGGCGATACTTTTGTTGTTGACGATATTGATAAATAATATACACATTTATTTATTTTTTGTACAATAAGCCCTATTACCTTTACTATTTACCCGAATAATTACACCAATGAGATCGGAATGAATAAGGTAGAATTTTATAGGGAACTTATGTGTGTGGAGGAATTATCATTTAATGTTTTTAGTTTGATTAAAGGTTTATAACTTGTCCGAGAGAGGTAACATTTGTCCGTTTTGAGGTCTTCTTTCTTAAGAGGGTGCGTTTTACTATCATCACCGGGGGTGGTTTAACCCATTTATAATCTAGTCTAGAGAGTAATCTATTCTCCTAACATACGGATAAAAGGCATTTCACCCGATTCGATGGCCAGCCGCATGGTCTAAGGCGTCATTCTCACAATATACTGGGCAGCTAATGAGGAGATTGGAGTTCGGATCCCTGCTGGGTGAACTGAGGGTATTTTTCCTCAATGGTATTACACTCTCCCTCCACGAATATGTAGGTATTCGTCCCCTAAATTCAACCTTCCTTATCCATGACACATTGGCGTTATCGGTACGTGTGCGTATAATTCTAACGGGTAGTAAGACACGGTGCTAAAAAAAATCAAGTTTTATAGGAGATTGGCGGATATCCTAAACTCGACTATATAATATATACGTCCCTTGGCCTAAAATTTATGTGGGGATTTACCAGGCTGGATAAAATTGGGCTGGAGTCTATTGCGAACGTTATTTCCTAGGTACTAATTACAACTGTTTATTAAAATCCTGATAAAACCCCAATTAATACAACCAAAATAAAATACAGCTTTATCTCATTTTTCAATATAACGACTAAAATTAGTATTTTTAGTTAAAATTAATAATCCCATATTAGCATTCAAAATATTTATTTACAGCCAATACATATTATTTCTAGGATAATTTTGTTAGTTAATATGGAGCTAGAGGATGGGTTAAAAATTAGTTAGTAGAGAGGTTTTTCATTTAATTACTTCCGTGTAAATTATTATTAAAACTCGTTGGTTGGGGTCAATGCAATTTCAGGGTATGGGTAAAGCATAATATTTTATAAATTTGTCACTGTATGGCTATTAATTCTATTTTTTAATCAACAAACCATTCAAAGTTCTAATGTTATTGTTTATTTAAAAAAATGTAAATGTGTTTACTAAATTCTAGTGATTTGGTCAGTTTGTTTAACTCTAATGATGATAGACGTCCTCACTTAACGTAAAATTAAACATAATTGCAATTAATATAGAAACATATTGCTATAAACTGAACCTGTGTATCGCAATGGTCTTGGGGTCAACTGCTCGCCACATGACCCGATGTTCGTGGGTTCAAACCCAGCCAAGGTCGACGGATTTCTCTTGAGCGATAAACATCTGTAGCACAACTTCTTTCGCAGGTAAAGTAAAGCCGTCGCTCCCATGTCGATTATGGAATGTAAAAGATACCTGGAAGGTATGTGAAAAAACCTTACCGGCAATACCGGCAAAATTGTTAGGCCCTTTCACGCCCGCTCATGGAATTTCAGTGTGGAAGGTAACGGGGAACTACCACACTCTCTGAGCTCCCCTAGTGCATGGGATTTCTACCAGATGGTGCAGGCAGTACTAACCAGCCGATGGACTGAGTGCGTGCTGAAAGGATAGAAACTACATCAAACCAACCGTCGGATTGTTGACTTAAGACTAAAAAAACGGAACTTATTATATCTATATATTCAATGATATAGTAATAAACAACATCTACTAATGCTCACATACCTTAAAGCGATATGCTCACAATAATATACTAGTTTATCTTTGATGGGATTTGAATCATAGCATAGTTTAACAAAATAAGTTTTCCAAAGGTAAGTTAATAACGTGGTTTTTCCATCTCCTCTCCACGCTAATATTGGTGTATCTCCTCCAACTACTCTCCTAAATACTACCCGTTGGAGTAGAGGTTTAAATAATCATTGTGGTAAAACGTTTGACTTCAGTTTAGTTTGTGCCTTTTGCACACACCGGTGGACACGCAGACCAAAATGTCAAGTTGATCTAGTTTGGTTCTCTCGTGATGGATTGGATAGGGCTTGAATCCAAGTTGGGTCATCCCTTACCTCATTAGTGTAGTTAAATGCGTACAACCCGTAAGGATGGTAAGACGCAAACATATTTATAGTTTGTGCCACCAATATTTAATGATGTTCTAGATTTTATTACTCAATTTATTTTATTTACTACGTGACCTCTTTCCTCTTAGCAAACATCGTAAAACTCTAGTAAGCTATATATCCGTCCTAAAATTAACTCTAGACTTTATTATAAGTCCTGTAGCAAAACTTCTATATTCCCGATATCGTCACGTTTGAACCTTAACATTTTGTTTAAACTTGAGCTAGGTTACCGTATTTTTCCGACGGTGTAATTCATTTTATCTGTCCCTGTCCCTACAACATTGTAACGGCATTACCCACCTCTCTCTCTCTCTCTCTCTCTTCTCTGGGGCAGTTTTATTTTTGAGTTGATGATGGCGAGAAAGGGGTTTTCGTCGTCCGTACCCCTCACCCCCCCGGTCTCTTATCGACCTGCTAAGGGGCAGTTTCACCTGCTGTGAGGCGTGAAAAGTTTTTTTTTTTTCTCTTGCTTCTATCTGTCCTGCCACCTCTATTACCTTTGGCCCATCCCTTCAAACGGGAAGAGCACAGAAATAAACAAGACTTTGAAGGAAAAACAATCGTTCAAAGACGTCATAGTTTCTACACTTGGGATCAATATGTCATGTAAATAAAATTATTTAAGAATTAATCTCAACGTGAGTTTCAAATAATAAACTTTACTATATGTGAACTATATGATATTAAAGTATATCCTCGGTCAAATAATTGTGTCGTATTTTATGTATTCGACTGTACATGGACTCACAAAGAGCCGTTTTAAAAGACGACCTGCGGAACATAATACAAACCGTTATAAAACTTTTTTGGGGGTCTGAAAATGTTCGACATAACTATTATATACGGTAACATAAATTTTTATATAACTTTATAACGGTGCCCCTGCTATCCACGAGTTTCGGATCATGTCTAGTGGAATAATGTTTTTATTTAAACTTTGTGTAGTGGTATCCTTGCTTAAAGGAGGAGTACATTACATTTTCCTTAAATCTGATGGATAGACATATATATTTTACTTGAAATTAAATGATATGGGATAAAAATATATTGATGAGATAATAGAGTTATCGAAATATTTTACTATTATTATATACATGTATATATATATAAAATATATGTATACATACAATATATTAATTTATATGCATATAATTATATGCATATAATTATATGCATATATTTATATACATATAATTATATGCATATATATATATATATATATATATATATATATATATATATATATGAAACCGTTTATGGAACTTACAGTTTGAAAAAATTGTTTTACATTATTCTGGTTCCTGGTATTACTCTACCAATCAAGCTATCCAGGTAATGATGATAAAGGTAACATTTGAGATGAGATTTACCAGAATTTGCATGTATAGAGAGTGTAAAACCACTCTAAAAGCACTGGTCTAGGATTTGAACTCCGACCTCTCAGTCACCGGCAAACCAAACTGATAAAAGGAGGACCGGGATTCAAACCCATATTTCCCCGTCATCGGCAGACTAGTCTACTGCGATAGTGACGCCTTTGACCATGTGGCCACCAAAGCGTTTATGTTTTCAATTTGCCAAAGTGACTGGTTGATAAGGTATTTATCATAATAATGAATTCTATATTAGTTTTGTTTGGATATAACGACAATTATGATGAATTTTTTTAAGTCACCGAGTGAGTCATGAAAACCCCTCGACCTTCTGGATAATGTGTACATTTCGTAATCTTATTCGCGTATCACCTACAACTTGATCTGTCAAATTAACCGAGTGACAATTTTGTTCTAACTTTTTGGTCGTTGTTGGATGAATGCGAAGTAAATGAATTTATAGCTACTGGTCCGAGAGAAGGATAATAATTGTATGCAGATTGGAACATGTTTCTGCCTCTCTGTCCATCTACGTACCCCGAGGTGATTCGTTGGTGGAAACGAACGCTGACAAAGATCTCTCCCGATACATACGTTACCCGCCACTTGTTGGCCTTTGGCGGTTCTTATAGATGACAATAAGAAAGGGGCACGAGGAAAATGGATGATGAGGGAAAGAGAGGAAGTCTTGTGTAGGGAATAGAAAATACAGAGAGGAAATTTGAGCTGAGAAAATATTAAGGAGTAAAATTGACATGGTGATATGGATATTAAAATATATATATATGGACATACATATTATAATTTATATGGATATATATATATAATCCTATTTAGAAAGGAAGGAACTTTTTTGACTGTTATAAGAGTCAATAAAATAATTCTCATTGATTTGGTACTTAAATTTGTGTGATCTGCTAATGTCACTTTTAATAGTGTGGTGTTATTTCTGTTAACGCTTTCTTAATATATAAGTATTGTGTAATTTATGGTAAAATCATTTACCTACTTAATTTCTATGAATTCTGATATTTTTTATTTAATTTGGTTATGTTTGGTTCCATCGTCTTTGAATTAAATACCATGGTTAAATATTTGGGTGTACAGAAAGAAGACACGATCGATTTCTAGCGGTTCTTTTCGTAGCTATAATTAAATATAAAATAATAAATATAGATTATTTTCAAGGAAGCGATGCTAGCGCTATCTGGACATTGAAGTTAGTTGGGTGAACTAAGTTTAATGTTATTTTAATAAAACCTGATTTATTCGCGGCCATTTCAAAGTATATGACCTTTATAATCTTAATACTGTTTGACTTTATGACATAAACTATTATATTATTTCCTGCTAATATTTCTGTTTCTTTGTATTTATCTGGTACATTATACTGTGTTGTTAAATTTGATAAATTTTAATATTAATTATTGAGAGATTTCCAAAGAATTATTTTCATAGGTCTATGCCTAATCGACTCATTGTGAATTTAGAATATTTAAAAATTAAATTGCCTATTTTTATTTTTTCTTGGAAAATGGCTAGGTTGTTATTCTATGCTAAGAGTTTTAAAAACCTTCAAATATAGAGCGAATTCTCGTTTGGAGAATATATAGTGTTTTCAAATAAGGCAAAGTCCTCAAGTGGCAGTTTAGCTCATAATTTGTTTAAAGCTATAGTAATATGTAAAGGTCAGAATTAGTAAAAAATCTTAACCTAATATGTTCACGTTGAAAGCCGAAAGTTTCAACATTGGTGAGACCTAAACATTTGGTCATAAAAAAGTAAATTTGGTCATCTGAAGACATTAATTTTGACCTAAGATATTAAAGGAGAGATCCTCATACATTACCAGAAGATATTTTTAAAATGTAATTAAATATGTATTACTAAAGACATAAATCTGTCAATAGTAACAATAGATTTATAATACCAATTTTTTCTGTTGAATTCCTTTTATTACTTGGAGATTTTGAATACAGAATTCTTAATTATTCCAAACATTTTAATTTTGTTGTATTACTTTTAATTTGGCAAATTTAATATTTAATTTTATTCAACTATTGTTTTTTTATTATTCTCCTTACAATTTTAGTGTTGTAATAATTAGGAAGGCATGCCATAGGTAGGGTTTTTAGAGAAGGTTAATAATGAATATAATAAAAATCATCTCGAAATTTTAGAACATTCCAATAATCAAAGAATACATTTTTATCAACTTACGCAGTGAATATTATTTATCAAAAATAGGTATTTGCAGGGAGATATTTTTCACTTCGAGTGTAGTTTGAATGAAAACATAAAGAGTTTTATTTTCAAGTATGAGTAATGTTTAAACATGAAATATTTAAAGTCGAATTTATGTTATAGATCCATGGATAAACTATAATCAATAAATATAGAATTTATTTTTGTAATAACATTTTTTTTGCGAAAAAATTTATAATCACACAAATTCAAATTTTTATATAAATGAATATAAATTGTACATTTTTAATTAGACAAAACGAAATGTCTACAAAATGAAATAGTGAGGGACTTAATTTGTTATGAAATTATATCTTAAAATTGTATAAAATTAATTAAACTAGAAATTTTTGAGGAAAAGATCTAAAATTCCGAGTACTTAGATTTTTATAGTTTTGTAATAATCTTCGAGTTGAGTTTGAGTAACTACTAATACTCGCATAATCCTAACCTAAATTAAAAGCTACAAATAACATAATTATTTTGCATAAATATATTGAAACTGTTTAAGTAACTTTTATTACTTCATATCTAAATCGACATTGTAATTGTTCCTACCTTTATTCAAACTGGTTTATAGTGATAGTACATTAATAAGGGAAATAAATGTTCCTTTAAAAATGGAGTTATTACAGCACACACACTACACACACTGGCTTAACATTGAGCACAACACTCAGTACACCCAACTCTAGCGACCGGTCTCATATTATCTGGGTAACAGGGCTGATATTTATATAAACAGATTGGTTTAAGAATCTGAGCCTAGTTTGGAATTAGTGTCACTTAAAATTATTTTTTATATCAAGCATTGGAGGCTGGTTATAGATATTCCCCACAAATAATCTGCTTTCATGACCTACAGCGGTAGTCTAAAGCTTTCACCCGTCTGGTTTAGTTTGCCAATAAAGGGATGGTTAAAGTTCGAATCCCAGCCGGGTACTAAGTTTTTTCATAATTGTTTACCTAATCGCTGTAAGAAAATATGGGTACATTTCTATAGTCTACTCAGCCTTACTCGATTAGTGTTAGCCTAAATAATCGATTTACAGCCCAGACGAGTATAAATCGTTGACCAAAGCAAATTTATTTCCAAGTTAAAATAATTTATCTTAATAGTCTATATCAACAAGTATCACAATTAAAATAACACGCCATAAGACTAATATAAAACTAAAGTACAAAATGGCATTGACCTTGAGAAACCTGTTGCTCATCGATTATAAGCAGTGCCTGTTGTTTTTAGAAGACGGAAGGAAAAGGATTATTAATTGTCAGATTTCCTCCCTAGTTGAAAGGAGGCAAAAAAATAAGAAGGAAAACTGTGAGTGAGCAGCTTTCTGGCCTCACCAACAGATAAACAAAAGGAAAGGAAGGAAGGAAGGAGGCCAAGCATGGCTTCAGAGACTCGCGGTATTGATCTCGAAACTAAAGAGAGCGTCTCGAGACGTAAGCATCATTGGAAACGGGATGGTGTGCGACTTGTTTTGAAGTAACGAGCATTCTAGATCTTGTGACAAACATGCATGAAATTTTAGAACATTTTTACCTGTAAACTAATGAAGTTACAAACACCCTTTTTAATATACAATTGCTCCAAAATGAAAATTTGAATACATGCAAAATATATACTTTTGAAGATATGCGATCATACAAAATATTTCAGTATTTTTCTAATTAATATTAGCTGTTCATTTCAACTAATGAATGGCATGTTTCAAGATTTGCCTCGTATTTAAAGAGTGATTTTCGCACACCCCCACAGCTATATATAAATATAATAACAATAACTTTATCAAGTAATATATTTTAAATAATATATTATAGTTGTTTTAGTAATAAAGTAAATAACTAATAAGTGTCAAGACTTTAAAGAATAGATCACATATATTTACATCATATAGAGAAAATAATTCAACATAAAATAATGCCAAAACAAAACATGTCCATCTCGAAATAGTGCACATTTTGGCCAGTTCAAAAATCTTGCTATATGTGACTACATACACACATGCGCACGCACACACACACACACACACACATATATACTATATAGTATATTAAGCAGAAATTGTGTGTTTGTGTGTGTGTGTCTATAAAAAGATAAGGCACTTATAGATGAGAATCAAATAGCCAAAGCTATTATTTACGCTTTTAGTGAGGATTACTCCATCTAGATATCATAGTCTGAAAATTGAAAAATGAAACCTGGACACGGGAATCGAGCTTGGGACCTGTGGCCTAGTACGCCAATGCTCTAACCAATGAGATATCCAAGAATAATCCCGTGCTCAGGGTCATTCTTCATTAATATTTTAAGGCAGAGTCTATGATGGACGTGCGGAAATCATCGGCTACAAATATGTGATCTATCACAGACTGTGCCTTAAAATATATGTGAAGAATGACCCTGAGCACGGGACGATTTTAGGATAGCTCATTGGTTAGAGCATTGGCGCACTAAGCCAAAAGTTCCAGGTTCAATTCCCGTGTCCAGGTTTCATTTTTCAATTTTCAGAATATGACTTATAGATGAGCTGAAAAGCCTATATTTGGCATGATGGCAGAGGGAATGCCCCATATAACTAGAAAAATCTAAAATTTGGAAGTTTCAAAATGGGGACCTAGGAAGTGGGAGAGTTATAATTAGAAAAAAACTTTTTAGATGAGATAAAAAATTAAAATTTGGCAGCCAGGTTAGGAGACAGCTCCAGAAAACCAAATAAGTCTTATAATACGAAATTTCTTAAAGTGAGTTGTAGAAAGGGTGCAAGGTTTAAAACGTCCGAAAATAATATAAATAACTACTTATCAGTGTAGTAGAAAATTTAAATTTTGCAGGCGAATAAAAGTCAGAAAATTAAAAAAAAAAAATTGGGACCCGGGAATTAGGGGAGTGGTATAGGCAAATTTTTTTAGATGTGTTAGAAAATTTAATTTTCGCAGTCAGGTAGAAGGACAATTCTAGATAACCAAGTAAGTCTTACAAATAGAAATATCCAAATTGTTGCTAGTAAAAGGAGGGGAAAAGGTTTGGAATTTCCAAAAACTAATAGACACAGACAACTATTCCCAATGTAGTAGAAAACTGAAATTTGGAAAAGAGTCTGAACATTTAATATTTCAAATGGGACCCCGGGAAACAAACAAGCGGGGAGGGTATGGAAAGAACAGGAAAATAGGTGTGTCAGAAAATATAAATTTGGCAAGCAGTTATAAAGAACACTCAAGATAATCAAATAAATCTTAATTTTTGAAATTTCTTAGTGGAAGTTGAAGAAATACTGGTGGTGGTTAAGGAGGCAGCTCAACATTTCCAAAACTAATACATTCAACTACTTCTCTATGTGGTAAAGAACTGAAATTCTTTTAAACAGGTATAGGTATTGCTCCAATTAACTCCAGAACTCCAGAAAACAGGTGAAGAGGGTGGGTTGTTTATAGAATAAATTTAATTGTGTAGGAAAATTTAAATTTTTCGGGCAGCTTAAAGTACAACTCCATTCAACCAAATAGGTTAAAATTTTAAATTTATAATTAGGAGTTAGAGAAATGGGGGCGGGAGGGTGTCTTAAAATTTTCAAAACTAGCAGAAAAAAGATTTTTAGCATCGCATATTACTACCCGTTCGGGTTGTATGCCTATATACTAATTACACTAATGTGGTTGTGATTAGTAAGGTTGAATTTAGTTGAAGTGTACCCGCATTTGTGGGGAGGGAGTGTGGAAAACCATTTAGAGAAACCAACATCATTACAGTTGACCGGGATCTCTCCATCTTCGGCAGTCTATTCTATCATGATAATAGCGCCTTAGACCATGAGGCCACCGAAGTGGTAGTAATAACTACTTCTCTGAGTGGAATAAAACCGAAACTCAGTAAGCAGATATAGGGTTATACCACTCTAAATAACTATAAAAGTCTGAACATTTTATATTTCAAAATGGGACTCAAGGAAATAAAGGAAGGAGTGGGGGAGTATTAGAAAAAATAAATCTTTGGTTGAGGTATACAATTTAAATTTGTAGGGAATGTAGAGGGATCACTTCAAATAACCAAATAAATATTAAATATTTGTTATTTATAACGGTCAGCTGGTAAAATGGTGGCAGAGGGGGTTCTCAAAATGTCCTATACTAAAAGAATAAACTACTTCCCACAGTACTAGAAGATTTATATAAGGAATAAGGACCACCTCAAACAGTATAAGGGTCTGAAAACTATTAAATTTCAAATTGAAGGAAAGTATGGAAGGAGGTATGGCGGGTCCCTTCAAAATTTTCGAATTTAAAATAAAAAACACTATTTGTGTTGGTAGAAAATTGAATTTGGGCATGTAAGTAAATAGTCCTTCCCAGATAGCCGAGTGATGTTTGAATATATGAAATTTCAAGATTGAAACCCAGGAAATGGAAAAGCTTAAATTTATTCAACTAATATAGAATACTATTTTTTATGTGGTTGAAATTTGGCAGGCACGTGAAAAAAAGCATATAAGATAACAAAAAGAAATCTTAAAATTCAAAATGGGAATGTGGTAACTGGAAATAGAAGGGAGTTAATTGACATTTTCCAAAAGAATTAAATTATTATTATTATTATTATTATTATTATTATTATTATTATTATTATTATTATTATTATTATTATTATTATTATTATTATTATTATTATTATTATTATTATTATTATTATTATTATTATTATTATTATTTAGCACCGCGTCTTACTACCCGTTCGGGTTATACGCTTAAGTACTAATTACACTAATGGATTAGGAATTGGGAAGGTTGAATTTAGAGGAAGTGAACCCGCATTTGCGTGGAAGCAGAGTGGAAAACCATTTAGGAAAAACCACCCCAGTTCACCCGACCGAGATTCGAACCTCGATCTCCCCGTCCTCGGTGGTCTGGCTCAACACGACTGGCGCGTTAGCCAACTACGCCACCGACGCGGGTAAAAGAATTAGAAAATTTGCTTTTTGGCATGAAATAAATTTTTAATTCATCAATTTGGTAAAAAGATTACCCTACTTAACCATAAAAGCTGGACAGTTTGTAATTTAAAAATCAGGTACTGGGAAATGGGGTAAGCTGGGGTGCTAAAGATTTCCTAAATTGTTAGAAAAACATTCTCAGTATGTTGGAAAACTTTATAAAGATAGAAAGAAAATGTCTAAAAATAAACAAATACAAAAACCAAATAATATAATAAAGTAGATCCATTAGTATTGCAAGTACTGTACATAGCTAAAAATCAAAGGATAAATTAGCGCCTAACTAGGTGGGACATAACAAATCAAATTAATTAATTCAGGTGACCTATATTGGGATTGGGGACCGTGATTCTATTTGGGAAACCATGATGCTAAATATTTAATCTCTTTCTCTAACGGAGTATATTAGTTCATCTGTGCTCTTTGGTGAAATGTAATACTCTTTTTTCCAACATGTTTCTGTAACATTGTATATTACTTCTTTTCACTCATATTATGTTCATGCTTAGGTAAAGTTTGTTTGTAATTGGTTTGATTTTGTTTGTACACTCAGTTTATGCACTAGGTAATATTTATTTAAAAGATATGTGGGTTTTATTGGATTTATTTTTGTCATAATTGATTTGTGATTGCCATAGTTAGCTCAGGTTTGTATACGGAGGAACTATGAAAATAATGGGAGCTGGATATTGAACGCCCTAATTTGATATAATCTAAGCTTCTTACTCGTGCGAAGAATGGGTTATATTGTTAGTAGGTACTTATAAATTGAAAAATAGTCATGTTTAGCCAAAATGACAAATATCGAGAATTTAAATTTAACATAATATTCTGATATAGGTTGTATAAAAAACAGGAACTAGACAGTGCTAAAACATGTTAAACATCTAACTACTTCGATTAATTTTGTTTAGTTGTAAAATCATTAAGTTATTGTGTAGTAGGATTCTGATAGGAAGGGACTTTTAGAAAACATATATATCTGTTAGCGGTCAACATTAAAGAAGTTTACTATATTACTAGTATTATTTCGTAGATTTTGAAAATTGACAGTTGAAGTTCACATTACTTTACTTGAAATGAAAACTGTTTTACTAATAACTGTCGAAATATTTCCATCCTATCTGAATAATGCTGTAGCTCTACCTTCTTTATCTATTATATAGCTCTAATAATATTCTCACAGCTAACACATACATTCTTTGTATTTGTTTGAAATGCTTGCTCAAGCAAAAGCGCACGCCATGTTGTCGAGAGTGCCTCCTTATTGGTTAGTGAATCTTTGTAGAAGTATTTATTGTTGCTTATTACTGCCATGCACGCCTCCTCCCCCTTCCCCACCTTCCACTCATATTTGAGTATACTTTCACCCGCTCGCCGCTAGAGCGTTAGTTGTCTTTACAAGGTCTTTTGTTTGGGATATCCTAGGTATTCCATCTCGCTCCTCAGTTTATTACACCATCTACTTGTAATTAGTAGATAAAACAAGCGTTGAATTGTTGTATGTCACTATGTCACCAGCGTTGTTTTTATTAAGTTGTTGATCCGTTCTCTTAAAAACCAAATTGATAATATATATATTTGAAATTTTTACCATAATCTCATATTCATTTGTATTAAATATTTTAACCGTTCAGATAATTTTTATGAAAAAAATTTTTTTACAACTATATATTTTCTGGCAATTCTTTTTTTTTCTTGTTTTATTTTTTGACGACTCATTTATTATTTATTATTATTATTTAAAATTCCTGTTTAAAATTTGTATTTGTACTATCGTATAGTAAATATCTGATGAAAGTTTAATTCAATATTTTAATATGGGCATTCTGAGAAAATTGGTCATTCATACAAAAAAAAAAGTGTAAATGTTCAACAAATCAAGTTTAAAGTTAAATTCTCACTTTTACTTTTACATGTCTGATTAATATGAAATATCAATGGTTTCCAAGATATTAACTACTTTTTTTCATGATGAAGATCTTTTCTGTATTGAACGTTTTTCATTTTTTGCTAATTGCTTTGTCTGATTTTGATATTGTTGCTTGCTAGTGCACAGGTTTGTAAAACCACTAACACTAGAACTAGCGTATTTATATTTTTCTTTGTAATAAACATTTAATAATGTTACCAATGTCGAAGCAACCAATAAGGTCATACATTTTAAAATGTATAGTTTTATAAATCCAACATTTATATGAAAGCGAACTCAAGTTAATTTTTACAGCTTCTGTTGGGTTTTGTATAGTTATACGAAAGTAAACTTCAACCAATAATTTAAGGTTGTGTTTGAAATATTTCTAAATATTGCCTCTATGTCTACCATTATTCTGGCAGATTCTGCTAATTTGTATTTGAACAATCTGTCAACTTCAGCAAAACAATTGGGTGGATTTTCTTTTGTTGTCAATAGATTCAAGAAATGTTCTGCCTAAACATCTGCAATCATACCATAATTAGCTAGATTTACACGATAAAGACTAACTTTACATATCACGCTGGAAATCCCTGGTTTTTAAAATATGAATTTAAAGTTGGAGTTTAAAATTTATACAAAAGAATATTAACACTGCTGCAAGGACATTTGGTCATTTATAGCAACAGCAAAGATATTATTAGTTGCGCACTATATTTATTTCAAAATGCATGAATTAATGTTAGCATGAATAAGTACAGTACACTTTTCCAAAGAAGCCTAATAATCAGAAATGATATAATAATTTTAATCATATAAAATATAATTTGTTTGGTTCTGGAAGAGTTTTAATGTAAGAGTTGAATGGTGGCAAAATACCCGAGTAACATTATTTTGCTCTGAACTTGATAATATAAGATGTTTCTCTAAACAAAATTTGAATTTATAGCGTTTGTATTATATTTAACTATCGTTTTAATTTAGTCATTCCTAGCATTCAAATATATTATTTTTAATGCAATAATATTTTACAAAACCCCCAATATTTATATTTGTCTATTGCTTCAAATCCCTTTCTCCAATAAAAATACTTAATTCATGAGGCCTACTAGTAAACATATATTTCATTTTTATAAGAAATAATATAAATAAATTATGTTCGATAAAAAATATTTGTATTTTAATTTTTATTTTTAACATATCAGATGAATTTAAAAAAAAAAGTAATTTGAAATTTAAAATACTTAGTATACCTTATGATTTTAAAGAGAATAAAATAGAGATTTAAAAATTAAATTGATAAAAAAAACTGAAGTTTTTGATTTTTTCTTTATATTAAATCGTAGAAATGATTATTAAAATCAAAATCTGTTTCCATGCATATAAGATGGTAATTGTGAGTTATGACTTAAGAGTAAAGCTAAGCACCCATTTTCAAGATTTTAGTTCATCTCATCTGGAAGTGTCTAATAATTTTGATAGTTGAGTGAGCGGTGGAAAAGATGAAGATAAGTTTTAGACTGAAATGATCAGCAGTTATGTACAATAAAAGATTCTGTGCTCCAAATAGATGTATTTATCTATTACATTTTCCATATATAATAGTTTTCCATCATGTGGGGATCGAGCTGAAGTATTCATGACGATTACTTTCATTTAATACCCAACTAATTCGCTCCAATTAATTAAGGCCCTTGGCCCTGTCGAGTGCAAGTCTAAAACCTATTTTGTGGGATGGGGGTGGGAGGGTGAAATTTGTGGCGTGGCTTCACAACCGACCAAAGTATCCTTCCGCGCCAACAAGAACAGATGGATCACGGAAACCGTAGATGGCGCTAGCTACTGGACAGGTCTAACGTAAAAATAATACGTTTGGAAATATCAGTTTTCGAGAGAACGAGCGAAAATTTTATGTTAATATTTTCAACACCCCTTCTAAGATAATGTATCGATGTTTATTAAGTGTTACATTTTCTTAAAATTTGTTATGAAGCCGGCAGTTTTCTATTGAAAAATGTCAATTCTATCTATATTTGATCAATGTTAAGATTATAGAGGAGGTGTGTATATAAAAAGTATGACTTAATCAATATACTTCTATTCTTGAACAAACAGTTTCCGAAAAGAAATTGCAAAATAATAAAAAATTCTTGAAGATAACCGTTTGTTCCCATGGCTCTGAATTTCCACACCAAATGAAAAGGGCCAATCACCTTAATCTGGTTGGTTATCTTAATAAAGTCCTTCCGAAGAACTTTACAAGAGTTATATAGTTTTGGATGTCAATGTGTTATATTCCTGGCTGACAAGTTCTCGTTTTCCTTTCTCATTGTTCTTTACATTAAATGTGTTGCTGAAGAATGAGTTGTTAAATTTTTAAGTGACTATTTTTCTTCGTTAAATTACTGGGTGAATTTCTCTATGTACAATACCTGGTGACTATTTCTCGCATTTCCCTATTCACTATTCTAATGTTCACTAAAGCTACGTATATGCTGATTTTGGTGGGAAGCTCATTTTAAAAGGCCTTTATTCCTACCACAATACTACTGTATAGTTGGTAGGATAAAAGTCCTTCAAGATGCGTGACAAGAAGTCCATTTTTAAAGGCCTTTTATCCTACCAAAATACTACTATACAGTAGGATTATGGTACGAAATAAGACCTTACAAAAACCGGCTTCCTGCCAAATTCAGGTTAGTTTTTAGAATGAGGGTTTTCCATATTTATAAAGGTAATTATTTAAACTATTTTAAAACAAACTTTATTAAAAATAGTTTATTCAAAGTAGAATATGCTAGTTGCTAGTTTTGTTCAATTTGACGTAATTTATTAATATAGTTGTTTCATTATTGTTCCAGGAAGAAGCGATGCGTCTAAAGGAAGCAGACAGTCCATTGGATGTCCCCGCATCACAACTCAACATGTAAATAGAACAATTAACTTAGATCCTGTAGTGGTGTGGAGCTTTAAAACGTTAGATTTGAGCTTAGAAAATCTAGAGTATTTTAGTTTAAATCCTGGTTAGAACTTTGAAGTTAAACTTTGGCAGGTAGGCTATAAATATTGTATATTTTGTCCTAACCAGTTCAAAGACGTTCATAAACAAAATCATATAAAACGAAAACAATACAATTTAAAAAATATATATCTAAACAAGTTATTTAATAGTGGATTAATTAATTATATGTTATTTTAGCACCCTCCTTACTACCAGTTTAGTTTATACGTATATGAAGGAAGTGTAGCAACATTTGCTTGAAGAGAGAATGGAATACTATTTAGGAAAACCCACCCTCAGTACACCCGACCAGAATTCAAACCCCGGTCCCCCGGTCATCGATGGCCTTGTCTATTGCAAGAGTGAGGTCTTAGACCATTCTATAGCCGAAGCGGGTTAGATAGAATTAATTTAACCTACAAATTCAAGTTATTTAATTTAAGTTTTTTTAACCAAACAACGTAATTATATTTAGTTTATTTATTTAAGCAAGCTATTTAAACTTAATTAAATTAATAAAGCTACCAGATTGAATTGTTGTCCAACCCATAGAAAATATCTTAACTTTAACAAATTAGTACCTGCTTCGGTGGACGCATGGTATAAGACGTCACTCTCGCGTTAGATTAGACTGCTAATGACAGGGGATCGGGTAGAATTCCGGTCGGATTACTAAGGTTGGTTTTTCCAAGGGTTTTCCACTCTCTCTTTCCACGAAAATGCGGTTACACCACCTCTAAACTCAACCTTCCTCATCTCAAGCTCATTAGCATAGTTATAGTACATATGAATATAACCTTAACAGTTAGAAGTAATACGTGGGGCTAAAATATAGTATGCCCAGGGCAATTTTTATAGGTAAGGCCTTTTAGAAAATAAAAACAAATTGATAACACTTTACTGTAATATAGTGTAATTTTAGAGGCATCGATATTATCTATTTAAATTTATATCTGATATCACATGATCGGACATATAAATACGCGAAAGGAGATTTAGTAACTTTTCAAGATGTTATATAAGGTTCTATATATGAAAATTGGACTGAATCATCATGGCTTTGATGCCTCAACTTTAGTTTAAACTATTTTATTTGAATGAATAAAACTACCTGTTTACATTTCAATTAAACTCACTTGAATTCGTTTGGCTAAAAAAAGATAAACTAAAATCATGTGTGATCAAACTTTAGCATGCTACAGCTCTTTTAAAACTAAAGATGATGTAAACTAATGTATAATGTTTTTTGGTTGTTTCTGGTAATCATTTAAACACACATGCTATACTAAGCTCACACTCTCCATCTAAATAAGACACTGTGAGTACACTCATGCCTAAACAAAAGCCAATCATGCCCGTTCTAACTTTATAACACAGCACTGTCGCACCCCACTGGTAATCTAAAAATGAATTCAATATTTAAACTTGAATCATTACTGGTTTACTTTATATCCTAGCTGTTTGAATCATGTCCACGATAGAGTTCTTGGTATTATACAAAAACGCTATTTATTATTTCCATAGCTATCAGAGTTATAATTTGCATCGTAATTACTTTACACCTGGCTTCCTCCTTGCCCTCTCCTACCCGTGTGGTGAGGTAATTATGTATATTTGATGTATTTTTTAAGGTTGGATGGAAGGGGAAGGAAAGAAAAAGCCAGTGTTTCTCGCAGTTTTTATGGCAAAACTTTTTTTGGGGCCAAAATAAATAAAATATTGCTCCAGTACAAACATAGAAATAAATTTTCTTCACGTGGTGACCTTAACATTTTTCTTAAATGTATGCAAGGGTGTTCTGAGTTTAATGACAACTTTTTCTCTTCATTTAATAAGTTTATTATCTAGTGCCTCCATGCTCATGATGGATATCCATCAACCATTGATATCAACATGAGAAGAAAACTAAACTCTATGTTTACACTGGAGCAATATTTGACTTATATCGTCAAAAAAAAAGTGTTGATTTAAAAACTGCAAAAAACATTGCTTTCTGCGTCCCTTCCTCCACCTTAAATTTTAGGTGACTATTTCTCTTTGTTAAATTACTGGGTGCTATAGTAGGTATACGTTTGACTTCTTTATGTACAACCCGTTCTTACCACCCATTTCGGATTATACGCAACATTTCAATATATTACTGCAACGTGACTTTGCTACTACTACATTATTCATTAAGAAAAAGAGTAGTGTAAGATGACCCTTAGCGTTGGGTACGTTGTATAAATGTATGGTTTTCTAGTGATGGGTAGGTAGGAGTTCGAATCCCAGCCTGGCATACTAAGGTTTTTTTTCTAAATGATCTACAACTTTCACTTCTTGTTAATGCTAGTATATTTCCTCTAAATTCCACCTTCCTTATCACTACTCAATTATTGCAGTTAAAAGCGCGTAGCCCGGACAAGTAGCCAAACGTGGAGCTATAATAATAATAATAATAATAATAATAATAATAATAATAATAATAATAATAATAATAATAATAATAATAATAATAATAACATATTTTAAGAATAAAATATAACAGTTTTAACCTTGTTTATGTGAATTTAGGAGATTGCTCGCTAAGTTTAGTTCATATACATTTCTTAAAGAACCCTTCTACTTGACGCCCGTTAGTCCGATGCTTAAACCGAAATTAGTTTAATGTTATTATTTTTATCAAAGTGTTCTGTCTTAAGACAGGTCCATTTATTTTGTCAGTGAACTTAGACCACCAATGCTCCCTGTCCTCTACCTCTTCCTTCAGCTCCCAGAATGTTCTTCTTTCCCTTCAAGTCATCTAATATTTGAATCCTCCTTCAGAAGACAGTTCCTCCTAAGGATGTGTCCGATTCAGTTTACTTTGTACAGAAGAATTATATTCAAAATGATTCTCTTTTCACTCACTCTTCTTAGGACTTCTTCATTAATTGACACTTGTCTGTCCACCTAATCTTTTTAAGTCTTCTACAGATCCACATTTCATATCTCTCCAAGTATTTATTTTCCATCTTCCTAAGAATCCAAGTTTCTTCTACATACAGCGCGATACTCCAGATATAGAATATCAACATTTTTTTCCTCAGTACCAAACTCAGCTTGTTGGTCAGCAGTAACCTCTTCTTGTTGAAAGCTTCCTTGGCTATGGCGATCCTCGGTCTAATTTTCTTGGTGCAATAGGTAGCCTTTGTCAGCAGACTTCCCAAGCACTTTTACTGCTCTATGTTTTCCAACTCCTGGTTTCCAATTCTGATTTTCAGCGGCTCTTCATTTTTTGAAATCACCCTCACTTTTGACTTCTCAATCTTGATATCCATGCCATAGCTTATCTACCTCTAAGAGCCGGTATGAAAACTATTAATAATTGAAAAGGTAATTTTTATAATTAACTAGCTATTGGGGACTATTCTAATTGAAACTTACATGTACTTTAAAGGGAAATTACGTAAGTACATTTTTATTGCGTTTATACCCTTTGTTCGCTAGCGCTAGAGACCTCCTGACCATATAGTACTCTGAACTACTCGTACCCTGCCTGGAGAACCTAATCTGGCATTCTCAAGTTCCATTCGAACATGAATTATTCTTAAAGCCCTCTGATGGATTCTAAAAATATATCTTGGAAGCGGATTTGAACTGAGCCCCTTTGGACTAGCATGCCACTGTAGTATCGATTGAGTCATCACCCACATAATCGGGCACGCAGGCTAAGGCATCAACCTAGTATGGTCTTGTTTACTGGTAAAATAAGAGTCAGGGTTTGAATCTCGGCTGGGTGTACTTAACGGTTTCTTCATATAGTTGTTTTTACTTTATCTCTGCCCCTCGGAGAGAGGAATTATTTGAACATAAAAAAAAGTAAATTATTTGAGATGCTGATGGCTGTCGGTGTTTCATGACTCCCGGAGCCGAAAAATTGGTTTTCGCGACGCCGTCTGTCTGTTTGTCTCGGCCTAAGAGCCAAAACCATTTTACGATTGGGCTAAAATTTGGTATTTAGAATTCTTATAAGCTTCCTCAAAGAGGTGTTTGAAGTAAATATCTAAACTTATTATTAAGGTAGCTTAATTAAGGGTGAAAAAATAAAAAAGTGATTTTCTAGAAAGAGGTTACAAGAAATTTTATTAAAGTTAATATCCAAGCACTGTTTTACATTTCAAACAAAATTGCACTTCTCATTTTCCTCGGGTGACCTGGTGGTTTAGGGGTAAGGTGTCAGATTTCTGTGCTGGGGGTCCGGGTTCAATCCTAGGTCCCGGCAGAGATCTATCTGATTGCCAAACCCTTCCTTCACCTATGACAGACGTGTATTAATCACAACTTGTGAATGTGAGGAATGCCAGGCCTCCACCGTGGTTCGGATTCCACGTTAAACTGTAGGTCCTCCATTTCATCCCAAATCACCCTACCATTACACATTAGCGTAAGTGCGTATAAACCGAACGGGTAGTAAGACGCGGTGCTAATAATAATAATATCATTTTCCTGGAAAAATGACTTGGAGGGTACCGGTACTTTACGTATGCGGATATCTCCAATTACGATCATATCTCCGTAAATATTTAGATACGAAATAACATTATCAATACAAACTGTAAACTATAATTAAAAAATATTTTATTTGAAATCTATTTTTATAAAACCAATATTCCCTAGAAAGGGTCTATTAGCAAACATTTTATTTAAAAGTAGATCTTGGAAATGGGGAATTGAATGTTAGGCTTTTTGGTGGACAGAGATGTTCCTTTTATCTAATATGTTTCTGTAACATTGTGTAATATTTCATTTATGCTCTTCGGTGGAATGTGATGCTCTCTTTTTCCATTATATTTCTTCATCAATATCTATTAATTCGTTTCAAATATCTTACGAATTTTAAATAAATATTTCCATACAAAAAAAAGTGAGGACGTATGTTCGGTTCACTGTACCATTTATTTTATCCTCCTCCACACAAATTTGGGTACTTTTCTTTCTCAATTCTATTTTCTTCGTGTCCAACCCAATAGTGAATGTACGCATGGCCAGGACGGGTAAAAATACGAGGAGATAAAAAAAGAGAATAGTGATTCAACCACGAGCCAGGAACCAGCTTACCCAGTAGTGCAATGATACACTAAGCCGAAAATCCAGGGCCTGAATATTTGACTGGATCACAAACTGTAAACAAATTCCACCATTCTTCCAGAAAACGCGTGAACTTTTATTTTTCAAGAACCAGGTCTTACTACCCATTCGGGTTAAAGCCTTATGTACTAATTACGCTAATGAGCTAAGGGTGAAAAAGTTTGAATTTAAAGGTAGTGTAACCGCATTTGCGTGGGAAAAAAGAGAATCGGAAACCAATTAGGAAAAATCACTCTCAGTACCCCGACCGGGATCGAAACCACGAACTGCTAGTCATTGCCGTCTAGCGGTATGCAAGAACGTTAGTGAATGCTAGTGGACCGATAGTGTGATCCCGAGTAAAACCTTTTAACTTATGATGAGCAAGCAAACCTACGCTAGGTCCACTAAGCATCTACTCAGTCAAGTTCTTGCATACTACTCTAGTCTATTACGAGAGTAGCGCCTTAGATATGCGGCCACCAAAGCGGGCAAACTAATATGCTCCTAACCCATTCTTTATAAGGATGTAAATAGCTTTTTATATTGTTTAAATATAATAGGTACTATGTGTACACTCCATTTACCTGAAAGATAATATGATGGGTGAGAACGTCCCCCCCTTATTATAACTATATTTACAATCAATTCTAGTAACAAACAATATTTTATTTAAATCTAGCCATTTATTTGCGTACTGTGAACATGAAAACACCTTCTTTAGTTTGTTGACGTAGTTCAGTTGTGCCAACACTGAATTTAATTACTTTCCCTTCCCAACTAAAAGAACTTTGAACTTTCTTAAACATGGTAAAACTCAAGAAGGTGACTAAAATTTAAAATATATATAGTTTTTTGGTCTCACCTGTGCATAAGATAATAATATCCATTTTAGCAAATAGCAATATGGAAACATTTTATTAACTAGCAATGAATACAAACTCCATTGCATCGTAGTCTTCAGTGGTTACAATTAGAACTAATTATCAGCTAAGTTCCCATTTACGTTACCATAAAATAGCTTCTAGCACGTGTTAATATAAATGTTTGCTTGGTTTTTAATTTCCTAAAGGGTTATTCGTAAATTGTAATTCAATTTGTCAGAAAACAGCTGATTTTGTGTCCTTTTTAAATTTAATATATTTTATTGCTTGATATCTGAATTTAAAATCATTAATTTTTTTAACAAAGATTTCTTTGAAGGTGATTCTTCTTTGGATTCAAAGATTTATTCTTGGAATCTAACTTTTATTCAAATGACGGGGGACGGAAGTGACACGGACAATTTAAACAAAAATGCGAGGCTTCCAAATCAATCATCTTGAGTGATGATGTCGTAATTCTCGTCCGCTGAATTTGAAATTCAAAATATTACGTGTGAGGATTGTGCTTCACATCAAGAAATTGTTTTAAATAATAGCCTGATGTACGAGGAATCTACAGTGATAAATTTAGGAGTTTCCCAATATTACTTCATCTAAATTACTCCGATAAAAATCTCACCAGAATTCTTCCAGGTATTTTTCAAGAAGCTATATTCATTTTTGTGAGTAACATCAAATTTAATACAAATTAGATCCACCAGAATATTCAACCATCGGTAAACCAACATATGTTAAATGCAAGCCACAAGAATCAATCTTGTTCATTCAAATCTGCAACTAAGGAAATTATGCTTCAAAATAATTAGTTGTAAATATAATAAGGAATAAATAGTGTATTTTATCACAACAAAATCTATTTATACTTTTATTGTCTAAGATGACATAATCTATTATTTTATTATGTTAAATAATGGTCGGATTTGATAATCCAATTTCAACAATATATATATATATATATTCAAAATAAATTGCTTCTAGTCAAGTGAAATATTACTATAGTCTTTAATTCTGTAAACTTGAATAATTTCTTGTTGATCCTAGCTTGTGTTAGTGATGCTTCACAGGTATAATTTAAGGAATTCTTCTAAAGACTACTAAAAATATAAGACAAACAAATGACTCAAGCTTTTTTTTTTCTTTATTAAATGTCTACCCTCATACATGATTTATTTACATTATTGAAGATATTTAATTTTCCGTGTATTTTTTTTATGGTAAGGTACTGTTTACATCCATGACTAGGTGTGGAACATTATGATTTTTGGCTGGTTGCCAAAAATAATTAGGCAGATCATTCAAGGTTGTAATCATCCTAAACCCATCCCAGTAGTCCCGGGATCATAGATTTTCATGCAAAGAGCTTGGCCTATTCCCAACCCGGATGATAAGAGAGGAATAATTTTTTATTAGAATCCCTTTTATATTATATATATATATTATATATATATATATTATATTATATTTTTCACAGTAGAAAGCCTACCTTTCTCTTTTCTACCATGCCATCGTTTTTCTGATCCATTTAGGAAGGTCTGCTAATTTTCTTCATAAACAGAGTGTACATAATTTTCTCAACTGCCCCTTTTCTTGACTTTCTTTTGTTTTTTGTTTTTGTTTTTTTGCGCAGCGCGTTTTATTATGCAAACGAGCTATTCGCACATTTGCACTAATGGGGTGAGGATTAGGAAGGTAGAATTTAGAGGAAATGTTGGAAACAATTTAAGAAAATTACCTCAACTTAAATAACTTAAAATCAAATTACCTGGGATTTTAACCTCAAGCTCCCCGTCACCGGAAAACCTTACTAGATGAGACTGACGCCTTTAATCTTGTACCCACAAAGGTGAGCCTGCCATATAAATTAATGAATCGTTTATGACAGTAGGGAAAAATATTATAAGAACATGCTACTCTCAAGTTAGCGAGTATCGAGTTTATGTTCTATTCACTCAACCCCTGTCTCTTAACTTACCAATATTAAGATGGATAAAAGCAACGCTATGCAATTAAGCATATATGAAAGGCGAAGCTTGAGGATGAATGATTATAATCACCTACATGAACCTTATTTCAATTATAATCGAATAAATTAAAAAATCATTTGGGAATCGAATCCAGGACCTTTGGCTTCGCCTGCCAATGGTCTACCACCGATTTATCCAGGGATTGTCCTATGTTCAGGGTTTTCGTGTTCAGGTATCATGTTTCAATTTATTTGATATAAATTGAGATACGGCTCATGTTTGTATCAATCATTCCTAAGCTTTGCCCTTAATTTTATATAAGTACTAATTGTATAGACAAGTTTTCTTCCATATTGATTCATTGGAACGTACAATGTATTAGGACTATTGACAGCAAACAGCCACAACCGAACCACCGGTGACTGTGATATTAATGATAGCTTTTAATAGCCAATTATAATAACGCGTCCATCACAGAATCTGCCTTAAAATATTAGTGAAGAATGACCTTAAGCACGGGACGATTCCTGGGCAACTCAGTGGCAGAGGATTGGCATGCTAAGCCAAAGCTCCTGGGTTCGATTCCCGTGTCCATGTGTCATTTCTCAATTTATTCGATTACCACTATTAATTGATTTTTAATAGTTGGCCTTGGTGCCAGGGTTGACTATCATTGATTCGAGCTACCACACTTAAGTACACAGGCTAAAGACGGTAAATATCAAGAAAATGCACTGGCATGTGTTTGAAAGAAGGTAGGAAAACTTAATTGGAAGAAAATGCACTTCTAGTTCACCCAGTTGGTTATAAACTTAGTTCACTGCTCTATTCTCCCAGCTAAATCTATTGTAGGATTTTGACAATAATTAATTTTACTAAAATACAAACACTTTTTGCGGTCAACATTGATGATGTTTTACTGTATTATTAGTATTATTAAAGGTATTGACAGTATAATTATATGAAAAGTGACGGCTACAGATCACACGACTTGACGTATGAATATAGGAAACCACTTAGGTGGAAGTATGATCTATTGCATCACTCACCTAAAAGACTGGATTACCGATGACAGGGATATTGGGGTTTGAATCCCGGTTAGTTGTACTAAGGATGGTTTTTTTCCTAATTGGTTTTCCACGATCCCTCCAAGCAAATGAGGTTAAATTTCCTTTAAATTCACTCTTACTCATCCTTAAAACATTACCGTAAAATAGTAAATGTGTGAAAAGCCCGAAGAGATAGTAAAACGAGGTAATAAATATATATATAAATAAATAAATATGAAAATGGTTTTAGTAATTTTGTAAATGTGAATAAAGTTTCTTCCTACCTGAACATGACTGTAAAAATAATTTTAGTCAAATATCGTATTAAAATGAATCTACTACAAAGTTAAGTTAATTTAAGATTTTTCTGTTTAAAAAAAAGGTTCCAAGCTTCTTTATCGTTGCTGTCTAAATCTATCTCTTTAAACACACAACTCAAAGGGACAATCCCACAAACACAGTTGTTTTGTTTTTTGACATCAAACGATTGCTCCTTATTTTATCCTCTAGCAAAACAACACGTACAAAAAAATAACACACTTCCATATTTTTCAACGAACAATGCGTAACTTGGAGAGTGAAATATGAAGTGTCACTGTTATTGATTCAAGACTGTGTGCCTTGCATTGTGTCGAACAAAAAGTTTTAAGGCTCCAGCCAGACCTCGAGGAATATGTCTAATTCCCCCCTCCACACACACACACACACACACACACACACACACTTGCGTGTTTTTAATTTTATTTCAACCTGACACACTGTTTAATTTATCCATCGTTTGAGAAATTTTTTTGAAACCCTGTATTTTATTTACCGTTTGGGCTATTCACAAACGTACTAATTACGCTAGGTCATAGAGATGCAAAAGGTTTAAGTGCACCCACATTTGTTGGATGGAGAAGGAAAACCCATTCAAGATGAAACCACCTTCAGTACACCCGACCGGAATTTGAACCCCGATTTCTTCATTATTGACAGTCCAGTCTATTGCTAGATGGATACCTTCGATCAGGGGTCGGCGATAGGTCGATCTCGCAACCATTTTCAGTCGATAGAATGAGAAAACTACATCGTCACTAAAAGGCAAGCTTACCTTTTATAATTCGACTAAGGTAAAACTTATCAGATAGGGCCATAGTGTAATCAGTCAAGGTAAGACTGCTACCTTTAAGAATAAACGAAGTGTTCACTTTATTTATTCTATGTGTTTTCTATAAGGGTGAGAACATAAGTTTTGAAGGAAATATTGAATTTAAGAAATACATACAAGATATATAGACAAAAATAATTAAATGTAGATTGGAGAAACGATGGGTGGTCGCGATAATTGTAAAAGTTGATCGCGGCCGAAATAAAAAAAATTGACGGCCCTTGCCCTAGACCAGTGGTATTCAACCTCTTCTGTCCGCTAACACCCAGATAAATTATATCTTCAACTTTATACCCGAAATTTGTTGGTGCATTGTGCAAGCTATACGTATTTTCATTTAATCTAAACCTAAAATAAATCAAATAAATTACATCCAAAATAATGTATGAAAGAATAGTTTTTAAATGAGACATATATTTACATTTGTATAAGTATTATTATATATTTATATTATACTAGCGGACCCGACAGACGTTGTCCTGCCCGAATTTTGGCTTTTCGTTTGGGTGGCATAGTTGATTTCGATAATAAAACAAATACTATGTGATCATCACAATTACAAATTCACAATGAAATCCAATTAGTGAGTTACACAAATATTACAAATTCAGTGTTTGTCAAGACAACATACAAAATAAAACATCTATTCATTTTTGGAATTTTGCCCACAACTCCACAAATATCAGCTGTATCGAAAAAAGTTGCGAATCTTGCTTACAAATTTTTATGCCGGGTACAGTTAATTTTATTTTACTGATCCCCCAAACCCCCCCCAAAATCCCTAAAAAATAAAAAAATCATAGAACCCGATTGCAGTGCCACCTACCGGGTCCAATTGTGAATCTAAACCATCCACGGACCCACTCAAACACACACAAAAAATTTCATCAAAATCGGACCAGCCAACCCCCCCCCCCCAAAAAAAAAGCCCCTAAAAAGTTAAAAAATTATAGAACCCAATTGCAGTGCCACCTACCGGGTCCAATTGGGAATCTAAACCATCCACGGACCCACTCAAACACACACAAATTTTTTTATCAAAATCGGACCAGCCAACTCCCCCCAAAAAAACCTAAAAAAATAAAAAAAGTATAGAACCCGATTACAGTGTCACCTACCGGGTCCAACTGTGAATCTAAACCATCCACGGACTCACTCAAACACACACAAAAAATTTCATCAAAATCGGTCCAGCCAACCCCCCCAAAAAATCCCTAAAAAATTAAAAAAATCATAGAACCCGATTGCAGTGCCACCTACCGGGTCCAATTGTGAATCTAAACCATCCACGGACCCACTCAAACATACACAAAAAAATTCATCAAAATCGGTCCAGCCGTTTAGAAGGAGTTCAGTGACATACACACGTACAGAAGAATTATATATAATAAGATAGGTATATATAATAGCTATCTATATATTTATACATAAACCTATATATATTTATAAAATCCAATTTGGTGGTCGCATGGTCTAAGGTGCTACTCTCTAAATAGATTGGACTGATGAAGACGGGGAGATTGGTGTTTGATCCCGGTCATGTGTGTTAAGGACAGTTTTTCCTAGATGGTTTTCCACTTTCCTTCCACACAAATTCGGGTACACTTCCTCTCAATTTAAGCTTCCTAATCCTTAACACATTAGAGTAATTAATACACAGGCATATAACCCGAACGGGTAGTAAGATGTGGTGCTAAGAATATCGATATATATAGGTTATATGTTTATAGAGCGAGAGATTAATTCTACACATCCGCTAAGGTGTCTTCACGTACTAAATTGTCGGTATCGAAGAGCTCGAGGCTAAAATTTAGATTTCACTTGAGATCTTTTTTCATAAGTATTTGTAGTTTCCACATGAGCTCTTCGTGCTAACTCTGCTAAATTTCCTCTAAGCTACCCTCTCAATCCTTATCGTTTAGAATAATCTGTACATAGATTTGGTGTTGAAAGAACTAGGAAAAAATGTACATTTTGCTCCTGAATATAAATCAAGGATGTCAAGCATATTAAATATTCGAGGTGTGTCAAGTGAAATATCTGACGCTATAATGCTCTTATCTTAGTGGGCAGGGACGTCGGCTACAATTCTATGAGAACTTGACTAATACAGTTTGTAGGTTTATAAAATACTTCAGTAAATTTGGGTGGAAGTTTTCCTACAACATGGATTGAACTTTCCTACTTCTTGATTGGATGTGTATATTGAGGTACTGAGTTAGTAGTATCGAGTGCACTGTGTTAGTAGTATTTGTGCATTGCGTTGTAGTATTGAGTGAACTGTGTTTGTAGTATTGAGTACACTGTGTTAGTATATTGTGTGCATTGTTAGTAGTATTGAGTGGATTGTGCTGTAGATTATGAACTGTTGTAGGTTGATGAACTGTGTTATTAGTATTGAGTTATAAGGTGTAGTATTTGTCACTGTATTGGTAGTATTGATGAATTGAGTGTGTAGTATTGAGTGTATTAAGGTGTATATTTAGGTCACTGTGTTTGTACATTGAGTGAATTGAGTGTGTAGTAATGAGTGTATTAAGGTGTAGTATTTAGGTCACTGTATTGTATATTGAGTGAATTGAGTGTGTAGTATTGAGTGTATTAGGTGTAGTATTAGGTCACTGTGTTTGAGCATTGATGAATTGAGTGTGTAGTAATGAGTGTATTAAGGTGTAGTATTAGGTCACTGTGTTATAGTATTGAGTGATTGACCACCCCACGTAATTTTTAGTATTCATTACACCCATTCAAGTTGCAGAGGTATTCTTAATTCATATGTTTGATTTATGAGTTCACTTTAACACCGATAGGAAGTCTAGTGCGGAGGGTAATACTTCTACACCACGATACAATTCAAGGGTCATTGCTGCTTCCCTAGTTTAGTTTAGCTTTAAGTTATATTCTTACATGGACCTGTGTTCTGAACGACCATAAAAATGTAAGAAAAATAACAGAAATTATAAAACACACATAACGAGCCACACGCATTTAGATACATCTGATCACATACCCTCCTGAATAACCCCCTTCCTTTCCCTAATCTAACTGAAGCATTGCTTAGGGCTCGTGTGTGTGTGTGTGTGTGTGTGTGTGCCCTTGGGGGAGCTGCCCCCTCTATACAGAGCGTGTCATGTTACATGGGGCGGAGACCCTCACACTGGTGACTCACACCCGCTGGCGTCCCCACTCTCTTTTGATGCAGTCCAGTTCTCTCCTGTTCCATTTCCATGTGCATCATTCCTGTCATCCCTGGTTATCGCGCACAGCTTCCTAACGAGTCGATTTATAAAAGTGTTCTTTGTGTTCATATCTTTAATATAAATACTAAAACACGTCTGTACTTTTACCCCACTCTCCGCGTGGGGAAGATTTAGGTCCACCCGTGCGTGTGTGCAGTTATTTAACAGGATGCCTACACCTGATTAGAATGTAACTTTAGTTAGGTCGATATAAGTGCTTAAATATCAGTGAGCTGCAGAGCTATTTCTTGAATCACGTCCGTCTTGTATCAACATGAGATTACAGAGCATACGTGTACGTATAAAAAGCTTTTCTGTGCTATAAAATGTATAGTTTTATAAAGCACTTGGTTAATATTTACTCATGATCTAGTTTTGAGTTATAGTCACCTATCCCTTAAAATGTGTAATAAAACCCATTGGAATAGGTACGTTAACCTTCTTAACACATAGATTTCAAACTTAAATTAAATGTATTTATATCTCAAATTAGCATAAATTCAATAGTATTGTATTGTATTCAATAGTATTTAGATAGAATGAGTATTTTGCTCGACTACCTTCATTAAGTTTACAAGCGTTCAAATTTGAATAATTTGACAAATAATTGTATTATATTAATAGCCCATTTCACGGGAGTTTAACCCGGATATTAAATTCACAATCACGCGTGTACCAAAATCGCACAAAGGAGCTTGTCAACAGAGAGATTTGGATCATGAAATAGTTTTTCTCATTTTAAATTTTTTTTTTTTTTAATATTTGCTATATTATTTGAACATTGTAAAATACCTCACTGGTCTCAATTTCACAGTTTTTTTTTTAAAGACTACTGGTTACTGCACTACAAGAGACGCTTAGTTCAATCCTTAGGCCTTTTATATTTCTAAATCAAGTGTAATTAGTGGGGGTGAGGCGGAATTTTTAAGTTTGATTTGATTACTTCCCGGCACTGAATGAACTTGAATCATCAGAGCCTGAATGAGACTTTTTTGTTTAACACCACGTCTTACTACCTGTTCAGATTTTACGCATATTACTAATTACGCTAGTGAGCTATGGATGGGGAAGGCTGAATTTAGAGTAAGTATAGCAGCATTTGCTTATAAGTAGAGTGGAGAACCATTTAGTAAAAGCCACCTCATTAAACCAACCGGGATTTGAACCCTGATCTGCTTGTCATCGGCAGTCTAGTCTATTTCGAGAGTGACGCCTTAAACCATGTGGCCACAGAAGCAGGTGAATGAAACTCGTTGATCCAATGAAATCTTGAAAATTCTCATACCCTTAGCCCACTTAGCAATGTTAACTATAGGGTTAGTGTGCACTGGAAATTCTATTTATTTGCCAATTAACAACCATGTGCATAGAGTTTTTTTAATATATAAACGGTTGCTTCCAGCCATCTATAAATCTAATAGCCTAATATTTGACTTTCAAAGTTCGTTCCATTGGATTAGAAAAATCTTTGAAAGCTAAAATATTAATATACTAGCATAAAAATCAAATAAAACTGTATTAACATTTCCACCACTAAAATCCTTCAGCCAGGAATCGAACTAAACTCACTGAATTATTTTATTTTGTGTTGCCAGCCATAACGTGAGCCAGCGAGACCGGAACCGCAACCAGTCCACGGGGGATAAGCTCCCTCCTGGATCTCCTGTCATACACAGGTAGGTAAACACATCCGACATACAAATTCAGTCCACTGGATTTAAGATCCCTTGTTCAATGCCTGAAAAGGCCGTTAATGTATCCTTCTAGAGCTGGTTTTTCTCCCTTTCCCAGGCTGGTCAATTAACCATTTTGAGCCAGGATCTTTGTAGTTTTAATAAACTACTTATTGTTTGTAAAACAAAAACTAATACAGTAAAAGTCGGAAAATCCGGCACGCTTGAGACCTCGACAATGGCGGATTATCAGACTATATATTATGTGTAATTCGTGGTTAAAGCGAGAAAAATAACTTTGAAAATGGTCACTGTTAATATGTAATGAACTAATTTATAACCCGCTCCGGTGGCCTCAAGTCTAAAGCATCACTTTCGCAATATAATAGACTGCCGAGGACGAGGAGATCGAGATTCGATCACGATTGGGTGTACTGAGGTTATTTTTTACTAAATGGTTTTCCATTCTCCCTCCACGCAAATGTGGGTACACTTCATTTAAATTCAAACTTCCTCATCCCTAACAAATTAGAGTAATTAGTATATAGGCGTATAACTCAAACGGTTAATGAGACAAGGTGCTAAATAAATGTATTGACAAAAACAATATTGTGCCAATCGGTAGTAAATGTAAACAAATGCAGACTAACAGATGAATGGCGCTGGTGCGAAGCCAAAAGACAAGGGAGGAGAGATACGCGTGTCGGACTGCCGGGTGGTGGATTATCAAACTTATAGCATCTCCTTTCCATGTTCATATTTATCGATACCGTCAGAGTTGACGAGCTTAAAAGGTAGTCAGCTCTGGCCACATTGGTAGAGATTTAACACCTCAAAAGGCAGATCACATGACTTGATGTATGAATATATTACAATTATTTTATTAACTTTATTAACTTTAGTATATATACACATATATGTATGTATATAAGTATAACAGTTTAGTATACTAAAACATATATTTGCTATCATTTTAGAAAACATTCTAAATAATAATAATAATAAAGTAATGATTATGGTTAAGACTTAGATAAAAACTTAAGATTAGCAATATAAAGTGATGATTTAATAAAATGTTAAAAATTATTAAAAGGTTTAAATTGATATACTTTAATGTTCAAAAACCGGTTAAACTTTGCTTTCAACATGTCATGGTAAGTTTAAAAAATATATCAATAACATCATCAACAACAATTATTAGATCATAAGTTGACGACAAGTCAAAAAAATAAATATACAACAAATTAAAATATAATTAAAATAACTAGAACAAAAATTGAGGATAACACATTGTTTACATTCCAACACTGATGTTGAATAGTTAAATACAATTAACTTCGTAGGTATAACGTCTTTCAAAGTGATACAAAAGAATGTAATTGTAAGGTCTTTTACTGTGATTAAAACTTTGGTAACTAATATAAGTTTAAATATAGAATCTAAGTCAGTTTCATAGTCAGATTTAGTACGCCTCAAGTGCGGCGCTATACTAAATACAAGACGTCACCTACCTGAAATTGAATGGAATGGGCCAGTTTCATATGCGAAACTGGCCCATTCCATTTTGATCTAGGTAGGTGTCGTCCTGTATTTAGTATCGACTCGCACTTTAGGCGTACTAAATTTGACTATGAAACTGGCCCTTTTCTTGTTTAGTTTCATTACTCCTTTAGCAGGTGATCGGCGTTTAAAAGAAAGCCGATTCAATTCTTGCCGACATGTTTCGGTATGACTATACCATAATCATGGCCACAAAGTCGTTATGCGGGAATACAAGGTAATGATACGACTGCTAAAATAACTTACAATTACATTCTTTTGTATCACTTTGAAAGACGTTATACCTACGAAGTTAATTGTATTTAACTATTCAACATCGTTGTTGGAATGTAAGCCATGTGTTATCCTCAATTTTTGTTCTAGTTATTTTAATTATATTTTAATATGTTGTATTTTTTTTTTACTTGTCGTCAACTTATGGTCTAATAATTGTGGTTAATGATGTCATTGATACATTTTTAAACTTATCATGACATTTATGTTTGTTGAAAGCACAGTTTAACCGGTTTTTGAACATTAAAGTATGTCAAATTCAACCGTTTAATAATGTTTAACATTTTATTAATTCATCACTTTATATTGCTAATCTTAAATTTTTATCCAAGTCTTAACCATAATATATTTTCTGTCAACATTAATAATATTTTCCTATATTATTTGTGTAATTTCAATAGGTATTGATAATATCTATCAAAGTGACGTCTTCAGTTAATCTAGAAACCTATATTCTTTATCTGTTTTCTTTAAGATAAGTTTGTTTATGTTGGTGAAAGACAGTTATGACACTATATCATAGAATTAAGCTAAGAAAATCACTTTATGTACCGGGATTTAACCAAATGTGAGGGTAGATAGAAAATTTTACGCATAACATTTTTCGAGATTACAATAGTTTATTAGTGTAATTCCAATTTACACTATCTCATTTCGAGATTACAACAGCTATGCAGTACCATTACAGTTAATATTATCTCATTTCAAGATTACAACGGTTATGTAATTACATTCTAGTTGATATTAACGCATTTTGAACTTACAACTGTTATTTAGTGCCATTATAATCTTTTACTCACTCATTTTTAACTTACAACATTATGTAGAAACATTATAGTTTATATTCACTCATTTTTAGCTTACAACAGTAAATTAAGTGACATTATTATTTATATTCTTTCATTTTGAGCTTACAACTATTATGCAGTGCCATTCTAGTTTATATTCCCTCAATATGTATGGCGCTATTGAAGCTAGGATTTGAGACTAGGGCCTTGTCAACCATTTAATCCCTAGTAGAGTTTACAGTAACACTACATACACATGCCTTCACCCACATATGCCCCCCCCCTTTGTCACGTGACATCCAGTCCCTGAGTTAATCTCAGCCCCGAAACTCGCTTCGAAGCTGAGGATTATAGATTTTTTTCTGTCTCCCTCCCTAGAAAACAATTTCACGTTTCACAGCACACGTCCCGTATGGAACGCATGTGATTCACCAAAGGGAAAGGGTTTGGTTGCTCAAGTGAAATCGGAAATATCACGCTTATGTTCATATGATCTATTAAATGTTTCAGTTGTTTTTCCCTTCTTTTTTCTATATGGTATATTTTTAATTAAATAAAATCATTAATTTGAAAAAAAGTTAATGAATTGCTTTAGTCATCAATAAAGTTATTTAATCTGTCATATTACAAGTTTAATGCGAGGACACTTTTACGAGAGTTTGGCAACATTGAGCACTACAAATAAATAATCTAATAAATTCATTATATAATTGATTAAAGCAAAGGTTTTTTTAATTTTATTGTAAATCTTATAGTATTATTTTGATTTAAATTATTAATAAGCAGCCCTTTCTTTGACTTAACAAATAACTATTTTATAACTTTTAATAACCTATTATTATTTTAAAAATAACAATTTTTGACGTAAAGTTAGACATCGGGTCGCTTACTAAACATCAAGCTTCTTTAGTGGGATTTGCCGGTGATGGGTAGATTTGGGCTATAATTTCGGCTGAGTGAACTGCGGAAGAGTTTTTTGAAATATTTTTTCACTTTTTACTTAAGCAATTTTGGTTAAATTTGATCTAACTTTTGTCTTCCTTATGCCTTCCCCATTAGTGTGATTATTTTATAGTGTATTATTTTCCTACGCACATATATTTTCACCCTTTGAAAAGAATTAACTAATTTTTAGCACCGCTTCTTACCACCCTTTCAGGTTATACGCATGTCTACCAATGGCACTAATGTGTTAGAGTTGAGTAACGTTAGATTTAAATGAAGTGTATCCGCATGTGTATGGATGGAGTGTGAAATTTATTTGGTAAAAACCACCCTCAATACACCCGACCAGGATTCTAACCCTATTTTTCCAGTCATAGGTAGGAAAGTCTATTAAGAAAGTGACGCCTTATATCATGCGACCACTGAAGTGGGTTTTGTTACTCTTCAAATAATTAATGTGGTCTTATGATTTTGTTATTCAACTTAATGTAAGGACAACACACGTAAATTAAACGTATAGTTAGCTCTATTAGAAAATGTCTCCATTACACCTCTAGTAGGCCTCCAAACCACTCATATATGTAGTCACACAGAATGTAGTTAATATTATAAAATCAGTGTGATTAAATTTTTAACTTTTGGACTTATAACTACTAACAAACTATATTTTAGTAAGTATAGTATAGTTTAGTAGATCTTACCCATTTAAGTTTTAAAGCTACAAAATAATTTCAAATAGAGACGAAATTTAAATTTGTGCATTTAACTTGATTTTAACTTCAACAAACTAATATGAAATATATAAAAAAAGGCATAATATTTTTGGATTAAAAAAATACATTTTAAATTTTAGAAGAGACCATTTTATTGGTTTTACAAGATTAACCTACATTTCAAAAAAACCAAATAATATATTTTTAAAAAATATTTTTCTATATTTTACTCAATTAGTTTCTACTTGAATTTTGTTTGGAAGTAAACCTCAAAGTAATACAATGAAGCTTATGAGGACTTCTGTTTTGTTTCTGAGCATAAAAATTGTCAATAATATTTAATATTTATGTCTCGTGGTTGGATTTCCTGTTTCCAACAAATTTGTTGGTCTAATCTTTAGATGAATAATGACTTGTTGTGTGGTATATTATTTTAAACATCAACACATTATCTTGATTTTAAAAATGATAAAATCTTAGCTTGCAAATGCAATCACTATTATTATAAATTAAATTTAAAAGATCAAATTTGCAAACAAAGACATAACACTGCAACAAATTGTATTAATGATTCATGCCTCGTCAATTGATATTTTTGTTGGTGTTTGTGGTTTGTATGTGTTTGTCTGAGAGTGAAAGGGACAGGGAAAGAGGAAGGCTGTATTGACTTCACTGAATGAATATTGCATACCATTAAATAATCTATAATGCACACAAATATTTTTAAAAGCTTATTTAGTTGAATCTTATCAAAATATGTTAATGTATTTTTAAATGGCAACTCCTACAAGATAAATTAACAGATCACAAAATATTGGGATTAATTTAGCTTTGTTTTGTTTTTTAAATATGATATTTTTATATTAATTAATATTCAATTGACACTGTCAGGCATACAAATAAAACCATTAATTTTCCCTCAAAGAAAAACATTTCTAAATTGCACCATTAATCAATCTTAAATTTATTATTGGTAAGTTAGCTATACAGGTGAGCGTGCGGACTATATATCAGGATCATCAGGTTTGGCTTGCCAGTGACGAGGTGGTTGTGGTTCGGGGGCTACCTAAATCGGGTCCCAAGAGTTGTGCCCCCTTTCTCCAATACGTAAAATGGGTCCCACTACATTGAAATGGATACGTAATGGTCCAATATTTGAACGAATACGTAAAATAGGTCCTCATGTTATACCTGGTTGTAGTTTGAAAAGTATGACTATATGCTCAATCTAAGCATTATCTACGATAATAATTCTTTTTCAAGTTTATATAGTGCCTTTTGTTTGCGCTGTTGGCATTAAACAGTGCAGAGCATTTTTTTCATGCTGTTGACCTAAATAATAGAACAACTCAGTTACACAGTGCAGAGCAGTCCAGTACAATGGCAGCTATGACAATTAAAAAGAATAAGACGGTTTTTATATTTCATTGTTATAAGTTTAGATATCACAAACTTCTGAAGGATGGAAATTAAATGTTCAATTCAACCTCCACGTGGTGTCTCCTGGGTAACGCTAATAAGCTGACGGAAGACGGGACCCATTTTACGTATACCCTTTTACTAACCGGGACCCAACTTACCTATACTTTTTCTAACCGGGACCCAATTTGACATGATTTTGGCAGACGGGACCCAATTTACCAACCCCAGTGGTTCGAATCACATTCGGATAGCTAGTGGGGTTTGTTACCAAAGGTTTTTCTACTCTCCATTCAAACAAATACAGGTACATTTCCTCTAAAACTATACCTTATTCATCTATTTTCAATTAGTTTAGTTAAATGCGTATAGTCCAGATGGGTAATGAGAAGCTATGCACAAAATAAGTAGTAATATGTGTTCTTTGAGAGTCTCTTATTCCTAGATAGTTTTTCGAGACTATTCTTTCAAGGACTACACTTCCTTTACTCTGAAAGGTAGAAGCTTACCTTGCTCGTTTCCACTATGACAAAGCTCATTTGATAGTCATGGTTGAATTTGTCATATCAAGGCGTAAGCCATCGCCGTAAGCGCAGTGTACTTAAGTGTTCATAAAAAACATGTTTTTTTTTCACATCTATTTTTCATTCCAAACGTGTTTCCACCTAAGCTACCCCAACACCTTTTTTGAATAAAAGCTTTGTTATCTTACTGCACAGATAATCCATATTTCTTTGAGGTGTTACCACAAGTGTACTTCATTAGCCATAATGACCAACTAGGGCCTTCAGGAACATGACTATCTTTTATCAAAACATTGAGTGACAAAGTCCATAATTAATGGTTCTCTCTCTATTAATCTTTATTAATCATTGACGAGTCACCTGCACCGGTGAGCAGGTGGACTAATCGTCAAACTCTTCCAGTCTAGTTTGGAGGCGAAGGGGGGGATCAGGTCCCAAATCCCAATCGAGTCCTGTGGGTAATTTTCCCTAAATGGCTTTCCAATATTTATTCACGCAAATGCACATACACTGACTATTTCCTTTACATTATACTTTCTCATATTCTACGTTGACCTCGGTGGTATTGAGGTAAATTGATAGCCTCAGGAACCGACGTTTTATGGGTTCAAACCCATCCGGGGTCAACGGATTTTTATTGAGTAAAAAAAATCCGTAGCACAACTTCCTTCGTAGGGTAAATAAGGCCGTCGGTCCTATGCCAATTGTGGCATGGAAAATAATTCTGGAAGGTTTGTGAAAATACCTTTCCAGCAGAATCGATAGACCTTTCATTCTCAATCATATACATTGTTGTGCGCTGATATAATCAGTCAGTTCAGAAAGTGAACGTTAAATACTTTAAATAAATAAAATAAAATATTAATTTCTACCATATAAGTGTATTTAGATGCGTGTAGTCCAAATGAATAGTAAGATGTAAAGCAAAAAAATAATAGTCTGCAATAAAATGTAACTGCATTGATGCCCTTTATCCACAATAGCCTATTACTAAAATATAATAGATATATTAGTGGGATAAACAATTTATGATGATGAAATGTTGTTTAATATTATTTGATATCTGGTCTAACACGAGAGTGATGTGTTAGACTATGTTGGAATTTATAATCTACACAAAATCAGTGCACAAATAAGGAATTACTTTAATCATAGTTTAAAAAATTCAGTAATATAAAACTATTTTGTGCCATTCAACTTTTTTTGGGTATAATGAAGGGAACCCACACCATAGGACATATGATATAATTTTAAGGCGTCAAGTTGCAATAGACTGTATTGACGGTGATGGAGAAATTTAAGTTCGAGAGTTTATTCAGGGTGCACTACAGATAGCTCACCCCATTTGATTTATAACTTCTTTTTTTCCCATTTTATTTCAACACTAATGTGCGTAAACATAATTAAAAATTAATCACCTTGTCTCTTACTCAACTATTTCGATTATAAAAACATTAATCTCTCTCCTAGACACACAAACTAAAGTGAGAGCTTTAAAAATAATGTGACTAAAATAATATGAGAAAAAATTATAATTTACCCAGGAAAACTGTAAAAAGACTACAATAAGCTAGGAAAAATTGAAAAATGTTATTCGGAAAACTCAGTGAATGTTATAAAATAAATGTTGTGCCACCTTGTTAAATGTCCAAAATATTACCAACTGAAATCATGACTAGTTTTTTAAATACAATAGTCTTAAACTGTCTTGTTTTACTCTAGCTATTCAAGAAGCGACTTCTTACTTTAGAGAGAGTTCTAACCCAATTCTCTCTTGGTTCAGGCAACTTAGAGTGGAAACTTGATCACGAGACTAAAGAATCTCGGAAGTTGGCCTGAGTTGTTTTAATTCAATTTGATCAGAGCTAATCTAATTTGAACTAATCTAATAGACCGTAAGAGTTTACAATGATATTAACCTTTCAGGTGCCCCCAGATATATATACATATATACATATCATCATCGCGTCTTACTACCTGTTCAGGCTATACACATATATGATAATTAATCTAATGGATAGGGATGAGGAAGGAAGCATTTTAGAGGTAATCTAGCCGTATTTTCGTGAAAGAAGCGTGGGTAACTGTTGAGGGAAAACCACACCCAGTAGACCCGACTGACATTAGAACCTCGATCTCCCCGTCTTAAGCCTTGTTCCCACGACCTGTTATATGGCAAGTCACGAACGGCTCGTCGTTTGTAGATTCGCGAGCCTAACCATTCCCACGGCGCGTGTTTGCTCTACTCGTGTCTGTGATGTGGAACAGTGCCCGAGCCACTACTGGATCGTCATCAGACGAACCACAGGCCTTTGATGTTTCAAGCATTTACCTACAGTTCACGAGAACGCCCGAGCCGTACCAAGCCAACGCACATATATCGGTCCCACGACCTATGATAATGCCATCTTCGAGCCGAATCCGTCCAAACACGCGCCGTGGGAACGGGCCTTTAAGCAGGCCAGTCTAATACGAGAGTGACACCTTAGACCATTCTACCACTTAAGTGTATCTAGAACGAGTTCCAGGAGTCTTATTTATGTTACTTTTTGTTATTTCATAATGTAGTTAACGCCAAAATAGATATGAAAGGTATAAACATTTCCTTAGAGGATTATAAAACTTATCTATTAAGTTTTATAACTATTCTACATGAAAAAGAGAAGTTGGCTCATGTCAACGACGTTTCACGTGAAATATTGTTGTTCTGAGGTCAACGTTCTGTACATAGCTAAGAACAAATGTCTTGCCTTCCTATAGCAAAAAGTAACTATTAATATTCACAAAACGAACATTCTAAGATAGTTGAAAATTGTTTTAGGGGTTTTGGAGCCTCAAAGCTGCCATTCCCATAATAAGTGTGAAGATATTTCCCTTAAAGTATTGAATCACATTTTACTGATGTATCAAACCCAATTCTAAAATTATTTAGTATAGTGACAAGAACTGTATCACACTTAAATAATTTGCAGGTTAAAAATATTTTTAAATAATTGCCTTCTCCATGTGTACTTTCCTTAGCCTACAAAAATAAAGGTTTAACTTTACTTGGTAGCAAAAACCTAGTAATTGTCTTTAACTTTTCCAACTATTAGCTCACTTTCTCTGATGCTCACATAATTTAAGGCAGGGGCTCCCAAACTTTTAAGGCCGAAGGAGTTCCTTGCATTAGAAAAAATGCATGCTTTGGCCTTCTTCATAAGATATTTTACACTAATAGCAAGAACATTCAATAGCGACAGTTAAGTTTGACAAGTATAAAACAAACGGAAAACAACTATTGTTTTGGCTACGCCTGTGGCAAATGCCCTTTATTCAGATTTGAATAAATTGGAATTTACGCTATTTTATAGTGTGGAAAACATACAAAGAATATTCTATAATTACCTACTGTAGGCATCCATTTCTTCCTCAGCTTCAAACTCATTGATATGATAAAAACTCACATAGTGTTTTAAGATTCAGTCCATACAATAATTTCCCACCAATTTTTCCCTATGAAATCCAACAGTTTGTTTTTGTTTCTGTCGCAGCACACAATGGGCCAACAATTACGTGACTTCGCCAAATACAACAGGGAAAGAAGTCCATCATTTGAGCAACGACGGCAGCAATTTCAACAACAACATCACGGCTTCGCTTCAACATCTTCACCGGTCCAGCTTCAGCGCTTCCTCAGATATTCTGTCAGAATCTTCACCAGATGACAGCCTAGGAGACTTTGAGGGTAACGTTGTGTATAGATCATGGCTACTTATCGAAATAAGACTAGTTATAGTTTTATACAAAGAGAGCAGTTTCATACAGTAGAATTCATATCAAATTGTATTAAAAATTAACAGATTAGTGTCAACACCAGCCATCAATGCTTGACTAAACTCAAATCTGTACGGTTTATATATAGGTTTAATCACTCTAGTTGTTATAAACTACAGTCTTGAAACATCGACCCTTGCTATGAGCTTATTTCCAACCTAACGTATTATGTCTTATCTTCAAAACCGTAACTAAATAACAATTTCTATCACCACCCCACAATTACATTTCCTTCATGCCATAGAAGTGCATTGTATGTGTGGTAAATACTCCAAATATGACTTTGGTTTTACAAAGTGACTAGAAACCATTTCTATCTTTATCACAAACTTAAATTTCTTCCAGTTAATATAACTAACGAATTTGCATTATATATAAGGGGCGCTGAATAAATTTGAGTTATACAAAGTAACGATTTTTAGGTGTGGCTCTAAGCCTGGCATAGTCAATCTTAAAATCACTTGTCATATCCCAACGCAGTCATTAAATCTTACTAGAATCATCTGAATTATATCAAGGTAGGGTTCGAAACAGAAAATTACTTATATTGTAACTATTGACACTGCCCACTTAAGGTTGTTGTTATAGAATTTTGAATTTGAATTGGTGTAAAACACTAACCTTGCGTTATTAGGGTGTTTCTAAAATCTCTGTCCAAACTTAAACCACAGCATATGTGTGCATAAATAAATAGAAAATACTAACAAAAAAATATGTCCGTAAAAGTTATCTTGCACTATTTAATGAAAGTTGAAGATAGACGCATTAACGCCAGGAGTAAGCAGCTGTAAGTGCGTACATGTACAGCAAGTTGCATATCAATAGGTGGACAAAAGTTCCCAGTCGTGACGTTGACGAAGAATGAACCCGCGTCAAATGCAACCAAGGAATACTGTTATGACCAGACCAAGTTGTAGAGGAAGTTTTTAACACCTGTTGTGATGTGCCCGCCTAATGATATGCAACTTGCTGTACACGTACGCACTTATAGCTGCATACTCCCGGCGTTGTGGCGTCTAACTATAGCTTAAATTTAGTCATACAAGATGACTTTTCCAAAAATATTTTTATTGGAATTTTCTGTTTCTTTCTGCCTACAGATGGTGGGGTTTAAGTTTAGGCAAATAGTTTAGAAACATCCTGCATATCATGAAAGGTCATATTGTGAGTTATTGAAAGGAAGCGTCAGAGATATGTTCATAAGTATATGGCAATATAAATTGAAGCTGAGGCATTGTTTTTTTAAGGGATGAATCAAACATCTGACGAACTACCAAATAATTTAAAATATAATATTTTTAAAGACATGTTAAAGTAAATTTAATGTCGCTGCCAATAATTAGCACAGAGTTGTGTTCATTTAACTCAAATTGGAGGAGGAAGGGCTCCAAAATATTTGTTATGTGACTGACTAAAATTATGATGATGTAATATCCAGAATCCAACTATAGATCTTGTATTGGTTGGTGTATGCTCGGCCAACGACCGGGTGTAACACGAATTTTATATATATATATATATATAACATTTAAATGCTAGTCCTTTATACTCCCCAAAGATTGGTCTTGCTATCGCAAATTAACTATATATTCATGTTGTTAGTATTGACTAGATGTAACCCACTTTAGTGATCGCATGGTTACAAGGCTCTACTCTTGCAGTGGGCAAGACTGCTGATGACGTGGAGATTGGGGTTCGAATCTCGGTCGGGTGTACTGAGGGTGATTTTCCCTAAACTCTTTTTCACTTTCCTTCCATGCAAATGCGGGTAAACTTCCTCTAAATATAACCTTCATTATCACTAAAATCATTAGCTTAATTAGGACACAAGTGTATAATTCAGACGGGTATTAAGGTACAATGCTAGATAAAAAATGAAATTGCTGACACTAAAACGTAATAAAAAAAAATATTTTTCAAACTTTGTTTACCTTGAAATGTGGCATACCTTAGTTGGTTCCATTATGGTGTGGCTTAAAATATTCTTATATTATGACCATAATTTGTTTCAGAGTAAACTGATGGATTTGCTACAATATTTGATACATGTAGATAATTTCATGAGTAGTGGTAAACATGTTCACCCTTAACATTATATATATAATATAGCTATATGTAGTATGTTGTATTAAACCTTCGGTTTGTCGTTATTTCACCTTCCTTCTAGTAGATTTCTTGCGATGACAAAAATTAATCCCTGTTAATTTGAGTTTTTTAACTTCCACTACTAGCTAAAATAATTATCTCTGAACTGATTAATAATTAAGTAAGCATTATCAATAAATATTCTCCACAGGCCACGTATTTTATTTTATTTCATCTCTTTGAATGTCTAAGTTATTTGTTCTAAATGTCGCACAGAAGCCCAGCAGAGTTGCAGCAGCAGTTCCCTGGACGTGTCGCCGCAGGGAGACGAGTACAGGTGCTTCAGCCACGACGATCTGAGTGACTCCGACTCCTTGTCATCGGACGGAAACTGTCAGCAACCTCCTCCCCCTGTGTCGGGCAGGGGCATTGTCAATCCCAACTATCCCGGCTTCCAGCACCTCGCCCATCAACTGCACCCTTCGGACACTGATGAGGAAGACGAGGAGATCGACAACAACATCTACAACAATAACAACAACAACAATAATAACAACAACGGCGATGACGATGATGTGGAGATATTAGACGACACCGGCGAGTCCAAGATCGACAGTGTGAACCATTTGGACAGTGTCGAGAACTTTCAGAAAGCTTTCTACGACAAACCTAAGTTTAATATACCAGTCGATTCTTTAGAGGATTGTTTATGTTGTGGTTCCGTTGTTGATTCAGACCCTCAGAAACATTTAAACGTCCAATTTCCAGGCACTAACATTGTTGATGTCGGGGAGACAAAGGAACATGAGGTGAATATTGTCGGTGATCCAGAGACGAAGCAGGAGGACGAGTCTTCTAATGTCAGTGCTAGTGTCGAAAGTGACAGTGGAGTGTCAGTGACAGACATGGCCACTATAACGTTGACCAACAACATATCCGCGACCGCGATGGGGTCTCCGGCCTTGTCCGAGCCCAAGAAGATAGACTCCGGGAAGATGGGAGACGCTTACCTTCCGGTCGTAGTCAAAGAGGAACCGCCGTTGAGGGAAGAGTACGAGGTGATGAAACGGCGTGGCAGTGACGACGCGAGCGTGGACTCTAACCGCGCGTCCGAGAAGTGTGATAGTGGTACCGAGAAATTCTGCAAGGAGGAACAAACCTCTAAGGAGAAGGAGAAGGATGATGACTCTGTTATTCCAAGGAAGAAGGAAAAGATGGAGCTGAACTACAGCTACATGTCTAGTATCCAGGATTTGAACCCAGGAGGTGGTGGAGTGGTGAGGAGACGTGAGGCAGGGACCAGGAGTGGGAGGGATCTAGCCAACAGACGCTCTCTACCTGCAGTCAGGGACAAAAGCAAATCCTCTGCAGAAATATTAGGTAACAAACACTAAGTCTTATTTAGTAGCTTTGTAGTACTATGTAACGCAACTGTCTACTGAATTAATGGCCACGGGTTCAATTCCTGGCATGCCAAAATATGTAATATTGGGAAATTTGGTCTTCTCTTTTTCATAGTGAAAATCTGGTAAACTAGATATTGTGTTTGTTCTAGAATTAAATTAGTTTGTAATTCTTGGGTCTATATAGTCAGTCAGAAAGTTAATGCTAAACAATCCAAATATAATAAATAAATAGTTTATCACCTAAGTCTAATAGGACACTGACACGTTAAGTCAATCAACAATCAAACTAGATTGAGATCGGCCATATAACAGGATTGATACGCGCTTTTAATAAAGGAAAAACCTGGAAAATTCAGAGAATTGGTGTAAAACGGAACAGTCACGGGAAAATTTTCAGGTATGTTTTCAACCATTTTCTAAATGCGAGGCAGAATTGTAACCCGGTGTGAATAATTAACGTTATCTCAAATTGATGTGATTTTGCGATAACACTGACATTTGTCTTTGATTATTTTAGTGTGTAAATAATATAATGGAAAAAAGTGAAAGAAGCAATATTTCTTATTCATAGCTTTGCAAATAAAATACTAGGAAAATGTATATTTTTTGGTGTGGAAAACCTGGGAAAATAATAAACCATTTTACCACCAAAGCGAGTATTTGTAGAAATGAAAGATTATACAACTAGTGGAGATTCACTTTTTAAATGTACTTACTTTAATTACCAAAATACCACTATAAAGGCAAAAGTTTATCTTGGAATACAATTATTGATCATTTATCAATTTAATATATAGGATATACTACAATATTTGAAATAGGCCTAGAGTAATAATTAAATGTTTTATCAAATTTTGCTTCCACCAATAGCTTTGACTTAATGGTATCATATATATATAATTTCCAAATCTTACCTAGACAAGGCACAATTTTTGTAATATCCATTTAATATATTTAGAATATATACTTGTCAAAATTGGAATATAACTTGTAAAAGTATCACACACTAAAACATAAGTTCAAAATAAAGATAAGTAATGAAAGATAAACTAAGCTATGCCAACATTAATAATAAAATTAAATTTTAATAGGTTTTGAACAAATTTGACACGCCCTTATTTAAAATATTACTATGTACTAACTTAGAATGTTTGATTATCAAATATTTATTCAAATACATCACTTTCACAGTACTCACTATAAAGTGTAAAATATATTAGGGATTCAAGGAACACTTTATGTTTGTTGCTGCCTGCTTTGTTTCAAAAAAAAACTTAAATAATTTTAAACTTGAACACTTAATTACACATAGGATATTTCACTCACAACACGTGTTTGGATTATTTGTAGCAAATTAAAAAGATCGATTTTTGCAATATTTAAAAAAATAAGAATTTATCAATTAATAGTTTCCATGAATAAAGAGAGCTATAATTTTTTCATCGCACATTTTTGGAGTATAAGAATAAATGCATATTATGTATTTAAGTTGTTTTATATCGTGATTTAATTAATCTTCAGAAATTTCAAAATAATAATCTTTATAATAATACAAAGCATGCGTACTGCCCGAACAGACTAAAACGCAGTGAAAAAATGAATACGAAATGCTCTGTACACTATTAAAATACTAATTTCGTGTTTTCCAACAATAAACTATAATTAAAATAATTCCAAACAAAAATAAACAATAACATATTCAAATAGTGACCAATCTTTAAAAAACAAAAAAACATATTTGGCTTAAAAAAATTACAGTATGTGTTTAAATAACAGGTTTCATTTAAATCTATCAAAAATGATTCTCCATTATTACAAATACGAAAATAAATACATCGATAATGACGTTATTACAAAACAAGATACAAGTTTTTATCATGTAAGATTCAGAGAAAATATTATAATTAAAATATTCGTTTACAAACGTAAATCAGAAATATTATATTCCAACTGTCCATCCAAATTCATTTATAAACTTTCAGAATATTCATTATCTATAATCTGTAGATAGAATAGCCTTCTCAGTTCCAAATTTCAAACGTTTTTTAATGCTCTCTATTATAGAAATAATACAAAGATACTGAATGATAGTATAGGAGAATATCATTACTATACAACAAAATTCGTAGTAATTATTTTTCTATAATGTCATAATACAAAGGTTTAATTCTTTGGTAATTCGTTTAATTTAAATTAGCTATACATGTAATAACTTAAAATAGTGACTATTATACAGCAAAATGTGTGTAATTATTTTTTCCGTCATATCATAAGACAAAGGTTTAATTATTTGGTAATTCGTTTATTTTAAATTAGTTATATCTGTTCCCAAATAGCGGCCACAATGCATTCGCCGCGGGGCTGTATTCAATGCCATTTCAATTGCGCCCTTGTCTGTGATAATTCGTACGGGATTGCTCTATTAGCAGCAGCCTGAGGTCTCCCAAACTTGTCGTGGTCCCGTTCTGAGTAATTGGAAAACCACGTACAGGAGAGTAGAGGGAAAGAGGAGGGAATATTGAGAGCCAATAAAAAAAAGTTGATTGCATTTCTAATGTAGAGAAGAATTTTTTATAAGTGAAAACATATATTAATGTATTCCTATTTTCAAAAATAAATAGTCCTCATTGCTTTTTATATTTACGAAGTAAGCATATGCTTTTACTTATATTTAAGGAAGAGAAGTTTATTTTCTATTGTATTTTTTGTTGTACTCAGTCTTACTACCCGTCCGGGCTTATATATATAACTTCACTAGGGGGGTAAAGATGAGTAAGATAGATAGGAATTTATAGGAAACTGAATTTTAAAAGTGAAAAACGACCCCATCTGAGATTTTAACTGGCAAACCTAACTAGACGGGGTTGACGCCTTGTACATGTTTTCATTAATGTGGGATATTTTCTCATTTGAATGGAGCTACACAATATGAAAATGTAAACCCATAGTAGTATAATAATTAATAATATAATACTAGAATTTCGATACTTTGAGAGAAGTATTATTTATGTACTAGCAACGTAAAAAATGTATAAAATAATTATTCCTTAAATAAGGACAATGGGTGTGCTAACGTTGAATAAAATTATTTGACAAGGATTATTTTTATAAAGGTTTTGATTTTAATCAAACCCACCTCATAAAAAATTGTATTTCAATTCAAAGCTAGCAAGACTGTTATCTGGACATTTATATCTGAGTTTTTTTAAATATTTTATATAAATGCCAATTATATACTTGTAGATGAGTAAAGAAATGTTTATTTTTGAAAGCTTTGGGCAGCTTTGACCAAGGTATCAAGAATAAAAATAGTAATGTTTTAAATAGTAACTGTATCTACCACGGTAGGTTGAGTTAAATCTAATGAAATTACTATTTTACATGTATATCAGACTTCTTTTTGAAATGCTGCTTTACAATTTTTGGGGAGTTCTTCATGTTAATCCTTTGGTACGCGTGTTTAAATTTCATCGTGTTTTAAATAAATTCACAAATTTGATCTCAAGTGATATCTAACGAATGAAATTAATTAGTATGGATATAACAAATTAAATTATAATAATTGTGATTTAGAATTTACAAAGTTTGTTGAAATCCTTTGTACTGGATTTATTTTAAATGCTAGAGTTGGCTAAATAATTAAATTTGTTTATTTTAGTTTTTTCTATTTATTTCTAAAGTGTGATGCCGCTAACAGAGCAACATTTTAATAAGAATATTTCAATACTTTATTTTATATGTATCCACTAAATATAAATAATATTTGTTTAACAGATAATTTTGGCACTCTATATTTGGCTAGCAACACATTATTATGTGTTTTAAGACTAGCGCATTTATACCATCTAGATCATGATTTTATTTTTTCAAATTAATTTAGGAATTATTGGGCTTTTCAACTATTATATTTCAATTGCAGCCCCCCCTTTTTACTGTAGGATTCTCCCTCTTTAATAAGTTATGATATCTTGGAATGCGAAAACAAGTTTCATCCTTGTGAATTGTATTGTATTAATCGGTGTGATAACAATTGGTGGTGCCAAATTGTGTATCCTTTACTATCATTATTACATGACAGGTCTATGTTTGTCTGAACAAACCTGAGATGTTATGAAAATTAAGTCAAAAATTGTCAAGGCCACGCGCGCAGCATATCACGTTTTCTCCCGATTGTTTCAGGGGGTTTCGATGTGTACAATATCGAGACAGCGATGCCAAAGATCGACCTTGACGCGATAGAGGCCCATTTGAAGGCCGCCAAAGAAGAAGAGAGAAGGGTGAGTAGTTTATTAACGTCCTAGTTTGTAAAGCCTGATGCCCTTTCCTTTAACTACGTAGATTATGTCTTTAAAGAGCACTAACGCCATTTAAATATTATTCACACACTACGAACCTTAATCACTTGATAGTGTCAACCGTTATGATAGCAGGAAAAGCAAGTTAAACGTCCGTGTGTTTGTTTGCAGTTTGTTTTGTTTGTTGTTGTTTTTTTGCCAAGAAACACGTTTTTTGGACAAAATAAACAAAATATTGCTCCATTAAATACATTTAGTCTAATTTTATGCTTATAATAAATCTCAACTCTTTTTACTTTCTCACGATCCCTTTAGAGAAAAGAGGAACCGTATTGTGACTGTCGAAAAATCGAATTCGAGATTTTAACGGATATCGACGATTTGTGACCCACTAAACCCGAAAAAGTGTTGCCATCTGTGTGTTTTTATCTCGACCTAGAGCCAAAACAATTTTACCGATCGGTCAAAAACTTTGTATTTAGGTTTTCATAAGGTTCCCCAGAGGTATTTTTGGAATTAGATATTCAACTCTAAAATTATTAGTAGATTACTTAAGAGAGAAAGGAGAAAAAACTATTTTCTCAAAATTGGATCTTAAGATTTTGATTAAAATTCGTATCTATGCATTGAAAAACATTATAAAAAAATTGTACATCTAATTTTCAGGGAAAATTACTTAGAAGGTGGCCTACTTTACAAGTGGGTATCTATATTTTTGATACCCGCCTCGGTGGCGTAGTTGGCTAACGCGCTAGTCGTGTTGAGCTCGACCGCCGAGGACGGGGAGATCGAGGTTCGAATCTCGGTCGGGTGAACTGGGGGTGGTTTTTCCTAAATGGTTTTCCACTCTACCTCCACGCAAATGCGGGTTCACTTCCTCTAAAATTCAACCCTCCCAATTCCTAATCCATTAGAGTAATTAGTACTTAGGCGTATAACCCGAACGGGTAGTAAGACGCGGTGCTAAATATTATTATTATTATTATTATATTTTTGATCATATCTTCGCGATTCTTTGAGATACTAAATAACTTATCATATAAAGTTGTAGGACTATTAACAATTTTTTTTTAAATATTTGAATATATTTTTATAAGACCAATAGTTTCCCAGCTATAAGCAAATATATCTTTAAAATGGGGGTCTTTGAAATAGAAAGTTTATTATTATAATTTCTGATAAATATGGATATTCCTTTTCTTTCAATATGTTTGTGTAACTATGTATATCATTTCAATTATGCTCTTTCCATTATGTTTATGAATCAATGTATATGATTTAGTTTCACATATTTTACGAGTTTTAATTATTATTATTATTATTATTATTAGCACCGCGTCTTACTACCCGTTCGGGTTATACGCACTTACGCTAATGTGTAATGTAGGGTGATTGTGAGATGAAATGGAGGACCTACAGTTTAGCGTGGAATCCAAACCACGGTGGAGGCCTGGCATTGCTCACATTCACATGTTGTGATTAATACACGTCTTGTCAGAGGTGAAGGAAGGGTTTGGCAATCAGATAAATCTGTGCCGGGACCGAGGATTGAACCCTGGACCCTCAGCACATAAGTCTGACACCTTACCCCTAGACCACCAGGTCACCTGAGTTTTAAGTAAACGCCTCCATTTTAGATGAAGGTGCAAGAAATCTGTGTGGTGCATCGTACCTTTTTACATTTAGCGTCGCATCTTACTATTTGTTCAGGTTATACGCATATGTACTAATTACGCTAATAGGTTAGAGATGATAAAGGTTAAATTTAAAGGAAGTGTACCCACATTTTTGTAGAGGGATAGTGGAAAACCATTTAGGAATACCACCCTCAGTATACCCGACAGGGATTCGAGCCCTGATCTCCCCTTCATCGGCTTGGATCATAAAATTACCTAAACAAGTCGTACCCTTTATTAATATATGTTATGGCCATTGATTGGATTGGCCAGAACTATTTCTCTTAATTTAACAAGTTTCTTGTCAACTGCCACGATGCTCGTGACAAATATTCAAGAATGATTGAGCTTTTTTACTATATGTTGAAAATTACACTAAATTTTTTTACTTAAGTGGTATATTATTTATTTTGGGCAAAAATATTCCGTCATAAAAACTGCAAAACTATAGGCATTAATTCGCGAATTGTTTAAGTTGACTTCATCGAAATAAAACCATTACAGTAAGTTCTATCAATACAATACACATTTTAATAACGTTACTTCTTAGTTTGTTTTTTGAATGATATATCACAGTAATATTTAGACAGGAAAGATTTATTGTAACTGTGAAAGTAAAATATGTTAAGAGACTGTCAATATATTAATTTGTCACCGTCGGTGTTTTCACTCTGATAACCCCCTTAAGGTCGATTTATCTGTTTATCATTGAACGGTTGTTCTTAAAGGTAGTCTACAAAGTTAAAGTTGGTCTATAACTTTCACCGACACTTAATAGTAAAGAGCTAGTGTCGGATAATATTTTGTTGATCCCGACTCAATTTCGAACAGTATAGTGTTGTTTTAGAAATGAAGTGTACAGAATCTGCGCATTAGTAATAATAGGCGGTGATAGACGCAACATGCAACACAGAATTTGGTAGAGAGTTTTGAACACACTTAGCACAGATAGGCTCTAGGGCAGGGATGGCAAAATATACGGCGCGCATTCCACTGGGTGACACGCGAGTATGATTTAGGACGCCGAAATTTAAAAAAATACACTAAATACAACTTTTTCCAAAGGGTATAATTTTTTCAAGCAAATGATATATAAACAGCCCTAACATTCTATGTCATGTCACAATGAATTTCATGATGTTAATGATTTAAATACGTCTTGGCTTGTACTTGAGGGCATTTTGTGTGCCGTAGAAGACAGCAAACTATGAACCGAACATACATATCTTGGATGTAAAAAGACAGGTTTTAAGCTAATATGGAATAGACTATGTAAGTTTTTGATTTTATATTTCGATACATTGTCTTTTTTCTCAATGTTTTTACTTTAAATAATTATTGAAATTAATATTGTCAAGACATTCACTTTGACAATCTAATAACTTTTCTTTCTTTAAAATCTAGGTCTTTATTAAAATATTTACAATTTGATTTGAGCTATTTATAATTCTCAACAAGTTTTAATATTTTAACAATTTAAAAACATAAATAATTGGTAGCACACTATACTAGTTCAAAATTCAGCTAGTCCTCAAGTGTCGCACTGGTCAAATAAGTTTCGCTGTCCCTACTCTAGGGAAACCTTATTTATTTATTTATTTATTTTGAAAAAAAAATCGACTTAAACATTAATTTTAAAGTTCAAAGCCAACAGTGACCCTGATATTGTATTTTATTGTATTTGAGTTGCATTATTATTTTTGTATCAAGTGTTCTGTCTTGCGACAGGTCAATTCCTTTTGTCCGTAAAATTATACCACCAATGCGCCCTGTACTCTGCCTCCTCCTTTAGCTGCCAGAATGTTCTTCTTTCCTTCAAGCCATCTAATATTTAAATCCTCCTTCCTAAGCTCCTTTTCCCCTCAACCTTTCCCACTATAACGTCGTGCAGAAGACAGTTCCTCCTAAGGATGTGTTCGATCCAGTTTGCTTTGTACCGAAGAATCACATCCAAAATGGTTCTCTTCTCACCTACTCTTATTAGGACTTCTTCATTTGTCACCCTGTCTGTCCGTATGTTCTTCTCAAGTCTTCTCCAGCATTATGACAGTAATAGTTAGTTTTTAAATTCCAAAAAACCTTTCACATTATTTATGTTATACGTAACAGGAATGACCAAAATATATTATACATGACAAAAATATTTTTAATAAACATCATACAACAATATTGTGACAGGAAGGTAAATATTATTTTTTATATATATTTATCATTTAAATATATATTTTTATGTTTATTATTTACATTTTACATATATTTCCATGATTTATATATTTATGATTTAAATATAGTATTTTCCTCTGGTCCACATACATCAGTGTGTGTAATGTTGAAAAAATATATATAGTTATGTTATATTTTCCATACATAATGTATAAAAAACATAGATACACTTATCAGGGTTCATAACCTTATCATGACATCACTGTAAGTGCTGCGATATAAAATCATTCTAGTAATTAAAGCTTTTATTTTACAATTAGAAATTTAAAATAATGAATTGATTTTTAAATTTATAAAGATTTTCTGTAAATACAGCGTGTCTGTCTTGAACTTTTTTTTTCACTTATCTTTAAGGTGAGTGGAAGGAAATACGAGAGATTTAAGGTCATTATTTTGTCAGTGTTATATCAAAAACCTTTGTGTCAAAAATAAATAATAATATATTATTTCTGTAGATTCGTTAAGTTTAATTCTCTTCATATTTTGATTGTTGGATGGAAAGGGGCGCAAGGAATAGTGTTTTTGAATATTTCATAGAAAACAATTTTTTAGGGGCAAAATAAAATTAAACAGTCTCCAGTAGACAATATAGAATTTATTTTAATGCAAAGACCTATATTAATCTCAACCGTTCATAAATGTTTATCAGGAGCTTGTGGAATTTGATGGAAAATTTTTTAAATGAAAATAAAATGTTACCATCAAATTCTAGGGCACCCCTTGACAAATGTTATATTTACTGTTGAGATTTCTATGTGAAGAAAATTAAACTTTATGTTAATACAGTAGAAATATTTAATTTCTTTTGCTGAAATGAAGTGTTGCTATAAAATCTGCCAAAATACTCTCTTTAACTTGCATTCCCTACCATCCCACCTTAATATTTATCATTCAAAAAGTAAAATAATTTAACAAATATGTATTACTATGTCAAGCATATTTCAGCTATGCGAAATGATTTATAAAAACCTTAAAGTTTATTAAAAAATTATTATGTTTAAATTTTGTTAAATGAGGTTTTAAAATGAATTTAAGTGGTTCTGAGCATAGTTGGTCAAATTACACCACTCGTTTCTGTTGCTCCTACGGAACCTGTAATAGCCTAACTTCATAAAATAAAGATTTACCTCAGGCTAGACATTTACTATTATTATTAGCACCGCGTCTTTCTACCCGTTCGGCTTACCACTCACGTTAATGTATAATGGTAAGGTGATTGTGAGAATGAAATGGAGGACCTACAGTTTAACGTGGAATCCGAACCACGCTGGAGGCCTGGCATTCCTCACATTCACAAGTTGTGATTAATAAATCTAGACATTTTAAATGTAATGTAAAACATTGGGCTATACTTAGAAACCCCGACATAGAAGTTACTGTCACAAAATATATTAACAATTATTTAAAAGAGGATTAGAAGTTTGAAAATAAATTTAAAGTTTATTATAAACTTATAAACATCGTTATAGGTGAATTTTGGCCAAACCTTGCACATATCGTCTAAAACAACTGGTATTTTTGACAGATTAAAAATATATATATATATATGTTGTTTTATTTGTTTATCAGTAAAATATAATCATTAATAAATTATGTATTTGTCACTGTCAACTTAAAACCCTTGAGTAATGCAATTAAAAAAACTACCGTAAAGCCTATAACTTTTAAAAACATGGCAAGTGTCAGACATCAATATTTTCAAGTTCAATCCTAAATACTTGTATTAACGTCACTAAACACAGGAAAACCTGATAGAAAAAATAACCCTTCTTACACCCAAGCCAAGATTTGAACCCAACCATCCATCAAAAGCCAATCAAAGAAGATGAGCCTCACGTGGAGTCCATATATCGGTCTAGACACACAATCATTTTTAAAACTACAACCATATTGTTTCCATGTTGATTCTTTTTTATTTTGTGTGTGTCGAGACACTTGATGGGAAACATGGTTCTACAAGCATGACTCATTGCTCGAGTTGACGCATGCGCGTTTGTTAATGAGACATTGTATCGTTCCAGATTCAACACTAGTCTCTTTAACGATCCAAATATTTGTTTTATCAGCAGAGATGTTCCACCAAATGTCAGGGAACCAACAACCCATCACTGGCCTTGTAGAGGTTTTTGCTTGTTTTCGTTTTGGTCGACATTAAAATGTCTGACGCACCGGCGTTGCCCTACACATGCGATCGATGGCTGCAAATCAAAATAATGAAATACACTTTTTTAATGTACAAATATGAATTCAAGGGGATATATTCTAGAAAAGAGCACATAAATAATTGTTAATTTCCTTCTTTGGGCTATCACCATAATTATGTGAGATTATTTTAAAATATATTTTTATTGCTTATCATAAGATATACATATATGAGAGATGTAGTATATAACATATCAGTGAAAGAGTTCACTTATAATTTTTGGTGTTGGTAGAGAAAAGGCGTTAGACCTCAATGGTCTTGGGTTAAAGTGCTTGCCTCAGGACCCTCTTCAGTTTAAACCCAGATGAAGTTGATAAAAATCCGTAGCACAACTTCCTTCGGAGTGTAAGTAAACCGTTAGTCTCATGTCGATTGTGGCATGTAAAAGAACCTGAAAGGTGTGTGAAAATACCTTTCCCGGCAAAATTGGTAGATCCTTTTGCACTCGCTCATATAAATTTAGCGTGGAAGACAGCGGGAATCACCACACTTCCTAAACTCTCCTAGTACATGGGATTTATACCAGATTGCGAAGGCAGCACTAACCATCTTCAGGTCTGAGTGCAAGCCTAGTTCCAGATGGATGAAAATCACATCGAACCAACCTTTGGATTGTTGACTTAAGAAGAAGAGAATATGGGGGAAGGGTTTCTGCCAGAGGGGGCTCGTGGTCAAGTCCCCAACAGATGTCAAGAATTTGATAAGCTAAGAGTCTAAACATTTAATAGGAATACAACACTTTATTATTAATCACATTTGGGGGCGTGGTTTGGACCTCATGTCATCCCATTAGACCCTGATTAAAGACGCATCCAAAATGTTCATATTTAATTTTAAAAAGTAAGAATATTTTTGTATTACTCTTCGTCAATACTCTACAAATATGAACGTTGTTAATAAAATCAATATAGCCTAGATGTTGTATAGCTGTTTAGGAATCACATTATTTACGTGACTATTTCCTATATAACACACTGCCAAATTATTTTAAAATTTATTCCTAATTGAAACATCAATTTATTAAATTCGTGACGATCTTGGAATAAGATCCCAAATGTGTAATTTTTTTTGCATGAATCAATAGAAAGCTTGGCTATATTTTTATTTTCTGTTTTGCTCCGTCTTAGTAAGTCAAATTTTCATTGAATAAACCGTAAATTATCTGACAGCTATAAAAGCTTCTGAATCTACTTTAACTTATTCACACGTCATAATTAGCATCTGTCACTTTTAATAGATACCCACTTGGTGGTGCATGGTCTAAGGCTCTACACTGCATTAGACTAGATTTTCAATGATGGGGAGATCGAGGTTCGAATATAGGTCGGGTGTCGTGTGGGTGGTTTTTATAAAATGTTTTTCCACTCCTTTCACGCAAATGCGGGTATACTTCCTCTAAATATAACATTCCTAGTTTCTAAAGCCATCAGCGTAATTAGTACATAAGCGTATAACCTGAATGGGTAGTAAGACACGGTGCTAAACAAATCAATACCATATAAAATAACACTAATAAAAAAGTAATGTTATCAATTTTGGCAGCAAAAAAATTAGTGTATTTTCTTAAAGGCCCTTTCTATTGAAATTAAACTATACACATAAGAGCTGTCCGCATATTTAAAAATAACAGAAGGTATGAGGAGGATTAATTTTCAGATGAAATGTACCTGGAGTTTCATGGAGGGAGATTAGGTAATAATTATTAAAAATACCTAAATACAAACCTGCTTCAGTGATAAATGGTTTAAAGCGTCACTCCATGCTGATGTTGGGGAGATCATGGTTCGAGTCCCGGTCGGGTCTACTGAGAGTGATTTTTCCCTAGATGGTTACCCACTTTCTTGCCAAGCAAATGCGGGCATATTTACCTCTAAAATTCTTTCTTCCTCATCCCTAGCAAGTTAGAGTGATTATTATTTTAAATTAGTATAACCTACACAGGTAGTAAGACACGTGACATAACTAAATACACTCGGTGGTATTCGAACCCGCTCCGTCACCAGCTAAGCCAACCAGATGAAACTGACTACGTTATCCACTTTCCCACCCGTTAGGGTAGGATGTTATTAAGTTGTATGGCTATTGAACGAATGATAACTGACCAACTTATGATTGGATTAGACGTTATGTAGTGACGTAAGGGGTGGGAGGCCGAGAAAGTCTAATTGAAAAAAAAAAAGTAGCACAAGTGTTCGTTACGTCACTGATCTCACAACAGTGGTTATCATTATCTGTGTGTGTGTGCGTGGAAGAGAGAAAGAGACAGACAGATAGTTAGAGAAAGACATTATAAAGTTCTTGAGAATCTCCCAGCTGGTTTTGTGCTTCACATCCAATTCCCAACTCAAGTATCGTCGTCATTCTAGTCCTCTCCCACAGGCTCATTTCCGCGACGCAAAGACTCTCCCGGTCCGGAACACTTTGTACCATAAGTTCTAGTTACAAGAAAGATGGTCAGTATTTCTACGCGGGGGAGGGGGGGAGAGAAACAGTTAAAAGTGCTCCATTTGTGACGCGTTTCCACTGGTTTCTTCGTTCGTCACTTTTGTCTTCATCTTCACTCACTTTTTTTTTTCCCCCCTCTCACCTCAAGCATTTTCTGAAACTTTTAAAAGGTTGAAAAGAAAATACAAAAAAAGAAATAGGTAGGAGGTAGGGTTGAAAAAAAAAAAAGATAATCAGAAAAACAGTGTTGCCTTTGGTGGTCCGTGAACTCCCCAAACTATCAATTTCTTACAACGGTAGAAGGTAAGAATAACGTGTGTGAGGAAAATTGAAGATATATATCAAGAATATTTTACACGTTGTAGGTAAGAGAAACGGAAATGGAAAAGGAGGTGGAGAGGGTAATAAACTTGCATTTACCGGGCAAGGAAGAAGAATAGTGGGGTGATGCGTTATTTTGTGAAACTTTTATATCAGACTTTGAATAAAGAACACCTACTTGCTCTTCAAGATGTAAACACTCCTATATCAACAAGAAGACAGAGAGTGGCGTTTTAATGAAGAAC